>BSBM01000155.1:12945000-13337500 GCA_027924585.1 Larix kaempferi | reverse complement strand
GTTTTTTTTTAATATTCAAGAAACACGCGCACGTTTTGTGTGTGAATAACGCTAGCACGTTATGTCTGTGCAAAAAAATTTGCAAAATGCTTTTATCCTCCCGCCTTCTCATCTCCCATACAACACGACAGATCACAATTAATAGTCAAAGCATTGGAGGAAGCTCAAGACACTCCATGTTCACAATCAACAAGTTTGAAGAGGATTCTATAGTGGGCATTTGGAATTGAGGATTCCACATTCACAATTACCAAGCTTCAAGGGGATTCTACATTCACAAATTCAAGCTTCAAGAGGATTCTACATTCACAATTTCAAGCCTCAAGGTGATTCTATATTAACAATGTCAAACAAGTTTGATGAATCTATATGAACACAATTGAAGAAGAATCTACATTCCCTATTGAGCAAGCTTGAAATTTCTATATTCACAAATGAAGAATTTTCTATATTCACAAGTGAGGTAGAAACTTTACTTTCACATTTGAGCAAGATTGATGTTCATCTATATTCACAATTGAGGAAGTATCGATATTGACAATTGAGCAAGCTTGAAGAACCTATATTCACAGTTGAGAAATAATTTGGATATTTGAATAATTGAGCACACCTCTAGGATCTATTTTCTTAGTATTGCTCATTGTGGTCATGGGGAATCCACGCAATCAAAAAAGGAAATCGGCAAGGAAAGAGAAGCCTCAAGAAACCATGGAAGAAGTTAGAGAAAAGAAAAGATTGGACATGTGGAATCGAAGGAATTCCATGGAAACTCATCCAATTCCAACCGTAGATGATGCCACGGTCGTTCCTCCCCATCCACCTCAAGAAATACGAAGAAATTCACTAGAGGGGCCCTCAATTTCAATAACATTTGATGAACAAGCACCCCATGGCACTAGTGAAGAAGTAAGACGTAGGTGCTCATTGGGGGATGTTTCAATTACCACACCAAGTCAACTGTAGAATATGGTAGTGAATGACTTGTTGGGTAGTGGTTATACAAGCGACAAAGTTAGAGAGGCATTGAGTGGAGGATTGACAATGGAAGAAACAAATGTTATGGAGACCGTCCAAGAGAATGAAAGACAAGGGGCTCCTATGGAAATGCCGGAGCGTCCTGGTGATGGTGTACATGCGCCAGTTCCAACACCCTTACCTCCCTTAGCAACTGCAAGCCGAAGAACTCCGAGACATATACAGGTTGATGAAACTCTCATTAGTTCACTTGAAGGTACGTTGTCTAAACGTGCCATTGCTTATCAAACTCTACAAATACTTGATAACTTTTTTGATTCTAAATGTGATGGGGACAAGTGCAAATTATTCTTATCATTGTTGAAATCTAGGCATATGACTGTTGTTAGAAGAACATTAGGGATAAAGATGGCCAAAAAGTTAGAACCAAGTTCTCATATTGTTAAAAGTTTAGTAGATGCATTTAGTACAATTGGAAAGAAATCTCGCTCAAAGGATCGCAATGCGGCTCGTTGTGTGTTGTCACAACCAATCATTAACAAAAGCACTAGGGAACTTCGTTTTCTTAAACCTACATCCAAAATTGTTAATTTGAATGTGAAGACACTTCATAGGTATTGTGTTAGAAGAGAACAACTTGAAACCGGTCAAACAGATGTTTGGGCCTTCATTGGCAGGTTGCCATGCTTTGATATGAAGCTCATTGATGTGGTAAAGGGGTTAGTGCAAGCTTTTTGGCATGACAACATTAGACCTTCTTCCAACCAAAAAGATGTATTAAAATTGAGAAGGGGTTCAAAGGATCGTGAACCACACATTAAAATTTTTCTTGATATGACACAAACAAAATTATATGAGAGATTTAGGAATGAACATAACGAACTTGACTTGGGCCAAAGATCCTTTGAAAAATGCAAACCATGGTATGTTAAAATAAACACAATTCTTAACACATGTTGTTGTCGATACCACATTGAGTATGGTTACTATTATGGCACATATACATATATTTTTCGTGTATTGCATAACACTCTTGTGAAGGAATGCTCAGCTGCATTACCACCGATTCCATCTAGAGACTTTATTCATAGCATCTTGTGTAGCAGGCCAAACGATTGCACATTTTATCAAAAAACTTGCATAGATGGGACATGCCCAGAGTGTGGTGGATTCGCATTATTGGACAAATGCATACATGTGACCGATGAGCATGAACTTGGGAGGCGGGAGGTGAACTTGCAGTCATTCAAATATGTCATGTATGATATTGATGGAGGGAATGAAAGAAAAAAAATACAATTGGTCACTTCTTAGGTTGCTAATGAGTTATTGAATACTATTTTTTCTTCAGATTGCAATTTCATATGTAACAATCTATTGATATATGTATTTATTGTTGATATACTAGGTACGGGTTTGCGACTTCATGGAGGAATTCTTTGAAAAGACACAAACATATGTAAAGCATGTGCATGTGGCTCGTTGGCAAGATGAGAAATTTAGAACATGCAGGGATACATTTCCTATTGGGACTATCCTATCAGTGGTCGATTTTGCGGAAAACTACACTCTTCAACCACAAAATGAGATTCAGAGTCAATACTATCACTTAGACTAGGTCAACATAATGGTCCATATCACCTATAGACATGGCGCAGATAGTACTGAAGACAACATGGTTATATTGAAGGAGTATCACTTCTACATAAGTGATTACAGGTGTCACGACTTGGCTTTTGTACAACAAATCTTTCAAATGTTCTACAATCACTTGAAGGATAACAGTATACAGATGGAACAACATTGGATTTGTTCTGATGGTTGTGCAGGGCAATTCAAAAATGCCCGTGTCTTCCAATGGTTGTGTATGCTCCACAAAAGGCACAAGGTGCCACATATTTGGAACTATTTTGAGACCGGACATGGAAAAGGTGAACATGATGGAGCAGGTGCATGCATAAAGAATGCATTACACAAGCAAGAAATGAAGTTCACAGATGGACCTATCATCCGAAATGCAAAAACCATTGTTGAATGGTGTGCTTCAACCATGGGGGAGGGAGCAAGAAGGTAAGAATATCACTCAACCAGGAAAGCACATGTGGTTAGATATTTTTGGGAGGTGGTGGATGTAGATCATTCACAGTTATATGAGTGCAAGACCATTCAAGGAACTCGTGCATTTCATTCAGTTAGAACATCGGACAATGCTATACTTGAAATGTGGACAAGGAAACTGTCATGTTTTTGTTCTCCATGCAGTAGTGGTGAATGGGATGAATGTTAATCCATGGATTGGGTTGACAGATGGGACCATGTATCACTCCCCATTGGTCGACGGATAGCTACAAAATTATCCTAGTTGGAGGAGGACCAATCAAGTATTTCACTAGACTATGACCACATATCAGATCTCGTACAACCAGGTTCGATTAATATTTTTATATTTTTGACAACTAGTTGTGTCTAATTAGCTTTGTATATTTTTGATATTTTTGACAACTACTTGTGTCTAATTAGTTGACTAAAACGTTGGAACTATATTTTCTCCAGGGCACATATACGCAGTGGTTGCCCCGAGACGCAATGCATGGCGCACTGACTATTGGCTGGCACATTGCTTAGAGGGGAAGCAAACCCTAAATGTCCCATTGCGGGACTTTGAGGGAGTTGATTTTCCGATTGGGTCGATGGTTATAAAGGGAGAATATTTGAACCAGGTTCCCCACTTAGCAAATAGAAAAGGGTATACATATGAACATTATAGACCAGGTGAGATTGTATACCATTAGACAAACTTAGTTATTGGCACAAAATTCCAGCTGCAAACAATGCCAAGGAAGAACTCATCAAAGGCACGATACTTATTGCCTTATTCCGAGCATGAGAGGTTAAAGGAAACCATTGGTATTCGAGGTGATCCTGATGGTCTAGTCGAATGACCATAGGTAGGTAATCTGGTACGTGGTTTGCTTGTTTTATTGTGTACTATGTTATAGGTATGTGGTGTACATGTATGCTATGATTTTGTTTCGTGGTCTCATTGAGTATTGACATTAATATTTTGAATATTGCAGCCATACATTGATAACTTGATAGATTCATAAATTGTATAGACTTGGTACAACTTGATAAATTGCACAAGTTTTGTAATCACCACCACCACCACCACCACCACCACCACCACCATCATCATCATCAACATCTTCATCATCCTCACCACCACCATCATGATCATCATCCTCATCATTATCATGGTAAACCATCATCATTGTCGTCATCATCATCATCATCATCATCCTCAACACCTTGATCCTCATCCGCACCATCATCATGATCATCATCTTCATCACCACCACCAACACCACCATCATCATCCTCGTCACCATCTTCATCATCATCATTAACTCTAACTCTAACCCTAATTCAATTTCCTTCTATAACTCTAACCCTAACCCTCACCCAAACCCTAGCACTAAACCATCTTCTTCATCATCACCATCACCATCACCATCACCATCACCATCAACACCACCATCACCATCATCATCAACATCTTCATCATCATCACCATCATCATCTTCATCACCATCACCATCATCATTGCCATGTCTAGGTTCCTCATCAACATCTCCATCATCACATCTTCTTCATCATCATCATCATCATCATCATCTTCATCGCCATCACCATCATCATCAACATCTTCATCATCATCACCATCTTCATCATCATCATTAACTCTAACTCTAACCCTAATTCAATTTCCTTCTATAACTCTAATTTCCTATACCTGCCCGGCGAACAATTTTGCAAAGTTGATCCCCGTGGGCAAAAATTGAACAATCCCTCATTGAGCAAAACCCTAGTTTGTAGAATGCACCTACAAGATGACACGTGGGCCATGGGACTGGAGGATAGGGCCACCCCTAGTAGTGTCCCAATGTCCTGAATCCAACGGAGTCGATGGTTCGTCGATCAGAGTGACGGTCTTCATTCTATGGCTCGTTCCGTCCGGCATCCAAAAGGCCTTCAGGGACACCTGTCGGATACCTGCTGGGGGAATAGAAGTCCAACCGTGTAGCAAAAACTGGTTGCAGGGAGTCCTACAAGTGTGTCTAGGGAGGTTCTAGCTGAGAATGCTAGCCACAAGTGCTCGACAGACGATTTTGCAAAGTTGACCCTCGTGGGCAAAAATTGCATAGTCCCTCACTAACCAAAACCCTAGTTTCCAAGATGCACCTACAAGATGACACATGGGCCATGGGACCGACGAAGAGGGGCACCCCTAGCATTTTCCCGACGTCCTAAATCCAACGGAGTTGACGGTTCATCGATTGGAGCAACGGTCTTCATTTTATGGCTCGTTCCGTCCGACATCCAAAAGGCCATCAGGGACACCTGTCGGATGCCTGCCGGGGGCATAAAAGTCCAACCGTGTAGCAAAACCTGGTTGCGGGAAGTCTTGCAAGTGTGTCTAGGGAGGTTCTGGCTGGGAACGCTAGCCACAAGTGCCTGGTGGACGATTTTGCAAAGTTGACCCTCGTGGGCAAAAATTGCACAGTCCCTCACTGAGCAAAACCCTAGTTTTCAAGATGCACCTACAAGATGACACATGGGCCATGGGACCGGCAGAGAGGAGCACCCCTAGCACTGTCCCAATGTCCTGAATCCAACGGAGTCGACAGTTCGTCGATCGGAGCAACGATCTTCATTTTATGGCTTGTTCCGTCCGGCATCCAAAAGGCCTTCAGGGACACCTCTCGGATGCCTGCCGGGGGCATAGAAGTCCAACCGTGCAGCAAAACCTGGTTGTGGGGAGTCCTGCAAGTGTGTCTAGGGAGGTTTCAGCTAGAAATGCTAGCCACAAGTGCCCGATGGACGTTTTTGCAAAGTTGACCCCCGTGGGAAAAAATTGCACAGTCCCTCACTGAGCAAAACCCTCGTTTCCAAGATGCACCTACAAGATGACACACGGGTAATGGGACTGGCGGAGAGGGGCACCCCTAGCACTGTCCCGATGTCCTGAATCCAATGGAGTTGACGGTTAGTCAATCGGAGTGACGGTCTTCATTCTATGGCTCGTTCCGTCCGGCATCCAAAAGGCCTTCAGGGACACCTCCCAGATGCCTGCCGGGGGCATAGAAGTCAAACCGTGCATCAAAAACTGGTTTCGAGGAGTCCTGCAAGTGTGTCTAGGATGGTTCCAGCTGGTAATGCTAGCCACAAGTGCTCGATGGATGATTTTGCAAAGTTGACCCCCGTGGGAAAAAATTGCACAGTCCCTCACTGAGCAAAACCCTAGTTTGCAGAATGCAACTACAAGATGACACGTGGGCCATGGGACCGACGGAGAGGGGCACCCCTAGAATTGTCCCGATGTCCTGAATCCAATGGAGTCGACGGTTCATCGATTAGAGCTATGGTATTCATTCTATGGCTCGTTTCGTTCGACATCCAAAAGGCCTTTAGGGATACCTGCTAGATGCCTACCGGGGCACAGAAGTCCAACCATGTAGCAAAACCTGGTTCTGGGGAGTCCTGTAAGTGTGTCTAGGATGGTTCCAGCTGGGAACGCTAGCCACAAGTGCCTGGTGGATGATTTTGCAAAGTTGACCCACGTGGGCAAAAATTGCAGAGTCCCTCACTGAGCAAAACCCTAATTTGCAGAATGCACCTACAAGATGACATGTGGGCCATGGGACCGGCAGAGAGGGGAACCCCTAGCACTATCCCGACATCCTGAATCCAATGGATTCGATGGTTCATCGATCCAAGCCTTGATCGTCATTCTATGGCTCATTCCGTCCAGCATCCAAAAGGCCTTCAGGGACACCTGCCAGATGCCTACCGGGGGCATAGAAGTCCAACCGTGCAGCAAAACCTGGTTCCAGGGAGTCCTGCAAGTGTGTCTAGGATGGCTCTAGCTGGGAACGCTAGCCACAAGTGCCCGAATGATGATTTTGCAAAGTTTATCCATGTGGGAAAAAATTGCACAGTCCCTCACTGAGCAAAACCCTAGTTTGAAGAATGCACCTACAAGATGACACATGGGCCATGGGACTGGCAGAGAGGGGCACCCCTAGCACAGTCCCGACATCCTAAATCCAACGGAGTCGATGGTTTGTCAATCGAAGCCACAGTCGTCAATCTATGGCTCGTTCCATCTCGCATCCAAAAGGCCTTCAGGGACTCCTACTGGATACCTGCCGGGGGCATAGAAGTCCAACCGTGCAACAAAACTGGGTTTCGGGGAGTCCTACAGGTGTGTCTTCTTGGTATATTCAGGCATTCTCGAGGATCTAAATTTATAATTTCCTTCTGGGTAGATTCAGGCATGGAATAATATTTGGCGGCACTTCCAAGCTCCCCAGACCATTTGGTCAGCCACAATATGTGCAACTCCTTTGACAAAAGATAAATTCTGGTGTGGACGGCAACATTTGATACACTAGCCAAATATATGTTGTTGGAAGAACTTACATATTTCAACAAAGGAGCATTTTGCAGGTGACTTGAAAATCCCTTCCAATTTTCAGCAATAAAACAAAGAAGTTCAACGTACAGATTCTTAGGCAAGCTTGTTAACCAATCAGACAACCGAATACAGGGAGATAACCACGCCCAAAAAATTCAAGCTATTATAAAACTCTTGTTTATCAAGATAAGGATGGACTATGTGTGCATTACAAGATTATAGATGAATGAAGTCGCTTTGATGAACTTGTCCTCTTGCTTTCTCCAGAATGTGTTTAAAAGCAGGGAGTATTGTCTGAGCTTCTGTTGGTTTACATAAACATTTATTCCCAAAGATGACGTCACATAAAGCCACTTCCTTAGCTCTTAATTGGGTCTGAATGGCATCTCTAACTTGTGTTAGCTGTGGATAACGAGGAATATGAAAGGGAAGGTACCTATAGACCCAAGTTTTCGATGATAGAGGTGAATTATCACTTATTAGAGCAAGAAATGCTGAACAAAAGGCTAATGGAACAACGAAAGATTCCCTGGTTCCACTTGTTATTGAAAATGATACTTTCTCTTGACGAAACCGGTAAAAAGTATGCCTGTATTATAAATGGAAATCCTGTTACAATTTTCGTCGAAAGAAAAGCATAGATACCTATAGCTGCCATATTTCCTTCTGTAAGCCACTCGCCCATCGGAAAAGCTAATGTAATAGCCCATTTCCCAACATCTTTCCTTTGCTCAACCCTACACTCGTTTTCCACATGAAACCGTTGCCTCCACATGTAATAACTACATTGTTTTGTCGAAAATTGATTTTCTTCTGCTAACAAATGCAAAATGAAGGATTCATTGTCATTGCTACGAGAAGTTCTAAGGTCAGTTTCTCGTAAAATAGAGATTGTATAAATCCTGTTAAGATCGATATGTTCCAGCTCACAAATTGAGAGCTTCTTTATCTTAGACATAAACAAAAGAGCTTCAGGATGAATGCTAGAGAGCTGTTGCTTTACAGCTTCAACCTTCTCAGGACGTGGGGGTATAAAACGAGCCATAGAATGACGACTGTGGCTTGGATTGATGAACCATTGACTCCGTTGGATTCAGGACGTCAGGACAGTGCTAGGGGTGCCCCTCTCTGCCGGACCCATGGCCCACGTGTCATCTTGTAGCTGTAATCTGCAAACTAGGGTTTTGCTCAGTGAGGGATTGTGCAATTTTTTCCCACGGGGGTCAACTTTGCAAAATCGTCCACCGGGAACTTGTGGCTAGCGTTCCCAGTTGGAACCATCCTAGACACACTTGCAGGACTCCCCGAAACTAGGTTTTGCTACACGATTGGACTTCTATCCCCCGGTAGCTGTCCCTGAAGGCCTTTTGGATGCCGGACGGAATGAGCCATAGAATGACGACTGTGGCTCGGATCGACGAACCGTCAACTCTGTTGGATTCAGGACATCGGAACAGTGCTAGGTATTCCCCTCTCTGCTGGTCCCATGTCTCACGTGTCATCTTGTAGGTGCATTCTGCAAACTAGGGTTTTGCTAAGTGAGGGACTGTGCAATTTTTGGCCACGGGGGTCAACTTTGCAAAATCGTCCACCGGGCAATTGTGGCTAGCGTTCCCAGCCGGAACCTCCCTAGACACACTTGTAGGACTCCCCGCAACTAGGTTTTACTGCACGGTTGGACTTCTATGCCCCCGACAGGCATCCGACAGGTGTCCCTGAAGGCCTTTTGGATGCCAAATGGAATGAGCCATAGAATGAAGACCATCGCTTTGATCGATGAATCGTTGACTCCATTGGATTCAAGACGTCGGGACAGTGCTAGGGGTGCCCCTCTTCGCCGATCCCATGGCCCACGTGTCATCTTGTAGGTGCATTCTGCAAACTAGGGTTTTGCTCAGTGAGGGAGTGTGCAATTTTTGCACACGGGGGTCAACTTTGCAAAATTGTCCGTCGGGAACTTGTGGCTAGCATTCCCATCCAGAACCTCCCTAGACACACTTGCAGGACTCCCTGCAACTAGGTTTTGCTGCACGGTTGGACTTCTATGCCCCCGACAGGCATCCGACAGGTGTCCTTGAAGGCCTTTTGGATGTCGAACGAAACGAGCCATAGAATGAATACCATCGCTTTGATCGGCGAACCGATGACTCCATTGGATTCCGGACATCGAGATAGTGCTAGGGGTGCCCCTCTCTGCCGGTCCCATGGCCCACGTGTAATCTTGTAGGTGCATCTTGGAAACTAGGGTTTTTGCTCAGTGAGGGACTGTGCAATTTTTGCCCACAGGGGTCAACTTTGCAAAATCATCCGTCGAGCACTTGTGGCTAGCGTTCCCAGCCGGAACCTCCCTAGACACACTTGCAGGACTCCCCGCAACCAGGTTTTGTTGCACGGTTGGACTTCTATGCCCCTGGCAGGCATCCGACAGGTGTCCCTGAAGGCCTTTTGGATGCCGGACAGAACGAGCCATAGAATGAAGATCGCCACTCCGATCGACGAACCTTCGTCTCCGTTGGATTCAGGACGTCAGGACATTGCTAGGGGTGCCCCTCTCCGCCAGTCCCATGGCCCACATGTCATCTTGTAGGTGCATTCTACAAACTAGGGTTTTGCTCAGTGAGGGAGTGTGCAATTTTTGCACACGGGGGTCAACTTTGCAAAATCGTTCGTCGGGCACTTGTGGCTAGCGTTTCCCTTCTTATGGTGAAAAATGGGATGGTGATGGTGACAACATGGGTAGGGTGAGGATGATGATGATGAGGGTGAGGATGATGAGGATGAGGGAGATGATGATGATTACGAAACTTGTGCAATTTATCAAAACAAACATATGACCATGAAGATGTTGATGTTGATGATGATGATGATGATGATGAATATGATGATGATGATGCTGGTGGTGATGAAGATGATGATGATGGCGATGGTGATGATGATGATGAGCGTGAGGAGGATGAGGATAGGGATGAGGATGAAGGTGATGAGGATGATGATCATGATGATGGTGAGGATGTGGATGAGGGTGAGGATGATGAGGATGATGATCATGATGGAAGTGGTGATGATGATGAAGATGTTGGTGATGAGGGTGATGAGCATGATGATCGTGATGATGAATATGTTGACGATGACGATGATGATGAAGATAATGGTTTACCGTGATGATGATGATGATGAGGATAAGGGTGAGGATGATGATGATGGTGGTGGTGGTGGTGATGAAGATGATGATGATGATGGTGGTGGTGGTGGTGATGAAGATGATGATCATTATGAAGATGATGATGATTAGGGTGAGGATGATGATGATGAGGGTGAGGATGATGAGGATGAGGATGAGGACGAGGATGAGGGTGATGATGATGATTACGAAACTGGTGCAATTTATCAAAACAAACATAGGACCATGAAGATGTTGATGTTGATGATGATGATGATGATGATGAATATGATGATGGTGGTGGTGGTGGTGATGAAGATGATGATGATGGCGATGGTGATGATGATGATGAGGGTGAGGAGGATGAGGATGAGGGTGATGATTACGAAACTGGTGCAATTTATCAAAACAAACATAGGACCATGAAGATGTTGATGTTGATGATGATGATGATGATGAATATGATGATGGTGGTGGTGGTGGTGATGAAGATGATGATCACGATGAAGATGATGATGATGGCGATGGTGATGATGATGATGAGGGTGAGGAGGATGAGGATGAGGGTGATGAGAATGATGATCATGATGATGGTGAGGATGTGGATGAGGTTGAGGATGACGAGGATGGTGATCATGATGGCGGTGGTGATGATGATGAAGATGTTGGTGATGAGGGTGATGAGCATGATGATTGTGATGATGAATATGTTGACGACGACGATGATGATGATGAATATAATGGTTTACCATGATGATGATGAGGATGAGGATGAGGATGAGGGTGAGGATGATGAGGATGATGATGATGATGATGGTGGTGGTGGTGGTGGTGGTGTTGAAGATGATGATGATGATGATGGTGGTGGTGGTGGTGGTGGTGGTGGTGGTGGTGAAGATGATGATCATGATGAAGATGATGATGATGGCGATGATGAAGATGATGATGAGGGTGAGGATGATGATGATGAGGATGAGGATGAGGATGAGGGTGATGATGATGATTATGAAACTTGTGCAATTTATCAAAACAAACATAGGACCATGAACATCTTATTTTTGTTCATCAATACACCCTTATCAAGGAATATCATTAAACTAGTTAGGTATTTCATTTTCCATGGATTCTGGATGATTACTTTTGCATTATGACAGGTGGAAAATGGACATATGAAAGAGGTAAAGCACAAACTAGGGTCTTACATACTAGGGTTTATATATTCAACAATATTATGAGAGTGAATTCATGACCAGCTATTGGTTAGAATATTTTAACAAACTAGGGTATATTTGTTACATATATTTGACCATATGTACATGAAGGCCCAATGAATTTTATTACACTTTAGTTATGCATTCCTTTCCATTCAATTGAACTGCATAGATGCTCATGTACATATAGTTTGATGAAATACTATAGCATTGATGAAATGTGTAGCATCTATTGGACTTTCTCTTACTGTCTGAAAATGTCATAGGATTACATTGATGGTATGCGTAGCATGTTACTATTATGACAGAGGTTTTTTCCTTGCAACCATAATCATGATCAATGGGTATGAACCCTTGGAGTTGACAAAAAACACAATTTTAAATTAGATATCAAATTAGCATGCATGTGCTAAGTTCATTGAACTGTTGAAAGATATTATTAGTTTTTTCCATTAAGATAATGTTTTCATAACACAATGGTGAGATGTTACTTCATCAATGCAATAAATGTAAGAGAATAAATATTGCTTGAAATGTAATTTTATAAATTTCAATAGCATAATTTATCAATTTGTGGAAGAGATGAATCATCACAAGCACAAGTTGAAACTCAAGAGAAAATATGGAATATATTGATAGTCGAATGTTTGTAATACAAAATATGGGAAAGTAGCCGGCCCTCAAATGGCCTGTCAATGTACATGTATCCCTAAGTACAACAATGTGTAAATGTATGTCAAAATACATCTATCCAAGACTATGCAACATCAAAAATCAATCTTTCTCTTGTTTTTCCCCGACTTTCCTCTATTGACCATCTCCCTAGGATTGCTCGGAATCTCAGAAGTCTACAAAAAAAATCATTATTTTTATCAAATAACTACACTAATACCCTACCATCAACAAACTTAAAAAATTAACTTATGGCCAAATTATTTATGAAAAACACTCACCAAGTCCTCATGGGGTATAGATGTGAGCGGTGTGCTCATGGAAGGCATCTCTATAGTTGTGCTCTGCAAATAAAAGATCATATCTCAATTAATTCAACAATTCAACATTGATCAACGTGTTTGGGTAAATTGAATAAAAAAACTTGGTCATTAATGAACATCTCACCGCAAGAGGAGACCCGGTCAGAACCATGGATTGAGCAGAGGGGCCGGGCACTTCTGCCGCTAATAGCTACAATCACCAAATGGAGACATAGTTAGACATGCATGAATAAACAATATAGTAACATGGTTAAATACTATGCATTGTGATTGTCCAAATAGTTACCTCCGTATGACTCATGGCTATTGTAGATGCGGCATTGACTGCAGCATCAATGACCTTTGTTAGGTCAGGGGTAGATGTATCTCTCGTGTGTCTGCTATAGAGGACATCCACATTCTTTCCAGGAGTGGATCCTCTCTTGTACACTTGTCCCTTTTGCACGTTGGGACTATGGGGAGATCGAACTGCTGTCAGTCTCGAACATATATCTGCTGGTGGCTACAATCACCAATACTGACGTAGTTAGAAATGCAATGGCCAATGGAATAGCATGTATTAACAAACTAAAAATGATGAAATACATACCGATGTACTGTATACGTCAATCAATTCTAAGAAACGGTCTGTCGTCCATTGTGTCTCCACGGGCACATTATCGATTGTATTTCCACCGGGGGGGACCTCACCTGATGAAATCATTTCCATTTGATGGGGATATACAACCTACAATTTAGAAAATTGTAAATATTAGATCATGTAGCATTGATTAAGTAACATGTGATAAAAAATAACATGTGTTGAAATAATGTCATGTTGAAATAGTTACCTCAGCATGAGATGTTGTCGCTGAAGGTATGACAACATCTTGTAACTTAGAAGGTTCTACTGCATGAGCCTCTTGGCCCTCATGCCCTTCTTGTGGCAAATAAAAGTTTTAAAATCATTAAAAATATTAGCAATCTATATATGTGTATAGTAAGGAAAAATAATTTACAAATGACACTAAATTGTTAACTAGATCTACTAATGTATTAAAATAATGTCATGTTGAAATAGTTACCTCATTGTGAGTTGTTGTCATTGAAAGTATGGCAACATCATCATCATCATCATGCGGTGCTAGTGCATGAACCTCTAGACTATGCTCTGCATCATCAGTGCAAAGGTCTTCAACCTCGTGCCCTTCTTGTAGTAACTACAAGTTTTAAAACCATTAAAAATATTGGCAATCTATATATATGTGTATAGTAAGGAAATATAATTTAAAAATTACACTAAATTGTTAACCACTTACTTACGTGTGTGAAATACCCAGTAAAGGTATCATCTGTTCGGACAGGACCAAAGCAAGGATGGCCGCATACTGTGCATGGGTGGGGTTGATGGCTGTGCTCATGCTGTGTAGGTACAGTGCCACTAGTAGATGCTCCTCGACCACTAGAAGGTGGTGGCTCTACCCCACTGGGAGGTGGTGGATCTACCCCACTGACAGGTGCTGGCTCTACTCCACCCATAGATGGTGGATTTGATGGGCCTACCTGGTGCGTACCATGAATATACGTGGTATGGCGAACAACCGCCTGTGCCAACAGTAGGAAGGAATCTTGTGTCTCTGGCACCAACTGATGTGTAGGCGGCACATCTGGCCTGGGTAGCCTCCTACGAGGTGGAGCTACTGGGCGATTGGGATCTATGTGCCTCGCATTGGGACGTTGCTGAGGCATCCCCATCCCAACACCCTGGTACTCCAAGATATCAAAATAGTTAACATGCTTCCCCAGCACAAACTTTGCGTACATCTTTCTCAGAAAATACAAAGGAATTTCCCTGTTTTTGTGTGGTGGTGCATCAAACACCATGTACCATCGGTCCATCCAGTTATCTATGAATGGTTGATATGTACACCACTTGATAGAAATGTGCCTTTTTTTTGCATTAGGGACTTCACCATCCCGTGGATTTCTAAACAGGGAAAAGATTTGTTCTTTTGAGATTTTCAACTTCTTGACTTCGCTGTAGCTAAGTCCATCCACATATTGTTGCCTCTTTCTTTCTCTAAATGTGGAAATATCTTGCAAAGCACCATTAGACCTACTAAAGGTCTCTATCATTGCATCCAAATTGGATGCAAGCATGACATGCCTGTCATCAACAATAGTAATTGAGGCTCGAATTTATTTGAGCCTCTGAATTTATCTTTGGATGTCAGAGTGGGCATCCATGGTCGTCATTGCAAACAAAAAATAAAAATAAAAATCATTAGAAACATATACATGTGCTATAATGACATCTCTAAAAAATGAAAAATGTAGAAACTTTGTGCAAGAACGAATACATTACAAACATAAATATAATTTCATATGACCATTGCAGGCATACATTATGGGTCATTGAGGGAATAAGGGTGGAGACCATGCAGGCATAAAGACCATGATGATGTGGCAAAGATACGTATTTTTATTGGCTAAACTGAGGCAGCCTATTGATGGACATAATGAAGACATGCTGGTAGAATGATGAAGAGATGACTAATGATATGGGCATAATGTTGTGATGTGCATATGGACAGTGTAAAGTGTATGAATGGAGATATGGCATCAGATTGATATGATGTGAATAATGATGACATAATGAATATGTGATCTAATTGGTGATATTTGCTGATGGACAGAATGAAGTTATATTGAATAATGAGTGCTTGATGAGAATGATGAAGTGCTTTGGAAACAAACAAGGGCTTTTGGTTGATGATGTATATAATATGCAGACTTAAGAAGAGTCTCAAATATCATTTGTAAATCTATGGTTGTTGGGGTGTTGGTGCATCCCATTGAGTTGTAGCTGACAGAATTATCTTGTGAATAGGATTGTCATTGATGACAACATTAATGACAAAGGTGTAAATGGCATGACGACAAGCAAACAAGGTGACTTGACAAGGACTTGGAAAAGACAAGACAAAAGACAAGGTGATGGTAATTGGCACACCTAATGAGCCAAATGACCCATACTGTGGTCATTTGGAGTTGGTCCTAATACCCTAGACAAGGACGAATTGGAGATAACAAGTTACATGAACAAAGAAGCATGAAGTGAACAAAGAAGCTTGAAGTTGACACTTGGCAAGGAGATTGTGGGCATCCCTTATGGCATCTGTGGGCATCCATAAATGAAGCTGATGGACATACGGGCATGTGGACAAGGTGACATGCGGGCATATTGAAGATGCACATGCAGGCATGTTTGTGGAAGCTGCGGGCATCCTGGAGGCATGGAAAATACCCCCATGCAGGCAATTGAAGAAGGTCTAGTTGCAGGCATGTTCAAAGGCATAAATATGGCCCTTGCGGGCATGAGTTACAAGCTAGTGTGGGCATGCTGGAAGCAAAATAAAATGGTGATGATGTGGGTATGAATACCACGTTTAGGTGGGAAAAAGAAAGTCTAAATAAATATATACATGTATATATTTATAATTTATGAGGTGTTTATGGAGCAATAGTAGAAATTAGAGTTTAACCTTTATCTTTGGATGAATTGGGGCTACAGTATACTGATGTGTGTTAAAATTTTCAGAATTTACTTCAATCTGATCTAGGATCTTAACTGAGAGAGCAACATGTACAACAAATCTACAGCATATCAATCATGCACACAATAATGCAAGCACACAAGAGACATAGAGTTTACTTGGGGAAAACCATAAAGGTGAAAAACCCCAATAACTTCCTTAAAGATAGATAGAGCAATGGTACAACTAGAATACAAGAGATAGTCTTCTCCTAGCAGCAGAGCCTCCTCCTCCACAAGTGCGCCACTCTCCAAAGTGTGAGTGAGAGAATAGAATGTGTAAAATGAGAGAGACACACTCTTTATTTATACACTAACTTGACTTGACCTTTACTCAACTAGGTCGGCCTCAACTTAACCACATAACATAATGCTGACTGGGCCGACCCCCACTAGGGTGGTCTAATAACCCTTTGACCCACATGGCCGACCCCCAATAGGGTGGTCTAATAACCCTTTGACCCACATGACTTATACAGGGCCGATCCCAACAAGGTGGTCTAATAACCCATCAAGTATAAGTTACGACACTTACAATATAAATGACGACACTTTCGTATAGAGGAATAATAACATCTCTATAGGAATACAATATACATATATGTGAAATACATTCCGAAGTTACATATGCATCAACACTCCCTCTTAAATAGGAAGGTATTTCTTGACACAGGTCTTCTAGCACAAGTCTTCTTCTCTGGATCATCATCACTGGATAATCGTCATCGAGTCATCATCATCGTCACTGCTGCTGCTATCTCAATCAATCTCTGAATCTACTCGTCATAGGAAGTTCTACAGAGCCAATCCTTTTTTATACTGGATGTAGGCCCACCACCTGTAGGTCTTCTTCATCACTGGCCATATTGTGGAATCCTCAAGACTTATTATGTGCGTCACAAAACCTCGAAAGAGCATCCCAGACTGTTATGAGCACACGGCTCTACCTATAGGATCTCCCAGGGCCATATTATATGTGACCTCACCAAAAAACCTCGCAAGAGCATCCTAGGCTATTACGAGCACACAGCTCTACCTATAGGATCTCCCAGGGATAGATTATATGTGGTCACCACAAAACCTCGCAAGAGCATCCCAGGCTGTTACGAGCACACAGCTCTACCTATAGGATCTCCCAGGGACAGATTATATGTGGTCATGGAAAAACCTCGCAAGAGCATCCCAGGACTTATTACGAGCACACAGCCCAACCTATCGGATCTACCAGGGACATATTATATGCCATAGGACAAAACCTTGAAAGATCATCTGCCAGATATCCCAGGGCCAGATTATATGCCATAGGCAAAACCTCGAAAGACTATCTGTAGATCTCCCAGGGCCAAATTATATGTCCTCCCAGAGCAAAACCTCGAAAGAGCATTTGCTAGATATCCCAGGGCCAAATTATATGCCATAGGCAAAACCTCGAAAGACTATCTGCAAATCTCCCAGGGCCAAATTATATGCTCATCTGCACAACCTGATCCATGACCATAAAGCATCAACCTGATACTCACCATACATCATCCTGATGTATACATGATCATCCTGATCATCATCACTGCAACATCCTACTGCAAGTCATCTGGAGCAACATCCTGAAGCTCGTCATCCACGATCATCCTGATCATATCATGCATCTACCTGATACATATCATCATACATGATCCACCTGATCATACAATGTATCCACCTGACACAAATACAAATACATGATCCACCTGATCATACATAATACATATCAACATACATGATCTACCTGATCATACAAAGTATCCACCTGATACATATACAGATACATGATCCACCTGATCATACATGATACATATCAACATACATGATCTACCCGATCATACAATGTATCTAGCTGATACATATACAGATCCATGGTCCAAGCATCCAACATGATGCATATACAAAATACATACAAATGATCCAACCGATCATATCCAGCATCCAACATGATGCGTACATACATAAATGATCCAACTGATCATATCCAACATCATCCTGATGCATATACAGAGCAGTAATTGGAGCATCGTCCTGATGCTCATCATCCAGCGCTTACATCCATAGCCATGTGAAGGATCCTCCTTCCAACATGCTTGGAATGGCTTCTGCAAATGTGTCCATCACTTTTTCCTCGAAGTGTCATCAATTTGAAGAACACCAAGCCTCTCCCTGAAGTACTCAAACTTCACCCTGGCTAGTGGCTTCGTCAGCACATCTGCAATCTGCTCGTCCGTCGCAATATATAGGAGCTTCACGGCTTCTCTTTGCACCATATCCCTGATATAGTGATATTTGATCTCTATGTGTTTTGACCTGTCATGAAACATTGGGTTCTCAAACAACTTCACACAACTCTGGTTATCGCAGAAGATACCAGTAGCATCCAACGGGAGATCAAATAACTCAGACAGTAGCTTCCGTAGCCATACTGCCTCACAACTAGCTGAACAAGCTGCAACATACTCTGCCTCAGCTATACTCAGTGCTACACAGGACTGCTTCTTGCTAAACCAAGAGATCACACTTGATCCCATACTGAAGCAACACCCAGATGTGCTCTTCCTATCTGCAGCACTACCTACCCAATCTGAATCAACATAACCCTGCAGGTTAAACTTTTGATTCGCTTCATACTTGAGCCCAAAATCCACTAGACCCTTCAGGTACCTCAGAACATGCTTTACAACAACCAGGTGAACACTTCTCGAATCCGTTAGGAACTAGCTCAATGTGTTCACCGCAAAGCAAATATCTGGTCTCGTGTTCGTCAGGTACATCAAGGACCCAATCATCTGACGATACATAGAGACATCAACCGGCTCAGATGAAGCATCACACATAAGCTTCAGGTTCAATGCCATAGGTGTGGCCATAGCCTTGCAGTTCATCATCCCGAACCTCTTCAGGATCTCTACTGCATACTTCCCTTTTCCAAGGAAGATTCCATCTGCATTCTGCCACACCTCCATGCTAAAAACAAATAGTGCATCATCCCCAAGTTCTTTCATATCGAACTCAGCAGCAAGCTTCCTCTTAGTATCTGCAATCAATCTGTCATCTCCTGTTACAAATAAGTCATCCACGTACAGAAGTAGAATCACAGGATTTCCTTCCTCAACCTTGTAGTAAAGGTTGGAACCCGCTTTACTCTTGGTAAAGCTCAAACTGGATAGAAAGCTGTCTATCCTACCAATTTCTGCACATATATGACTCCCTGTTATGTATTTCAAAACCGAGTGGCAGCTCCACATATACTTCCTCTTCAACTACACCATTCAAGAAAGCAGTCTTGACATCCATCTGGTGTATTTTCCATTTCATTAATGCACCCAGGGCAAGTACTGTTCTGATGGAAGTATACATGGCTACAGGATCAAAAGTCTCTATGCTACCACTTGCAGCATGCTTGATCTTGTAGATCCTCTTGGAAGTCACTACAGACTCCCCTTCAGGTCTTGGGACTGCATCCCAAACATCTTCATGATCGACTGGTACTCCTCGATCATGGCATTCTTCCCAAATCCTGGGAACTTCAATATCTTCAATATTTTCAATAGATAACTTTGTTGCTGAACAAATGTTGTAGTCCTTCTTTTGTAGGTGATGGTATATGATCTTTCCTACACAACAAGTTAAATTGCATGATTAGAAAACATCTCATAGTTTTCAGAACAAATTCTTACACATAAAGAAATATGTCATACAGTCATGCAATTATCTTAGCCAATGCTTCAATACAACATTTATCCATATTCCGTAACTTTCTAGATGCCTTCCAATCTCTACCAGAACATTGTTAAGAGTGTGCACAACTCCTAACATGTCAACAAAGAGGTTTCATTCTAGATAAGTAGCAATGGAATGTTGTACAGTGCCATAGGCCACTTACCCATGTATATTAGTAGTATATTGTTAATCAATGCAACTATTCTAATATGCATAATACACAACCTAATTCTAGGAACATAAGCATATACATCATTGAATAAAATTATGTAGGAAATGACAATTCAAATACTTATCTTTGTTTGGTTGCTGGGTCGACTCCCTCTGAATCTTTGCAACTCCATTCTGATGTGGATTGTGAGAAGTGGTCAACTCCCTCTAAATATCTGCATCCTTGCAGAAACTACTGAAGTGTGCTCCTTTGCTTTCTTGCAGGAACAACTAGAGTGTGCTCCCTCTTGATCTTTGCTTCCTGGATTACCTGTCCTTGAACTTACATCCATCCTTAATCACTATGCATGCTTATTAGTATCATCATTGTGTTATCCTTGAGGTCTCATACATAATCACACATTTATTAGTATAATCTTAATACTATCAACACACAATAATCTTAAACATGTATATTCATGATCATTCACAAATAATAAACATTAGTATTCAAGGTTTGAGGGAAGTCTTCTTTTACTCATGCATATTCTTATTTGATCCTAGGACTCTTCTGATTAGTTAAATCATCAATGCATAAACCTGTGATTACTCAAACCTATACCTTCATGATTCTTCTGGTTAGTCATATCATTAATTATGGTAAGAAACATAATATGTATACAGCCATGACTATTCAAACCTATGACTTCATGAATAATCATTATCAACAACATAACAGTATAAGATCCTAACACAAGGGGGGATTCTAGCTTGATATAGGAAAAACATACCTGGATTAGCATGCTAGCTAGTTATGTTTAACATACCCGCATAATGTCTTTTGGTTCTCTTCAGTGACTTGTGCTAGTAACCTGCATGTCTCATAGGTTAACCATTGTAGGACCAAGTTATACATACCTCGAAAGTAGATCTTCTATGAGATCCATGACAATGGATGAATCTTTGTCTTCATGTCACCATGATCATATGTTCTTGAAGTAGAACATGATTTGTCTTTCTTGGTGTACCTTTTATGTTAGTGAACAACATAAACCTCATACAACATCACAATGCATTAGTACATTCATAAGTGTCAAAACTTTAATCAATGAATATCTTCTATTAAGGTGATACGACAAGTCCAGTAATTAATCAAGATTGTACTGTAATGACATGAAGACAAACATATGATAAACTTAACCATGAAACATACTTGTAAGCCATACCTGCCAAGATTGCTTGTAATCTTCTTATGGAAGGCCTTAGCCTCATCTCCCTCTGAGACAGGAACTTCTTCACTTATGCAGGTGACCAATCCATCTTCTTCTAGGATTAACCCAATCCACTTGATTTGCAAGAACTGGACCTGGAGCTGGATTAGGGTTTGTCAGGGAAACCCCAAAAATTCAAACTTTCGAAAGGATAGAAATATGCACCTTGATGAGATGATCAAGTTGGTATATTCAGAATTTGAAAACTGCAAAGTTTCACCCCTCGAAATTGCCTTTTAGATTTCTGGATTCACTCGGGAGGACCCTGAATTAGGGTTTGAGTTTCCCGGAGCTTCACCCAACCAAAATATTTGATTCAAAGCACTAAGCTTCGATTTTTTTGAGGAGCTTCCAGCCGTGGTCACAGATTTCCAAAATTCCAAGTTTTGCAGAAGCCCTAATTTTCCATCTTTCCCATCAAAGTCCCGAACTGGGGTTTGATCAAGCCCGACCTTTTGCCCAACCAAAAAATATGATCTTGGTCTCTAAATTTTGATTTTGATGAGTAGCATCCATATGTGGTCTCCGATTAGAGAAATTCCAACTTTCTCCGAAGCCCTAAATTCCGGAAGCCATGAATGAAGGTGCTCAAAAATAATTCTGTTTTGACAGAAATATGTACCTGATTGTTTCTGGTGTAACTCTTAAATTTGCAATCCACAGGGTTTGAAATTTTTTCCTGAGATAGCCTGACCTGTTATCTTTCCATCCCGATAGGTCTGAACTCAATTGGATTCCCTGAGAGAGAGTTATGCCAAGTGTCGCAACGTGACCTGTTTATGGGATAATACAAGAGAGCGAACTTGTACGGTGTGCCATGTGTCACTGGTTCAACTTCTGCCTCTAAATTGTTTTCCTGATATAGCCCAACTTGTTATATTTCCATCTCGATAGGTCTGACCTCAATTGGATTCTCTGAGAGAGAGTTATGCCAAGTGTCGCAACATGACCTATTTATGGGATAATACAGGAGAGCGAACTTGTACGGTGTGCCATGTGTCACTGGTTGAACTTCGGCCTCTGAAATTTTTTCCTAAGATAGTACAGTGTATGTACTACCTATAAATTTTGATGAAATTTCATTTGGAGCTTCCTATCCCAAGTTATGACCTTTTTACCAAGGTCACCTGATTTTGACTCAGATCTGGAAGAGGCAGAAACCCTATATTGTAGAGATCATAAATCACAAAGTACAACGAATTAGAGGTTTTCCTTTGGACACAAGGTACATGGGGATCTAATCTTCGACCTGTAAAAGTTTTAGATCTGAAAAATTTTCCAAAATGGATTTATAGCGAAAGTGCTACGATGGCTGGTTTTTGCTATATCAAGCCCTAGCATCGTAAGTGCAACAAGTGTCATACATGCCATATCATGCCTTCTTTCAGGCTAGCTTTGATACCATGTTAAATTTTCAGAATTTACTTCAATTTGATCTAGGATCTTAACTGAGAGAACAACATGTACAGCAAATCTACAGCATATCAATCATGGACACAATAATGCAAGCACACAAGAGACACAGAGTTTACTTGGGGAAAAACTTAAAGGTAACAAACGCCAATAAATTCCTCAGAGATAGATAGAGAAATGATACAACCAGAATACAAGAGATAGTCTTCTCCTAGCAGCAGAGCCTCCTCCTCCACAAGTGCGCCACTCTCCAAAGTGTGAGTGAGAGAATAGAATGTGTAAAATGAGAGAGACACACTCTCTATTTATACACTAACTTGACTTGACCTTTACTCAACTAGGTCGGCCTCAACTTAACAACATAACATAATGCTGACTGGGCCGACCCCCACTAGGGTGATCTAATAACCCTTTGACCCACATGGCCGACCCCCAATAGGGTGGTCTAATAACCCTTTGACCCACATGACTTATATAGGGCCGACCCCAACAAGGTGGTCTAATAACCCATCAAGTATAAGTTATGACACTTACAATATAAATGACGACACTTCCGTATGGAAGAATAATAACATCTCTATAGGAATACAATATACATATATGTGAAATACATTCCGAAGTTACATATACATCAACAATGTGCTGTTGGTGTACAAACTAATATGCTAATGATATGTATGGACATAATGAATTCATGATTATTGGGGCTACATACGATGAACAAAATGTTGATCTAGGGCAACATGAAATAGGGACATAATGCTTGCTTGGGTTATGACAATTAATGATAATCAGAATGATGTTATAGATAGATATGTTGGGTGACAATGATGATTGATGTGATCAGTGAGCCATTGTGTCTAACATGGTGGATGTAAAATTCATTAAAATTTTAAAATTTTAAGTTTTGGCATTTCATTTACAAATATTTTTAGGTGACAATGATGATTGATGTGATCAGTGAGCCATTGTATCTAACAAGGTGGATGTAAAATTCATTAAAATTTTAAAATTTTAAGTTTTGGCATTTCATTTACAAATATTTTTAGATTAGGGCAACATAACAATTTATAAAATTAATGACGAGATGAGGCAACGATTTAGATGCTTACCTTTTCAATCGTCCTTGCAAGATGAATTTGGCATTGTTGAGCCTCCAAATCTCCTCGGTTGAGCTTCTCCAATGCATTTTGGGAAGGCGAAATCGCTCGAGCATTCGTGTTTGGGTAAAACAGTGCCATGGTCCGCGACACTGTTTTTTTTTTGTTATATTAACCAAAATGCTCGAGCGTTATGGTGATCACCATAATGCTCGAGCATTTTGTAATCCTATCCTACATGTTAAATGACATGGCAGGTTCAAAGCCCGCCATTCCTAGTTTTACATAACACGCGAGCGTTGTTAATTTACACAATTCTCGTGCGTTTCACATTTACCCAATTGCATCTAAAGGGTCCCTCAACTTTGTGCGAGGGCCCTAAAGTAAGATTGTAAGCCTAAGGGCATCGGAGTTTTGGAGATTAATCCTATCTTTTGGGTTCGGTTGTATCTGCGATATGATGACTTGACTGTTTCTGCGAGGTTTGTTCTGCAGGTTTTGATGAATGAATGAAGATGTTCGGTTATGATATGAATTATGTTGTTGTGATGCGATGATAAAAGATGGGTTATGTGAATGTTTTCTGTTGATTAATGCAAATATATGTTGCTATTGATTAGTGGGACTATGTTGGTAAATATGCTCTGAATGTATGTATTATGAATAAGATGTGAATGATTGGTTAATGGATTGTTATGAATGTTGTAATCTCTGGTTAATGTGCACATATCCTCTTCACAACTGCGCAAGCTTGGTTCCAACAGCCTATTATCCACCTCGGGTGAGACTGCACTTGCTTTGCAAGTGTTGCTGGAAAGGGTTACACCTTTCCGGGACGGTGTATAAGGGATTTAGGTTAATAGTTTGTTGGTGGCAGTGCGGAGTGAACCCCTGTCGATAGAATCTGCGTCAACAAATGGTTCCGTTGCCGGGACCCTAAGGAGGAAGGAAAGAGGATATGCTGTGGCACCCGCCAAAACCAGAGATCCAAGAGTGGTTCGATAAGAAGGCAGAGGAATTTGCAGAAAGCGAGAAGCGAGATCCTAAGAAGATAGCGACCAGTTGGATAGAAAGATACATCTACTCAGATATTCATGAAATATTTTTCTGCGAGTTCCCAGTGCTATTGCATGAGTGGCTAGCATAGTTGACGTTCCGCAAGAACCACTGTCAGAAGACCAAACTAGACTGTTGGACTCCAGAGCTGGTGCGACAGTTGAAGCAAGTCGATAACAAGGTATCGTGAGCTGTTGATTTTTGGGTAGACAGTATCCTCGAAGGATACGTAACTGAGTTCGTTGTAGATACTATCAAGTCATACAGCGACGCCGAAAGAAATTTCTTTAGGGGACCAAGAGGAATATTTTTGTCATCATTAAAACCATGGATTAAAATGCTGGTATGCGAAAAAGGAATATTTAGGATGTCTTTGGATGAGTAGAAGAATCAGTGTGCAAAGGTGAAGGTATCGCGTAAATGCGAGTCTGACGCAAAGATGTGGGAGATGGACATGAGCGATGACGAGTTTGAAAGGGAATCTAACGAAGAGTGTGGTCTCTTGAGGAGTGGAGCAATATTCCAACGTCCTGAGAAGAAGAGGAGGATTGAGAAAGAGTCTCCTGAGAGGACCGGAATAAAGAACTGGGGAACAGGACCACATGGGAGGAAGCGACCTTATTGTGAAGGAGACGTCAACGAGGCTACCCCAGAGGCAGAGGAAGGTCAGATCGTAAGTTACCACGTACCTTCGACCCCGCACACTACTTCGAATTTTATAGGAAAAAATCCAAACTATTCACGGAGTTGCCCCACGTGTAGTGGAAAGAGTAGCGCTTCAGTATATAACAATACCAGCAACATTAGAATGGAAGATTTGGAAAAGATGCCCACCATTCAGGGGAACGGGACAGAGGATCCCAAACAACATTGGTTTGTATGCGAAGTAGTCTGGACCGTGAAGCAGGTCCAAGACGATGCTATAAATATAGGACAGCTAGCGACGACCCTTAGGGGTCGGGCGTTAGACTGGTACATGAAGTTTGTAAAGGTTCCAGTGGGAACAATGGCCAAAACACTAGAGTAGATCAGGACAGTGATGATTGACGAATTTAAGAAACCAAAATATGAGTCACAATGATAAGTCCAAAACACTAGAGTAGATCACTGCGCTGGATCGGGAAGGAGGTAAGTCCTATTCCCACATATGATGGTTATGGTAATGTTTACACTTTTATCCAAGAATACACTGCAGCTATTGTAGATGAGCACATATTACCAGCATTGGATATGGCACTGTGTGACACACCTGCCAGATGGTGGAATGCGCACAAGCAGACATTGACCACTTGGGATCAATGCAGAATTAAGATGTAGATTCGGTTTGCTGACCGGGTTACCTTACCCTGTGGAAAGTTTAATGGATAGACAGATCCTAGTCAACACATTGAAGTCTGTTCACAAGCATGGGTAGAAAGGCCACACACAGAATGGGTGCATTTATTTGTACATACGCTGGAGGATGACATTCCAAAGAAATGGTACCTAGACCTGGAGTTGCGCAGAGAAACCACTGATTGGGAAATGTTAACTGCGAACTTCCAGAGGGACTTCAGCTTCGAGGACGAGAACCTGCTGATCCATGAGGCATTGCAAATAATTAAGGAACGCATATTTAGGGAAGACTGTCCTCACAAAAATATGACGTTAGAGGAATTCTTCGGGGCAGATCGCGTTCCTGCACACCTACAGCCAGAATGGAAGGAACACGAAGAACACTTTATCGAGTGTTACAACCTAGATAAGGACATGGATGATAGAAATGAAGACGATGACGATGATCCACGCAACATAAACATACCAGAATCGGAGGGTGCGTGCGATGTAGAAGGACCTCTGTTAGAAATCCCAAATATGAGCAGACCAGTAAAAACACAGAAGGTGAATATTGGCACAAAAGAAGAATCAAAGTTTGCAGCAATCAGAGACTATTGGGACGACCAGACCATTGCAGAGATAGCAGACACTCTGCATGAGTATCGGGAGCTGTTTCCAACAAAATTTACAGAAATGAAAGGAATTCTGGGAGACCTAGGAGTCATGAAAATACCTTTGAAGCCAGGCGCCAAGCCTGTAAAGAAAAGACCGTACAGACTAAATCCACGCTACAAAGAAAGAGTACGTGCAGAGCTGGATAAGATGCTTGAAGCAGGAATCATTGAACCTATTGAGGAATCAGAATGGATTAGTCCCATGGTCGTTCAAGACAAGAAAGCGAAAGGTGAGATCGAGATTTGTGTTGATCTCAGAAAACTGAATGATGCTTCCATGCACGACCCATTCCCCACTCCTTTCAAAGATGAGGTGCTTGATAATGTTGGAGGGAATGAGGCCTATTCTTTTACTAATGGTTTTTCAGGGTATCATCAGATAAGGATTGATCCTGCAGACAGGCATAAGATGACTTTTGCTACAGAATGGGGGTCGTTCCAGTACACAGTAATGCCTTTTGGCCTGAAGAACGCACTTGCCATATTTTCCAGAGTGGTCATCGTAGCATTCAAAGAGTTTATGCATAAGTTTCCCGAAGCCTACTTTGAAGATTGGACTGTGTTTGGTCTATTGAAGAACCATTGTGCGAACCTCAGAATGATGCTTGAGAAATGTCGACAGCATAAAATCTCCTTGAATCTCAAGAAGTGTATTTTTTGCGTTCCCTATGGGATTCTACTTGGGCACATTGTTTGTAAGCAAGGACTGATGGTGGACCCTGCGAAGATTGCCATCATTGTGACCTTGCCAACACCAAATTCAGTCAAGATGTTGCGCTCTACCTTAGGCCATATTGGATACTACAGGAAATTTATAAAGGGTTACGCGCAAATAACCGCAGCAATGGAAAAGTTGCTAAAGAAAGACGCATCGTTCATTCGGAATGCGGAATGCGAACAAGGTTTTGATACACTAAAAGAAAAGATGGTGACTGAGTCGATTCTAGTCTTTCCATATTGGACGAATCCATTTCACGTCCATGTTGATGCATCATGCATTGCTTTGGGAATCGTATTAGCTCAGCCAGGAGAAGGAGGTATTGACTACCCTATTGCATTTTCGAGCAGGAAGCTCTCAACAACAGAAAAGAACTATACTACTACCAAGAGGGAAGGCCTTGCTATGGTATATGCCCTACAGAAATTCAGACATTACTTGCTTGGTGCACACTTCCGTATGTTCACTGACCATTCCGCGTTGAAATACTTGGTCAATAAGCCAGTGTTAGGGGGGCGCATATGCAGATGGCTACTGCTGTTCCAGGAGTATGATTTTGAGATTGTTGTTAATCCAGGTAGACTGAACTTGGGACCTGATCATCTGTCAAGGATTGAGTTAGGAGAAGAGCCGACGAACATTGAAGACAGTCTTCCTGATGCACAGTTATTTGCTATACAGGTTGTCGATGACTAATATAAGGATATCATTAATTTTCTAACAATAGGGCTGGCACCACAGGAATTATCTGTCCAGCAGAAGAAGCAGCTAGTGGTGCATGCTGCAGACTTCACTATAATTGTAGGTCAGTTATACAAACTCCGACCGGATGAAGTCCTGCGCAGATGCGTACTAGATCATGAGAAACCATTTATTCTAGCACATGCGCATTTAGGGGTCGCGAGAGGTCACTATGCAGGAGGGGCCACTGCGCAGAAGATATTGCGTGCAGGGCTATGGTGGCCCACGATACACAAAGATTCCAAAGAACACTGCAGGAACTGTGATGTCTGTCAAAGGACAGGGAAACCTTCACGAAGAGATGAGATGCCATTAAACCCATAGTTGACCTTGCAGGCGTTTGAGAAATGGGCAATTGATTTTGTGGGTCCTATAAACCCACCATGGAAAAGAACTGGTGCGAGGTATATTATTACTGCTGCTGATTACCTCACCAGATGGGCAGAAGCAAAGCCAGTAAAGGATTGCAGCGTAGTTCATTTTTGAAGAAATAATGTCAAGATTTGGCTGTCCAAAAATTTTGATGAGTGACCAAGGTACTCACTTTTTGAACAAGACCATTGAGGCACTTACAGAGGAATTCCACATTCGTCATCAGCGCAGTACTCCATATCATCCACAGGCGAATGGCACTGTTGAGGCTTTCAATAAAATTATGCAGAACGCACTCACTAAGGTCTACAATGTAAATAGAGATGATTAGGATCTGCGCGTCTCCTCTGTGTTATGGGCATATAGGACTACATGCAAGAAATTGACAGGACATACACCTTTTCAGTTGGCTTATGGGTAGGAAGCTATAATGCCAATGGAATATATTGTCCCTAGTTTAAGGATCGCTGCGTTCACAGGGTTGGCAGACCGCGCAGCATTAGAAGAAAGGTTACTACACCTTGTTGGGTTGGAGGAAGACCGCTTCATTGTCGGCTTCCACCAGCAAGCTCAGAAAGACCGCGAGAAAGCCTGGCATGATCGCCATATCAAGAACAAGTACTTTCAGGTAGGTGACCTAGTCCTCTTGTATGATAGCAAATTCATGAAGTTTCCTGGCAAATTTAAGATGCATTGGCTTGGTCCATATACTGTGATACATGTTACTAACACTGGTGCAGTCCAGTTAGCCAATTTAGCTGGTGATACCTTGCCAACTTTGATAAATGGAAGCAGGATAAAGCTATACCATGATAGCACTGCTTCACAGAACCTTAGATAACAAGCGGAGGAAGAAATTTCTAAGTGCCGAGTACAGTTGAAATTGGGCACTAGAAGTGTAAAGGAGTATGTACATGTATGATAAGAAAGATGATGTATGTACCGCACAGCAGTGTCGAAGCTGCGTGGGAGGAAAAAAAAATAAAAATAAATTTGGCACTGCGAATCAACTGCACAGGAGTGTAAGTGCCCTGCCGTGCAGTTCGGCGCAACACCCAGAGAAAAATAGACGTTATACCACTTTTGAGAAAATAACTGTTAGATGACTGTTGCAGCAACCGCTTCAGCATTTAAAGGCAAGATATCTATTCTGGACAGATTGACGAAGGAAAGGACTGGAAAATCCAATGGATTCGACCGCCAGAGGGCACATTTAATGCATATTTAGATGTTGAAGGGCATGGGAGAAGGTCAGCTGCGCCTATAAATAACACCGCTGGAGGACTCGCAGGCGTTACTGAGCACTTAGAATTTTCTTGCGACCATCCCTTGCACTAATATCTATCTGTCGTCTGGCTACCATACCCCCCATCTAATCAGTGAATGTCTGAACCTTTCTATCGAGAAGAAGAGCTTACCATTGAAGAATCACTTAGAGTCTGTCGGCACAGAGGAATTCAAGAGTTAATGAGAACCCCTGCCAAGAAGGTTGTAATGGAACAAGGCCAAGGATCCCGTAGATCAGTGGGAACCAATCCAGCCATGAAAGACAAGGGCAAGGAGACAATCACCGCACCTCGAACCAATAAGCCAAAGTCGGGTTCGACGGTGCTAAGGCAGCCCATTTTTACGAAAGAAATCCCTCTGAATGTGACCCTTGAGTACATCTCACCCTGGACACCGAATGCCCCTATCTATAAGCTAGCCAAGAGTGCAAAATACGACATCCCCTTGTCGCCAATATCGAAGCATGTCAAAATTACAACCAACCTGTTGTGCAAAATACCGAACTGTAAATGGGAGGACTATGACTTCTTGGGAGTGCAGAGAGACGAGCCACATGATCCCAAGTACCCAGACTTTTGGCTAGACCAGTACATGTGCTGGAAGAAATATTCCAAAGGAACCCTCAATCTGGTTGCCGAAAGATGGTTGACATCGGTAGTGTAGTCAAGACTGCTGAACCTGCTGTGACTACCCCACTTTGAATGCTCGGCTGAGTTGAATGTAGTGGTTCATACCTTTATGGCACAAATCCACCAAGGATATCTATGGATGGATTGGCCAGTGGACATAGGCATTGACTTAATCCATCACATTACGGGATTAAGTAAGCGGGGAAAAGACCCAAAGTTGTTCTTCCAAGGGAAAAGCACAGAAAAGGATGCAGTATCCAAGATGAAGAAAACTCATGCACTGGTCAAAGGAAAACGGGGTTTTCCTACTGACGAAATTGAAGATAGAACAACCAAGTTCATCACCCAGTTGCTCGTAGCATAGGTATTATGGACGGCAAGACCCTTGGAGGTGCCTGCGGGCGCAGTGTTGCTCGGTGTCGCAGTAGCTGAAGGCGTTGAGTTCAACTGGTGCCAATATCTATTGAACGAGTTCATGGCAGAGCTCAATGACATTCAGTTGAATGGAGGCAACTTCCATTTCACATGGTTGATTGTCCTCATCGCATTTATTGGATGGAAGGAGCTGGAGGACTACGTCGGTGTCAGCTTTGATAAATTAGAACCCAGAGGAGTCAGGTACATGAACCTCTGGGCAAATCTCGATCCACAGCGCCAGCATGCAACTCAAGAAGTGTTCTACAAGTATTACACGTAGCTGTGCACCGTGATTGCCTCTACGCCAAGGATAACAAAGTAGGTAACAAGCAAATACATACGCATTGTTAATTTTACTACTGACATGTGTTGTGTGTTTATTTCCCCGAAGGTGAAGATGAAGAAGCCACAGTTTTTCCCTGGGAACTACCACATGACAGAAGAGGACATCGAGATCATTATGAAAGATTGGCCCGCGAAGTACTGTGTGGAAATTTTAGATGTCCCCACAAATTCAAAAGATGATGAAATAATTCCACCACCATGTCCAATTTTGGAAGAAACAGGAAAGAGGAAGGAACCAGAGAACCCAACGCAACCAAAGGCGAGGAAGAAAATGAAAGCGACGAAAGAAACATCTGACACAGTACTGAAGGAGGACGACTTTGATATGATAGCAGACAGAGTCAACGAGCAACTGGAGGAGTTCATGGCCGATAAAGATAAGAAAGATAAGGCCATCCAAGATGACCTGCAGAGGAACTGGCTCGCGATGCAAGGGCTAATGAAAAAAGTCAAAGATGTGCACAATAGCTTGGCCCTGCCATGCGACCCAACAGCAGAAGGGAGGTCCGGAGGAACCTCGCAGCCGAGGCCAGCGCAACTTGTTGTTGCGCTACCAATAAAAATGAGACTTGTCTATCTCGATCCAATGGCGATCACATTGCCCATGTCGGAGGACGTGGCCCTGGATACGACAAATGTTGAGTTGCTAGAGCTCGACTTGGCAAAAATATTGATACCAGGTCTACATTTTTTGAATATGCAGATCGGGGATGAGCTGCGTGATAGAGCTGTGGACTCAAGAAAAGCAGAAGCAGAACTACAAATGGCAAATAGACAGCTCGAGGAGTCGAGCTCGCGCAGCAGAATGTTGCTTGAAGATGAACAAGCACGAAGGCAGAGATTGGAGGCTATCATTAACTTTGTTGCAGAAGATATTGGAGAAGTACAGATCCAAGGTGATCCTGCGGATACTGTCTTGAAAATAAGGGACATGATGTGATCCCTTAAGTCAGAGATGGAGGACAAGATAATCCTCTATGAAGCTGATATCAACCTGCTAAAAGCAAAGATCAAACCAAAGGTTGTAATCACTGATTAGCAGTTGAGAGGTCAAGCGGTAAAGATCGCAGCAGAGAGCATTGCAGCAGAGGTTGCAAAGTGCCAGAATTTGCTTGACGAATCCTTGAAGGCATTCATAGCCGTTGAAGAGAATCCAGGGCTGCAGCAGCTCAAGACCGTGGTAAAGGAGAAACACACCGTGTTGGAAGCACTGGATGCATAGGTAAAGACTCTGCCAGTAAGAGATAGGCTACTAAAATTCAATGAGATATCCAGCCTAAAGAAATAAGTCCAAGTATTAAGGGAAAAGGAGACTGTGTTAGACAATCAGTCGCAACCACTCCTAGAAGATGCCATCGTGGTGTCGCAATAGATAGAAGATAAACTGAAAGAGCTACGTGACAACCAGGAACAAGTAGAAGCCCAAATCGGAGAAGAGATAATGCCACAACTGCTTGATACAGTCAAGCAGGTTGAGCGATAAACTAAAGAAACAATGGAGAAACTGACGAACACTTACAATGAGTTCGCAGCAAAGATGACTGCACAGATTGGAGAGCAGATTTCGACGGTGAACATTGAAAGTGGCTCGGGGACAAGCCACATGTAAGTGTTAGGGGCATGTTGGGCCTGACCCAATTGGTCCAATTTTGGTAACATTTTTGAAGGCAGAAGAACCTGAGTTGAGCGCAGTTCTGAAACAGATTGAATTTTGGCTAAGTACTGGGGATGCTGTGAAGAGGCGCGCAGTAGCCATGTTTTGAGCGATGCTGCGAAGATCAGTATTATGCAGAAGCAGTTCTACGGAGATAGGAGGCCACGTGGAGCCAACAAAGCGGAATGCTGGACGAAGGACAGGTACAGGTACCGGTCAGACCGGGGTAGCAGCCTATTTTTGGGAAAAATGCTCCAGGAGTGCCGAGCGGCGGGCAGGAGTAAATCAGAAAGGCGGCCAACGTGCGAGTTTGTTAAGGAAAGCGATGTCTTGGCACGCTTGGTGGGCGAGACCGTTAGAGATGAACGGTTCGACGGAAGCATCCTGTTGGCACGCGTGCGACAGGGATGCCGATAGTGACAGAATGAAGATGTGGAGAGCTGCCACGATGAAGCATACGCTACTAGGAACTAGCAAGCTGGTTTAGGGAAACCGGTGCAATTTTGTAAACCCTAAGGGTTTTTGGTTTAGGTCTTCAGCATTGTAAAGACATGACCTTCGGACATGATCTATTGAAGAAGACAATTTTGTATGGGATGGGGTTACTCTTTACTTTGGTTATTACAATTTTAGGTTGTTGTATTGTAAAATCTCTGAGTCGAGAATATTGTAAAGGCTCTGTAGCTGTGTGCGCAGAGACCTATTTGAGAGGAAGGAAGGTCTGCAGCTGAGTGCGTAGACTAAGAACAATTGTCCCCATCCCTTTTAAAGAAATACATTACCAACCGTTCTTGTGGACGTAGCTTCCCACCCAGGGGAGTGAACCATGTTAAATCTCGTGTTGTGTGATTGTGTTTTATGAATGGATGGCTATTTGTGTTTTCTGTAAACGAATGTCTAGATGTTTTCTTGCATGCTGATTGAGAGAACTTTGATATGCATTTTCGTTTAGAAGAAGTATGGAAATGATATGTTAAGTTCTATATGAACAAATGAATGATGAACATTTAGTGTTGTGTTTGAGAACAGTGAATCAGTCATTTAGTTAAACACTTTCTTATACGCAGTAAAAGAATGCATATTAGTTGGATCGTATAGTCATATATGTTCAAGTCGCAACATTCCAACTTAACGAGTGAATGTTAGAAGAATAGTCAATTAAGTGCCTGAACGAGTGGATGAGTGATATTCGTTTCAAGTGCCTTAAGTGTTTACAAGATAATCCAAGTATAGAATAAAGCTACATTGTTCACAGCTTCAGGAGAAGTCCCACGGTAGAAGAACATAGTGGTGCGGACCGTAGCGTTGCAAATCGCTGCGCAGTCTCACCTCGCAACACATACCCCCTGTTGTGCTGCGCAGTACGTCCGTCCAAGCAACTCGTCACTTACTATGGAAACCTGATTCCGCAGTACCCCATAGATACACCTCGGGTGAGACCTCAACTTACTTGCAGGTTGTTACTGAAAGGGTCGGTGTGAAGGGGTTTTGTTGGTCAAAGGGAAACCGCGAGGACTGTTGATGCAACAAAAAGTTGCAACACAGGTAGAAGCATTAGAAATCGCAATGAAGCTAGAGGCTTCACCAATTGGCGAAGCAGGAATGGGAATGGATAGAGTTCAGGCATAGTTGGCCAATTTAACATTGCAGCTGGAGGATATCAAGAAGGACAAGGAAACCTGCGGAGATGTATGGTGCACTAGATGCCGAACTGAGGGGCACCATAGGGACAATTGCCCAGAATTTCGGGAATACTTGTAGTTGGGGGCACCAAACCCACTTCGCCAGGGAGGCATGCCATGGTGTACTATCTGTCAGACCAGAGGGAATTGACCGGAGGAGTGCTTATATTTGCAAAAGATGGTATCGAATCCAACAAACTTATATTGCAAGTTTTGTCGATCGGTTGGCCATGATGAGAAGGACTGTAGGGCCTACGATTTGCTGCAAGAGCAGACAACTGACACATATTTCATGAAGGGAGAAGAACCACCGACAGTACAACAGCAATCGCAGTATAGTTAGCCGCAACAATATGACCAGGGGAAATACGGGCAGCCACAGTATGGGGACCCACAGTATCCACCACCGTCGTATGGTCAACAGTAGTATCAACAACCATGGTATAGGAAACCACAATATCAATAATATGGACCACCGCGCGGAGGTTTTGGGGGAGGATACTATGGCGGCCAAGGTATGGGACGAGGAGGCGCTGCTAGATGCAAAAGAGGTCCAATTATCTGTTATAATTATGGGCAGCAAGGGCACTACCAGAGAGACTGTCTGAATCTAGCACCACAGTGTACATATTGCAGTGCTGCAGATCATAGTATAGAAGACTGCCCTCAGCTTATTCCGAAATGGCAAGCAGAACCAGAACTCGAATAATCCAAAGACGCCACCTGCGGTACAGATGATTTCGACAGAAGCCAGAGGCAACCATGCTACGGTGGGGATAGTGACACAAGGAGGAGTGGTGACCGGGGCCGATAAGCCACACACCAATGTCAGACCAACACAAACACAATGAAAGTAGGTCAATAAGGGCGTTGAAGTGGAAAAGGACATTTTCTCAAAGGCACAAGAGGAAATGAGGAATATGAGACGGGTAGCTCTGGAAGAAGAAATCTATGACATGCCACCAATGTTTGACCACACGAAGTCGCGAAGGAAGGAAACCACCCTAAAAGCCTTCATAGGGATTTGCCTAGACTTGGCAAAAGATCCAGAGATACTGGAAGAAATAGCTAGTCTATTACGACGACGAGGAGGTGCAGGAATGGAGAAGAAAGTCAATCGCATACATAAAAGAAACACAGGCAGGGAGATGCACATGTCGGCACAAATCAGAGAATTTGATGTCGACTCCATCATTCTGGACTTGGGTTTGAATGTGAATATCCTGACTAAACAGACATGGGAGACAATGTGGAGGTCGCGAATGACCTGGTCGCTAGTACAGCTACGACTGGCGAACCAGAGCAAGGTCGCCCCGCCAGGTCGGGTATGTCAACTTTCGGTTGAAATTGAAGGGCTCAGAACGTATGCGGACTTCGATGTCATTGAAATCGTGGATAAAACCAGTCCCTATCCGGTACTGCTAGGGATAGACTGGTCTATGTAAAATCAAGCGATTATCAACTTTAAGAAAAGGATAATGTCATTCGAGAATCAGGAAATGAGATTCGTTCCACCACTGGATCTGGCGGAAGGGCTGCGCTATACAGAGCCGGTCAGAGATGAATTTACGGAGGGATGGGACAGTCTGTATAACATATTTGAAGATTATGTTAACCCCACCATGGATGGAGAATTGGAATGGCATAGCACGAGTTCAGCATCCTCCGACTCAGACGAGGCCCTTGAGAATTGACAGAATCGGTTGCATGAAGTGTCTTTTCGAAGGTGTGCACGGATAACACAGTCCCTGCGAATGGTAACTAAGGAGGAATATGTGTTTCCTATCTATGAAGGATTGCCCAACTTGGACACGTTTCTCATCGAATTTGAGGAGAAGGTGGCAGAGCCACAGCGTCTTTTGGCCCTAGAGGAAGCCCTACAGGCTACTCCTACGTGCTGGTGGGCAGCGCATAAATCGAACATCACATCTTGGCTAATATGCCGACGCCTCATTGAGGTTCAGTTCGGCGAAGCCTCGAAGGACGACCAGATGCGATATGATGGGCAGGGAGACCCAAAGGCACATCTCAATGCCTGTCAACACTGATGGGGATCGAGAGCACGACAAGAGTGGGTACACACGTTCGTACACACATTGGATGAGGTACCATGGAGCTGGTATGTCGTAGTAGAACTGCGACATGGGACAACATCTTGGGAGCAGCTTACGATTGGCTTCAACCAAATGTTGTCATTCGCAGATATAAATCCCTTAATCCACATCGTGCTACAGGCTATCCGCGGAAAGATATTTGAAGCGGTACCAACCAGACAACCAATGGTACTCCAATGGACGGCGACACTAGAAATGTTGATGGAGTGTTACAATGTCATTGGAGAACCCGAAGATGATGATGACCCCAGGGATACATATGTACCAGAGTCGGAGGGTAGTCGCAGTGTGGTGGAACTAGATATACCGGCGGACAAATTTTAGCAACCATTAAAGATTAAAAAGGTGAACATTGGATCAAAGGAAAACCCAAAATTCGCAAACATTGGGGACTACTAGGACGAGTCGACCATTGCGAAGGTAACTAAACTACTACATGAGGATTCAGGATTTGTTTCCAACAAAGTTCTCACAGATGAAGGGAATTTCTGGAGACTTAGGAGAAATGAGGATCCCCCTGAAACCCGATGCAAAGCTGGTTAAGCAGCGGCCATATCGATTGAACCCGCGATACACGGAACGAGTGCAAGCCAAACTCGAAAGAATGGTAGAGGTAGGCATTATAGAACCCATGGCAGAATCAGAATGGATCAGCCCAATGGTTGTCCAGGATAAGAAAACTAGTGAAGTATGCATATGTGCCGGCCTAAGGAAACTGAATGATGCCTACCTACATGATCCATTCCCAACCCCATTCACAGATGAAGTAATTGAAGGCGTAGGAGGCCAGGAGATATATTCCTTTACGGGCGGATTTTTAGGCTACCACTAAATCAAGATCGCGAAAGAAGATCGACACAAGACCACATTCGTCACCGAGTGGGGATGCTTTTAGTACATGGTGATGCCATTTGGATTAAAGAATGCTCCTACAATATTTTACAGAATAGTGGTAGCATCTTTCAAAGATTATATTTATAATTTCCTTGTGGTTTACATGGATGGTTGGACGGTATATGGGTTAGTCAAAGATCATGTCGCAAACTTAAGACTCATCTATCCTAACTCTATCTCATGTCCTATCTTTCCATGCCAATCATTTTCCAACCAAGGCAAAGGATCTCATTAACACTTTCTACATAATAGATGATCCACTATAAGTCTTCAATTCCTTTATTATCCAATCCTTCATAGACTTGGGAGCTATGCATTTCATTGTCATTAATTTTACTCATAACCTATCATTGATCATCTTCCTCCAAATACTTTGGATTCCAAGGCCTACCCAAAGTAGTGTATAATTTTTAGGCCCCACCACCTAGCTTCTTTTGGCATTGCTAGTTTTCTTCATTTAACGAGAGGGGTCCCTTGTTCCTCTCGCTTTTGTGTTCAAAAAAAAAAAAAAAACCCTAAAATTTTCTTCTTATTTTTTTTCCAAAATACATTTGGGGATGTGAGCTATTGACAATTAGTAAACTAGAATACCCTAAAATGGATTTGACTAGTTTAATCCTATGTCTTCTATAAATCCATATATAGCACCAATTTGTCACTCTATCTTCAATTTTATCTTATAACTAGAGCCAATCTTTAAATTTATAGTCATTGAGTTTTAGATAGAAATATAGAAATTTGAGCCCATTGTTAAAAGGAATAGTAGAATAGGGTAAAACTTGAGATAACTATCTTTCCAGGTTTCCCTTTAAACCATTGAAAATGATGGATGACTTCTAATCATTCACTTCCAAACCTGTATCTTGGTAGGACATATCAACAATTTCTTTATAGTTTTTAGCTTCCTTTGGTCTACCTAAGCCAAATAACATAGCATCATCCACAAATAAACAATGTGTTAGGGTGATTAGTGACCCCTTAGATCGATTACCCTTATAGCCCCATCCATTTTTTAATCTATAGATGATTCTTCTCAAACCCTTAGCCACTTTAAGAAACAAGAAACGAGACACCATGCATCCCTACCTTAGTCTCCTTGTTGCATGAAAAGGCCTAGATGATGAGCCATTCATTAATACATCAAACGAAGATGATGCACAACAAGCCATTATCCAATTTACAATTTAAATGCTTATACCAACTTGAATCAACAACAATCTAAGGTAAATCCAACTAACTTTGTCATATGCCTTATCCAAGTCTAATAAATTATCAAACCAAGTATTTTCTTTACCTCTATTATGTGAAACCCTTCTTGTGATGTCCCTGCTACATCATGTATTTGTTTGTTAAACAAAAAAAGCCAAATTATTCTTTCAATACAAATCCCAAAAGTATACTCCTAAATATGTTGTCTAAAATCTTCATAATGATCTTGTAAATTGAAATACAATATGAAATAGGCATGTACTCAACAAATGACTTATGACTTAGGCTTATTCTTCTTTAGAATTGGATCAACAATAAATTTAGCATTTAAGGCTCCCATTATCTTCCTAAATGCTCTTGATTACTCTATCACTTTTTAGCAAATATTCCTCCAAAAGGCCATAGAAACATAAATAAAATTCAACACTCTATTTGGCTAGGGCTCTTAGCCTTTTTGAAAGATTGTAAAACTATTTTAGTTCTTTAATAAAAAAAATGCTTCTAATTTCTTCATTTTGTTTCTCACCGATCACACTTGGGAAGAAGGAGGCCACGTTTAGGATCTCAAAGTAAAATTAATTAACACATTTTCCAAATAATTAGTGTACACAATAAAATCAAATTTCATAAAGGTTAAAATGAGATTTCTTACACACCTTAAAGCTATATTTTATTAGGAATAAAATCAAATTTGATGGGTTTAAATCATATTTCTTATGCATCTAAAGTATTAGATTTCATGTGATTATAATTAGATTTTATGGTGCACATGTGAGTAAAAGGATTAATTTTATTTCGGCATGTTGTAACTTTTACTGACATGTGCACCAAGGGTTCCATGTATACAAAATGGAAATTTAGCTGTTTTCTATGAAGTTTATTGCTATATTATTTTTAAGTAAAAATATTTGATTATTTCTCTATAATGTTGAGAGGTGTTGTAATTTTTTGGAACTAGAACAGAGTGGAGGGATGTATATGATATTGTTTTCAAACATAGAGGAGTTGAAGAGGGGTTGCTAAAGAATGATGAGTATGGCGTGAAGTCTTTATATATAATGGTTGAGGTTGACCAACATGATCAAAGGATGGTGATGTGATGGGGATTAAGGGTTAATGTGCCAAGGTGGATCGATTTAGTACACATAGTGGTTTGTGTTTGGGTGAGGAGTGTAGATATTGACAAATTTCTCCTTGTACAATTTATTAGAGGAGTAGAAGGTCGAGTTTTCTCCTCATGATCTATTATTAAACTTCCCTCCAACCAATTAGTTATATTAACAATTGACTTGGGATTTCTATATGAAGATAACTTTGCAAATTAAGGAAAGATTATAAAGTGTTCTTAACATGTCGACAAATACTATAAAGTATTTAGTAGGTGCAAACCCAATATGCCAACATGAATCATTATACACCAAAAGAAAACACTCAACAAACATAACAACCACATCAATAACATAGAGATGAGTTTTATAATTGGAGAAATCTATAAGATGAAAAAATAACATAAGAATCATCTGAGATCCTAAAGTTAGGAAATCTAAGGCCATCACCCAAAGGTGGGACATTATTTGCAGTTTTAATCTAGAGGGGTGTGAGGCCACCAAACTTGACCATGATGGTTTTATCATTTTTGGACCACCCATGTGGGGCCAAAATAACCACTTTTTGGAGATTTAAATCCTAGTAGATGTTAAGACAATACCCCACTTTCACTAACCCCATCAACCTCTCATAAATTGAAGGTATATTAATAAGAAAGGATTAACAAAAAACTTAGATTTAATTTTTTTCTTAAAACAATTGTGATTTTCTGATTTGAATAGGAAATAACAATAGATATACATAAATATATCAACCATAATTTTTAAAATCACCTAAATTTTTTATTTAAAATATAGTTTAAAGATAAAATTCTATCTATAATGAGTAAATCAAAACTAAAATAACATATAACATATATAAGTATATCAACCATAACTTTTAAAATCACCTAAATATTGTATTTAAAATATAGTTCAAAGATAAAATTCTATCCACAATAAGTCAATCAAAACTAAAATAACATATAACCTATGCATAATTTGGTAATTTCATACAACATAAAAACTGATTAGGCTACTAGAAAACATACTTATTGACTAGAAAGTAAAACATACTTATTGACTAGAAAGTCAAACCTATAAATGATTTCATGAAATTCTAATGTACCAATAGGTAGGACGTTGTTCTATTGTTGACCAAAATATATGCACTATGGTCAACAATGGAGTGACAACCCGAACCGGGGGTGTTTAAAACCCCTATTCGTTTGGAGTAGCTGCACTCATCAGGTTTAATGATTCCGTTAGCCGATTAACTCTAATCTAGCCTAAAATAATTAAAAAGCAAACCAATCTAATTAAATAAAGATAAAAACTAAACTAATTACGCCGTAGGCATTCAAATAAGGAGAGATGTTTCATGCAATTGTAGCTGGATTCCTCGCTCATTTAGCGAATGGAATCCTGCCACGTCGCCCGCTTCACTATTTTCCAGGTCGCCCCCGCTTCGCTATTTTCTAGGTCGCGCACGATTTAATTTCATGCTAGGTTATGCCATGACCGCCCTTCTTTCCGCATGTCTTGTCTCTGCGGCCTCTACACTATAAGGGCCAAGCATTAGGCACTATCTAGAACCCATCGACACCATTTCCCTGCTTCTGAATCACTCAGTAGGTGCTTGCAAAAGCAAATGTAGGAGAGGCGGCCCACACAAAGATTACTTGCAGACCCAACAAAGCTCCTTCACTGTTTCAATATCTTCTGGGTAAGTAGGATTTGAGTATGTAGCCGTTTGAATATGTTGTTGAATCTGGCCATTCCTTTATCTATTTAAAATACCCAAATGGGTTTATGGGCAAAGTCACATGTTAATGTGTGGGTTACAGTGCGAAAAATCCTTGGCATTGTTAATTTTCCTCTGTATTTGCTAGTATAGGGTTTCTTTTTGTTGGTTTTAGGCCTCAATTTTGATGGGTTTCGACAACAGCCTCCACGAGATTTCGGGTTCGAGTCCTTCCAAGAAACTTGTCGTTGGCTGTGGATAGGTCGCTGCATTCATGGAGCATGGAGGTGCGGAGCCATGTGAAGTGACAGTTCACTGTAGTGTGAAGCGGCAACAACCTCTGGTCCTTTACCATGACATCAATGCGGGTTTAATCGACATCAATGTGGGTTTCATCAGTCCTCTGGACCTGGACCCGGACATTCAATGCATCGTTAATGCACCGCCTTTGTTTGGGGATAACATTCATGGCGGTAAGGTTGTTTGCATCCATTTTGGTTATAGTGTTATTATCTTGTTGTTTGCTGCTGTTTATGTTCACATTTCTCAGTTTTTACTCAGGGTTCGAATTTCCATCAGTTTGTTCCTGTTTTACCAGAGTGCATCCAAAGATTCTTGTTTTGTATTCGCAGTCAAGGTTCATGTCTGAAACCCAGTTGCTATTTGTATTTATTGTTTTTTCAAACACTATTCCTTCATTTTTGTATCAATTAAAGGATTTAAATGTTTCCTATTATGATATTGTCAAGCTCACTGCTATGCTGCACACTTTTAAACAATCCTGCATTCTCAAATTTACATATTCTGCAAGTTGCGAAAATTTTAGTGAAATTGCTTCCTGTTATAAAGAATTAGGTGCAGTGAATTGGGTATGGGTGATTTAGATGGTCCCAAAATCCCTTTCAAACTGGGACTTGCATGAGGAAACATGGAACCTTTGGAGGACTTGTATGATGGCCCTGAACTAGCCTCTGACAAAGGAGAGGACAACCTTTTCTTTCCATGTGAAATAGTCTCTGTGTTAGGAGTCCCAGGTCCCTGTTTTGGAGTACTATGTGATATGACCTTTGCTTTGGCAGACTCTGTAGATGCCATGTAGTTCAGAATTCTAGGAGAGATCATAAGGTTTTCATGATATCACATAGAATAAGTACCTGCTATATTGTAATGAGAGGTATATCTTGGTCTTTCTGACCTCAAAACATTGTCATCACTTTTTATATCTAGCCCCATCAAGGGCATCTTGTTCAATATGGAGGGTTTTGAAATAAGCGTAAATGGATCAAACTTTATGGTACCAATGTTGGTCACTTCTGCATATTGTTATTTTAGCTCTGTATTTGAATTTTTTTGTCCAAACTCACCTATAGTATGAAGCTTCTTGATATAATTTTCCTTCACAATCATCCTATTCCTACAACACCTTCGATTGTGTCATCTATAGGAAGAATATGCACACACAAAACCATCTCTGCAAGAGAAAACAATTTACCAAGTCAAATTAGTTCTTTAGGAATTCAATAATAGAAGATCAAATTTTATTGCGTTAAATTAAAATATGCTAATATTCCAAATCTTACACTAAACAGAGGCTATATTGCATATACATGGGAGTTGATCACATAAAAGAACTAATATAGAGCAAAGCTAATGAGGCATGTTAATATTTCTCCATATTGCAATATGTGTCCAAGTTTATTGTCTGGACATTTTAATGGTGTTTTATTTTGTGTATAAACAAGATTCAAACCTGTGCCTGGTTCATTGAAGAACTTTCCCCTGTCACTCTGCCACACATGTGTTTCATGCAAAAAATGAAACACATTACTTATTTCTCCTTTTAAAAAATTCAAAATTCAAAATTCAAAATGAGGGCTGCATCAGCCTTCGAACTTATCCAAACCAATCCCATCTCTTATCACCCTGATTGTTTCCCAGAAAAATGGAGCAAGAGACGTTAACCCTGTTGGGAATGTTATATCTCTTCACATGGTGACTGCGTGTACAACACGATCCCTGGTGCCGGGCGCGTCCGGAGGGGGGGCGTTAGAGGGGGGGGTAGCCTGATAGGGCCCACCCCCTTCGTTTTGGACCGTAAAATTTTTTTGGGTTGCTTTTTGCTTTTTCGTGATTTTCGACCCATTATACTCTATCTAATCCCGGTAAAAGGGATTAGGGTTGTAACCTAATTTCGGGTAAACGAATTAGGGTTTTAGATGCTGCGGAATACCATTTTATTGTATTGTACATGGTTAAATAAACATATAATGAAAAGGAGCGGTGCGGCTCTAAGTTTTGCTGGTTTTTTCTCGGTTAAGGGTTTCCAGGTGAAAATCTCAGTGTTATGTGTGTGCCATTGTGTATTCTCTGTTAATGCTTAAGAATCAATATACGTTTGTATTTCACTGTTAAGGTTTAAAACTTACAAACCCAACAAACTCATTGCATATTCCTGATTATCTAAGATATGATATTCTCTTGTGTGTATATTCCTGTGCTCTTACATTTCATGTTTTTTTTTTTGGATTTTGGATTCACATGTTTCATATTTAGCATCCCTTTTAACAAGGTCATGGCAAGCATTTCTATTATGTTCAGGATGACTATGCTTGGGATTTCTATACCGTTTATATACCTCCCTAAGATCTATAATTAGACCACAACAGATCCAATACCAGTTATATTTTGCTTGACATTGTACAAATTCTTTTGGAGTTTCTATTTAAACACGGTAATTCACAATCATTGAATAAAGTGAATTCTCTCTGATTACAATAACAAAAAAATGGCTATTTCAACAATATACATCTCCACTCACCTCTTCTTCCTATCAATGAAACCCTGGGTTATCTCCTCATCTGTTGGAAGACGACAACACAAGCTTGAAACCAACTTCCCTTCCTCATATTTATGCTCTTATTTTTTTCAGGCAATGCGCCATTTCGTTTCTACTACCGGGAAGCGTATGCTCAAACAGAAAACATAACAATTAGAGTCATATATACACCAAAAGCATTCTCCAATTGCGTTATTTTCTGCTTGCTTCAAATATGCTAATTGATAAATATCTCAAACCTCATAAAACATGATGCACATTACACATCATAGCATCCCCCACAACATCCAAAGAAAGAAAGTTTATATTACTATCAGCCTATAACCAGGGTGAGAAAAGCAAAAAATACTATAAATATCCACCAAAAATGAGGTTAAAAAATTACAGATTTACATGTATCGCTAGGTAAGGGAAAGGCTATATTTAAGGAGTCAATGCTCGTATCCCTTTTAGGAACATGAATAATAGGTTTCTCATTTACAAAAAAAAGAAAAAGAAGAAGAAAAATATAGTCCCATACAAATTTCTGCAGAGCACTCTTCAGACTGGGTAGTTAGTTGAGCATGACGCTTAAGAACCAATGTACAAACTCCATAGCTTAGTGTTCGGTGAGCTTAAAAAAAATAGCATCTTGTATTCGCTTAAAACTTAAAAGAGACAACTTTTTTAGATGTCCATAATTGGGAAAGTAGAAATCATCTGATGCTTATCTTGGGAATTGAACCCGAGTTGAACATAAGAGAGAGAAACAGTTTCAACCATTAGAATCAAGAACCCGGGTTGAACATAAGAGAGAGAAACAGTTTCAACCATTAGAATCAAGTTTTGAACCCCAGGAGACCTAAAATAGGATGAGAGAGAAGAATCTGATGGAGGTATAGAACTCGTTCTTACTTGAAGTATAGTAATCTGCATAAATTACTCAAAACCTATTATACCATGTCATATCAAATTTGATCTCATCGAATTAATATCTTAGAAATTGCAGAGCTAAGGATAAAACATAACAAAGAAAACAAAGAATAAAAAATTATTTTGTAAATAGAAGGGCATCTGTTGTTGTTAAGGCCTAAAAAGGCATTTTTATCTGTATATTTTTGGTGCTTTGATGCATAAACAGAGGCCTTAAATGGCCCAGTAAGACTGTAATAAATAGATGTAGGATCATTACAAATTGTTTCGAAGTGTCTTCTTAGACAAAGAGCATAGAGTCTAAATATCTCAAATGAATTTCATATTTTCAAACACATACTCCAGTCAACAGTCTGCATTTCCAACTTAGACACCAAGCTAAGCACACACGCTGCAACTATATCATATTGTTACAAATGGGGTTGGATATAATAAAATCTGTGACAATGATTAGTAATTGGATTTGTAAATAAATAAAAAAATAAAAAAAATGAAAATATAAATGGTTACATCAAAATACAAACCTTAGTAATAACATGATAGCATTTGAAACACATTCATGTATTTAGTAAATCATTACTTGGCCTAACAACTCGTTGCTCAATTAAACCATGGATTTACTTCTTCACTTCATTCCTTTCAATAAAGGATTTCCTACACAATCCTATGGCGGGGATAGGTGCATTGGGCAGCTTGTGTATTTGATGTTCAACACCTCTCTATGGCAGTAAACCCTTGGGCCCTTAGAACACTTTGGGGGGAATACTTCTTACTAAATCCCTTTCGATAAGATGTCAAGCTATGATGGGATTATCTCTATTGTCAAAACCACCTAGGACTTGCAATGGACTCATTTGTGCCCATCGGGGACAACGAATTTTGTTACACTTGGAACAATTATGTTACCTTACATAGGTGCACTTGCAAATACTTAAGCCCAACATAAATATGCAAACCTAGGGTAACTTGAAGTTCCACCTATTGTCACCTTGGTGGACACTTCCCTCACATTAGGCTAGCTCTTTTCTAACAAGATGGTGGTTCCTCCAATAGGATTGCCTATTTTCCCTTGCAACCAAATACTTATTATCAGATATAGAAAAACATAATTTTAATATTTTCAATAGAAATATGGTGATGATTTCAAGTATATGAGTGCCTTTTCCTTGGGCTATGGAGTAAAAAACCTTCAATGATTTCTAGAATGTAATCATTGAACATATTCAAACCTTAAATGTGCTATAGACAACAATCTCCGTAGCTATACACGACTTGTAGAATTCACTTCAATCAATGCACTAACTAATTTATGAGCTTTCTTTCTATGATGCAACCCTTTTTTCTCCTTGAAGTTTAGTTTTGTAAAGGTTGATGATAGAAATTTCCTGTAGCAAATGTTGATGCTAGAAAATCCCTGTAGAAAGGAACGCCACAGTGTTGTAATGAAGAGACTTTTTCTACCTTATTTCTACGCATTAGCTAATACATATACGAAATATCAGTTCATCTTTTTTTATAATGAAGATACTTTTTTTTCAAAATCAGTTCATCTTTTACTATGTATGGATACGTCTTTTGTATATTTTTACCATTTAATGACTTCATATTTGTCAATATGTTATTAGCAAATACCATGACTGGGATACAATTTCGCTACTTCCCTTGTTAGTTGCTTGTTATGTTAAGCTTCTTAAATTGCTTATTTAAGACTAAGAGATTGGACATTTTTTGCACATTTGAGGATTGTATGAGACTGCATTATTTTTTTCATATTTTGAGGAGTCATAAAGATAGTTTAAAAAATATAGGATGGGAAGAAACATAAAACCCTGATAATTCAATTTAGCAACCTTACCTCTTTGATGTAAATTTCAGTTTTATTATTATTTATTATATCTTCTAGATGTCTTAAGTTTAATACACCACTTTGACTTTTGACCCATTTATTAGATCATAAGTTTAAGACATCTTAGATGTAGTTTAGATGTAGCTAAACATTAATTCCTATAGAGCAAAGAACCTTGAACCTTCAAATCTTTAGGGAGAATCAAGGTCCAAGGCACACAATAGCTTCACTGAAATCCGTACTCTCCATTCTAATGTATGTTTATGCTTTCTTTGTGAAGTCTCTATTTACACCTTCAAAAGGAGCACGCCATACAAGGCAAATAAACAGTTAAAAAAGTTCCCACAAACTGAAACTAAAACAAAAAGGAGAAGCCATGCCTGGAAATGTGAATGAGTGCAAGTCCTAGAAACATCCATTCATATGAACAAAATAATTGGAAAAAAATTGCCATAGTAGAAAGATGCAGCTAAACATAGATTCATGTACAGAGCAAATAACATTGAACCTTAAAATATTAGGGATAATCAAGGTCCATGGCCCATAGAACCTTCATTGGAATCCGTACTCTCCATTCTATTGTATATTTATGCTTTCTTCGTGAAGTCTTTGTTGAGACCTTCAAAAGGAGATCACACTAAAACAAATTTGTACCCAAAAAACTCTAGGACTTGCATAGTTTTAACCCAAATTTGAACCCAATTAGTATCTGGAGGGATAACAAAAAAACTCCTCATAATAATTAGCATGGATTTGAGACGCATAAAACTCAAGCACAATAGGATCCTCACTCATGTTAAAAACTTGCAACTTAGGCCCAACTTTATCCAGCATAATAGTGCAAAGTATTTTTTATTCCTTTTACAAAAAAATTCCTATTTTCAAGAGTTTCTTGGTGATAGTCATTAACAATTGTCTCCCCCAGAGAAATCAAAATGAGGAACACACATCCTTGAATTAAGGAACCCTTCAATCACCTCAATAGATCGTTACTTTGGTCCAAGAGTGCCAACAATTTTAATCATTGTGGAAAATAAATCAGCTGGAAGACATTGTTTTGCAAAGAGGTCATTTGCAAATGAAGTCCATATTGAAAGAGAGAAAATGTAGAATACAAGTAGTTGTCCACTTTCACAAATTCAAACTATAATGGAAATAAGTACCTTTACACAAATCTGCCCTGCCATGAAGCTCTGCACTTCTTCTTTTTTCAGTGTCATATACATAATCTATCCCAACTAGCTCTTTCTCAATTGACAACATCAACATTAATTATTGTGTGCTACTTATTCACAACCCAAGCAATTATTGCTCCTCGATGCATCATATGCTTCTGCACTTAAAGAATACGTTCATTATGTCCACCTATAACTAATTTCCTCCTTTGAAAGGCAGATTATGTTGGAAACTAATAGATGTCATGCATACTCTCAGCTGGGTCCATGTTTCTAGGCTTCTCACATGAACCATGACTTCTCCTCTGAAAATGTTGGGCATGATTGCCTAAATGTCACAAATGTAAAATACTTGGCTCCTGGTAACTTGTAGGGTTATCTCTGCTTCGAACACTTCTTTGAGCACCTTCCATTTCCATTCACAGGTAAAGCACACTTCTTGTAATATGCAACCCTAATTGAACCAACCAAAAGTCCAGGCCTAGGCAGTAAAGATCTTATTATATTCTGACCAATGGTGCTCTCATGTAATGTCTTGATCAAAAATTCAAGTTGATTGCTAAAGATCATTGCATCCTTCCATGCGACAACAACTACTAGGACCAGTCATATTAACATCCACTAACATTTAATCTCAATCTACCATTCAACCATATATGAATTTTAAATTGCTTATTTGCACCTTCTGACCTGCTTATTTAGCTGCATCTTTTTACTAAAGCAAAATTTTCATATTTGATATATCCATAGTGATTTCAATGAAATGTGCCCAAATGAAAGGTGCATTTTCATTAATGCCCAAATTTTAACCTCAGGTAAAAGTTGAATTCTTCATCACACATTCCAGTTAGATAAACATGGTGCTTTACATCTGAATGTGATCTTGGTCCTTGTGTTTGTTTTTTATATATGCTCATAAAGAAGTTATATAAGAAAAATTGACTTTATATCCACATCTTAATTCTAGATTTATGATTGGTCAACTAGAGAATATTTATACTGTTTGTAATGTTTAATAAATTTGATATAATATCTTAGATAACAATATCGTATTTAGGATATGAATTCCCATTCAAAAAAATTGCAAAAGAAAACCTCAACTTTTTTATGGAGTGAGGTCTACAACATGCGGAGTGTTTTTTATGGAGTGAGGTCTAAAGCACCAGAGAAATCCGGTCGGCAAATCAACTATGAAGCCTTCTGCATTATGCTTACAACACTTAATCACTCGAGTCAACCTAGCGAACTGAAGTTGTTGTATTGATTGGCTTCAATGTCATTCAATATCTGAACTTAGATTAGGTCTTTCTTGTGTTAACACATTGCCTCAACTGATACATAAACTTTACACCATGGCAGTAAGTTTTGGTATACATAGTGAATAATGCTGTAATGCTATACTCTACATTTTATCAATACCTTATCCGTAACTTAAAGTATTACATAACCTTAAACTAGATTGTACACTTCTCTTTTCTCACATTTGAATCGAATTGCTACTCTACGTTTTACCAATACCTTATCAGTAACTTAACGTATTACATAAAACCTTAATCTAGATGATACACTTCTCATTCCTCACAATTGAATTGAACTACTACTCTGCATTTTACCAGTACCTTGTCAGTAACTTCAAGTATTAAATAAAACCACTTAGTATGTTCATGGTTGTTGATTGTACACCAACCACTCGTTCAATCAATATATATAATATTTTTAATTTCCCAAATTTGTGATTTAGTAGGACCCACTTAAAAGTCACTGTCACATACTTATCTCCAACAAGTGACTGCACTCGCTATTCATAATTTTAAGTTTGAATTTCCTAAAATTAAAGCCTAAAAGTCATTGTCACATAGTTATATCCAACAATTGACTGCACTCATTATTCATAATTTTAAATTTGCATTTCTAAAAATTAAAGCTTGGCAATTTTCCAGAATGGTGAAGCATTTGGATTCCATTCACTGAAATGCATCCATTTGTCTCAAACTAGATCGATCATAACCCAAAAACACTTCATTCCTTTAGTAGTCTCCTTTAACTTATGCAATATTCAAGTACTTCATGGCTTGTACTTTCCGAGATGAAAACCTTTCCAAGTAATCTCTTTATTCTTTATAGTTACTACCAATTGTTTCCCTTTTTTTGCAGCTAAGATTTGTAGTCCATCTATTTTCCACTACTACGTTATGGACACTTTGTTGACCGAAAATGTTGTTTCACTTCTATTGCATGGTGCTGTTGACCTTTTCCCAGTTCTGCAAGTTGTTTCTCTCAACCGAGTAAGCTCTCTTCACTCATCAAACACCCGATTCCGAATCTCTATCTCTGATGGGATTCATAAGCACCAAATGTTGCTTCCAACTATCTACAATAGCGTTGTGGAGGATCAACAACTACAAGAAGGGTCTATCATCAAAGTCACCAAATGTACATGCAACATTGTACACAATGCAACATATGCTTCATTTTTCCCTTCATTCTTTTCACTTAATCCCTTTTCCACTCCCAATACTTGTAACATATTTTTTTCTTCTACTTACGTAACTTCGTTCTTCTTACCAGGACTATCACATTGCTCACACTTGAAATTGTCACATCGGAAGCACCAATTATTGGGGAACCATCCCCTTTGAACTTTACTACTTGCTTCATCTCCCAAAGTGGTTCCTCTGTTTCAGAAAACATCCTCCTTGATCGCCAAACCCCTTCACTTTCCATACCTTCCTCACCAAATTCAACCCCAAACCTTGTTGCACTAACTATTCAATTCACATCACTCAACCCTTGCAACAAAACTTGGGCCATTCAAGGCCGAGTCATTGCCAAGACAAATATCAACGCAGACACTGATAAAAAAGGGCCACGCAAACTCTTTGGGTTTGACCTTATTAGTGCTTCAAGAGATGAGGTCCATATCTCTGCGTTCAATGAATTAGCAACATAATTGTATGACCAAATACAAGTTGGCATATTCCCATAGTCAGAGTTACACCGAAGACGGAAGACACTACCATTCGCTTGGGTTGAAGTCTCATGCACTTTTTTGTGAGTTTGGTTTTGATCTCACCCCTGCTGGTTCAAAGGAGATCACAAGAAACCATCTATCATTCTTGGATCTGATTTTGAAGTCCAATATACCACCATCACGTCATGGTTCATTTGGTTTTGATCTCACCCTTGTTGGTTCAAAGGAGATCACAAGAAACCACCTATCAAGTCTTGGAGTTGATTTGAAGTCCACGCAACCACCATCATGCTATAGTTCATTTGGTTATGAACTCACCTATTTTGGTTCAAAGGAGATATCAAAGAACTACATACACATTCATGGAGTTGATTCTTCCTCAGTTGGTTCAAATCACATGCTCCATAATGATCTTCATATTTTTGGAATTGTTCTCACCATGCTTGGTATGAATAGCAAGTTCATGAGACCTCCATATTCGCTTGCATCCATTGTTGGAGAACTCAAGCACATGTTTTTGGAGCATGAGCCACTTCTTCCCAAGAGGAAGATACCACCACCATTGCTTGATGAGCAAGAGAGCGAAGCTTCATCACATGACAATTCAGAATTAGAGTTTGACAACGAAGATGATGAAGAGCGAATGCTAGATCCAGATCCATAAGAACCTGAAGATCTAGCACCTATTAGTGAAGATGAGCGAATGGATGATCCAGATCTACAACTTGGATATCCTCCTCTTCCTAGATGTGCAACCACTACTCTTAGATTTCCTAGAGATCTTGTGGGAGATCCACTTGATCAAAGGAGAACCAGATCTGATTATCATAATGGAAGGTTTCATCCTTCTCACATTACTGATCCATTTTCTGCCGATAGATCCTTCTTCGGTGGAGAAGTTCACTTACCATTTGGGGTGAGTGAAGATGCATGATTGATTATCCTACCATAGTCTATTTTTTTTGGGGGGGGCTTTCTTCCCATTGGGTTTTCCCTTTTTCCTCACCTTATTTTTAGATTTATTGTATGGGGTGACCTTTGGTCTCAGTTACTAGGGCCCTACAGTTTTCAGTTATGTGTTACCTCATAGCATAGCTTGCAGGGGGTGTTGGAGTATTCTCGCCATCAGTTTTATACTGCATGCAGGCATGCATTTGCATGCATCCAGTCATCAATATGGTAGTCTCCCCAGCACCTAGTCCTTATTTTGCAGCCCCCAGGAGCCTGTTTCTGCTCAGTTCTATCCCTCCTAGCCACTAATGCGCCCTTGTTTTCATCATTGGAGCACAAGTGCGCCTTCTTCCACATATTTAGGAGATGCTTTAGTTAGTTCCTTGATTTGTGGATCTGCTCCTTGATTTGAGGACAGATTGACTAGTTAACTGACTGAACCACTTAGATAGACATCCAGAGTGACTAGATCAGTTCCACTGACCATTGACAGCTCCTCATGCACCATCATTGGAGTCTCCTTCCCTAGATTAGTGCTCATGCACTCAGTTAGACTCATCCCTGATTGTACATTGACTACTGATGACACTACCACTGATCCGGAGATGGTTTCCATGCAGTCAAGCCATCCTATTGAGGCTAATTCGAATGACCTCCAAGGTATTTGAATTCATTCTACTGTACACACTTTGACTTGCCAGCTTACAACTAAGATATACAGTTACCATAGTTTATGACATTTCTTGTGTTCATGTGTGATAATTGAATTATCATTTCTTCTTCTTCTTTCTGCATATTCTTGAGTGAGTTTAGTGAGATCTGCTACATTTGCATGATCCAACCTCTAAAATATTACATTTACAAGTCATCTTCATTAAAATAGTAAGCTTAATAAACATATGAACATGAACAAATATGGTCAAGACTTCTCATTGTTAGTCCAATGACTATTATAAAATATGAATTCAGATGCTAATGATTTGCATTTCATTGCCTATTTGGATGACATCACTACATTGCCACAACTATGTAACATTGATTAAAGTGAGCAAAATCATGGAAATTCTTTCGCTTGACAAAATTGAATAACCTCATTTTACAACCATTGGAGCATACCAAAGCTATTTCATGACCTACCATTGCTGTACGTAACTACTAATGAATGACCTCAGGTTTAGTATTCACAAATCCAATGAACCAGCAATAATTTATTATATTTTTTAATAAACATCAAACCTATGTACAATATTACATACTTATATTTCCGTGAATGGCAATATTTTGATCTTGTATTTGTCCCTCAAAAAACATCGAACGTTAAAAAAAAAACAGAATCTCTTCACGCCAATGTTAAAGGAATTCCTTATAAGTGGACAACTTGCAGGTTTGTAATCTTATTATTAAAATGCTAATGTGTTTATTATCTTGTGTTGCTGCTTTTATACTTATATCTATATAATGGAGTTCATTAACTAATCTAGTCTGTTTTCTTTCCTATATGCAATGCTGCAGTTGGTGAGAACTAGGGAGACTCTCCTAGATCTGTGCTGTCAATTTACCAAGAGAAGTATGAGCATCTATGAGTATTGGTTCAAGAGTATGAGATTTAACTCCAAGACTGGAATCTTAGAAAGAGCCTCTTTGATGCATGGCCAACACTATTGGTGCTACGGAATCTGTTCTTACAGTTGCTACAACTGGTCATAACAAGAAACTATTTCTCAAGGTAAGGACATCTTTCCAGTGGTTGAAAAACGTAAATAATGATTAGTTGTTGTAGTTCGACATAGCATATTTGCTTTCATTGTTTTTGCAACACATGTATCTCGTGTAATTGCTTGGGGTCACCTTACAATTTGCTCATATGGGTAAGAAAATTGATTTATGGGAAATACTTAAGCATATAAATTATACAAATCTCTTAGTGATAGATATGGTGTAGAAGATTGGTTGGATTTTGAAATCTAATTATTGATCAAATAGATATAATATAAAATGCTGGATTTTGAAATCTCATTATTTATAAAATTATTAATTAGTTTGATAGGTGTTAGGTGTTATTTTCTTCATTTTTAGTTGTTATGGAGATTGATCTCCACAAATCCATTTGAGTGCTGGGGTCATTCAATGGAGCATCAAGTTTAATGGATGGAGAAAAACTCAATTCGGTGTACATTAATGGATGCATCATCGAGGTACATTAAACTCGATCGATTTGATGGAGAGGAAACCGTCATGATGCAATGGCCTCATCGCTTATTGAGCTTTCAGGGGATGAAATGGCCTCATCGCTTATTGAGCTTTCTAGGAAGAGTGGCATCAGGTGCTATAGCTGCATATGCAGGTATGGATTTGAATTTTTTTATAGTTGCCTATTGTAGTTTTCTTTAAGAGTGAAGAGACCTGACAATAAATAAATTTTGTGTCATTTTACGAGCAACAAAACTAATATTGTTCCGTCTCTTTGAACAACATTATGGTTTGTTTCATTGAACTTCTGCACCTCAAATTTCTCACTTGAATCAACGTGCCAATCTTGATTTCTTAACATGAACAGAGATGGAACAAGGGTTGGAGTGCAAGAAAGTTGAACATGATGAATTGGGAAGTTGAACATGATGAATTGGGTCTATGAATATGTCTTCTTGCAATGGTCATGAGCTCATTCTTTTTGAAACAACATGAAACCCCAATCTCAACAAATCAACCATCTCTTCAGAGCTTTGCTCAGATCTTGGTGGCAGTACTGATAAATTTGTAAGAGAATCATTCCATGATATCATCTACAACAAGACAGGTGTAACACATCCGTGTTCTCTTGCCATTTTGTTCAAAGTACTGAAGACGATAATCATATTTTCCAATTCTTAAATTGGACTAATATGCAAAGTTTATATTTGCAATGCAACAAGCGCGGGCTTGGAATTGTTACATGGTAGTTGGGGTCATTCAACTGTCATCCATGGACCATAAGATGCATGTCAAATTCATGAGGAATGTGAGGATACTTTGGTTGGCAGATTTTTTGTAAACTTGCTGAATTTGTAACAAACATTTGACAACAGTTGCATAAGAAGAGATAAAGGTAACATTTAGTGTCTCTTCACAACTAAATTTTTTGTAAGGCTTATTTATGGTAAATGGAAAACTCTGAAAATACTGACATATTAAACAATTTAGTTGTTTCAGAATTGTTGCATTGGGAAAATAATTAAACTTAAATGGAAAAATGTTATTTCATATTTTTACATTATGTCTTTGTACAAATTAACGAACATGTTCTTGCAGTCATATAAGAACGTTGCAATGCACGTGTTAGAAACGGTTTTTGCATTCAAAGTTATCAGGTCCTGTTTTTAACAATAAGATTTTGGGCAATTCTTTCAATTTTTTTTCTTCCAGATGTCTAATATATGTATGCGCATCATGTATGCACCCATGCATAGAGATGTTTATTTATTCCATCAATGTTTCATAAGACCTTGAGAGTGGGAATGCCAGAAAATATCTCTATATCCTTGTTTCAGCCAACGCAGGCCGAAAGACAACCTTCCTTGGAAACAAGGATCTTCTTGAGTGAAGTTTTTAGTTTTGATCAAAATGAAAAAAGCTTAAGTCGTTCCAGTTACAGATCACGCTACCCAAATGCCAAGAAATGAACAATTTGAGATCTTGTAGCCCTGTTATTGAGTTTGACGAGGTATGGCTGGGAATTTCCTAGATAATATATAAATTTGTTATCCGGAATTTATAACAATGAATTATAACAAGATTATAAGAAATTTATATCAACGAATTTTATTACTTCTTTCCTTATTTATAAATTCATATTCCATTCGGCGTTCCTTTGCCTCTCATGAGGCAATTGGGCAATTGCTAGTTTAAATAAATTAAAATATTAAAAAGCCTTATTTGAAATGATTTTCAATTATTTGTGAAAAGAACATGTACATCATCCAATGGATGATTCGACATCAATATAGTTTTGGTGTTTTAGTGAGTGATGGTATGGCAATTTTTTTATATTTTTGGTGTTTTAGTGAGTGATGGTAAGACAACTTTTTTTTTTTTTTTCATACAAGTAGATTAACTCGCTTTGCGAAGGCATCTCGAAAACATATATTATGGGGTCGATCCAGGTGAGGACAGCTACAGCGAACGCCCAGCTACCCCACAAATCTCAGTTTATGCCATTTCATAATATTCCATCTGCTCGATGTTTGACCGATATTCAGCGTAACGTGACAATAAACGATGGAGTGCCGGTTGAAAAAGGACTTACCAAATCTTATGAAAACTTCTCCTAGGAAGACTCGTGGCTGATTTAATTGCTTTCAAAATTAAGTAAATCTTTTGGTTATGCTTGTATTATAATTCCTCCCCCTGTAACAAATACAAACACAAGAAAACATAAAGTATAGTCAACGTCATAAAGAAAATATATATACAAACACTCAAACATGATGTAGATAAAGAAATTACAACCACTTATAATCATAACACTTATGTTTTAAAACAAATTTATATGGTATACGAATTAACAAACTCTAAATATGTGGATAAGATTGAAATCTTTTTTCTTAAGGAAAAAGTAGCACTTTATAATCTCTCATCAGTTCATCATTGAGCTAGATATACTTATTTTCATCAAAAACATAGACAGCACATCAGTTCATCATTGAGCTAGATATACTTATTTTCATAAAAAAACATAGACAGCACCAGAACAAAAATGATCTTAGTATTTTTCAGAGGAAACTATCTTACAAATATAAAAAACAAAACAAAACAGATAAATGTATCAATCCTTAAAAAACTGTTCCAAAAAATAAAACATTGAACTACAATAAAAATATGTTAAAGGAACCACTATTTACTGAAGAGTCTTCAAATTTTTCTTACCATAATATGCTTTCTTCCTCGGTAAGAGTTTTTATTGAAAGAAGATCAGCTTCCAAATTCATTTCCCTGTAAATATGTGAGATTTCCATAGATAATATGAAAGCTTTTGTACACATACTCCAGTTATACAATGCCATTACTTGAATATTATATTTATCCAAAACCCATTGAACAACAACATGTGAATCCCCAATTTTTTTTTTAAGAAATCAATCCCAAATATTGATACCCCTTCATAAGCACCATAAGATTGAAATCTATATTATATGTTTATACAACTATACAACTATACAAATATCAAAATATTTTTTAATATTTTCACATAAAAAGGAAGTTATATTAAATGACAAACATGTGTACATTAACATCATATAATGTATACAATATTTTACAAAAAAAACTATTTAAAAAAATAAAAAAAATAAATCTATAAAGTAAATCTATAAATATTTTATTGTTACTTATTTATTTATATTACTTACATTATTTATAAATTTTTGTGTTTTTGTTTTGCAGGGTGAATTATTCAGTAGAGAATTTGCAAATCAAAGCTTAATATAAGCACACAAATGATGTCAAAGAACCAAGAAGCCAAAACTACCAAATTGATAAAAATCGTCAAAATCATCAAATCATCATCTCATGAAAGCCGAACTACGAAATCGATAAAAATCAAGAATAGGATGCCATCAAACCAAGCAAGGAAATCAAGGAGACAAATCAAAATCAATCAAAAGAGATGCATTTACAAAAATTATGAATGGGTCCCTTAATTTATTGAAAATTTTAAGGGGAGTTGTTGGAGTGCCAACACTAACATACTTGGATCATGATAACGTGTCTTTGTTAAATTCATTATAAAATTTTAATGTACCTATTTCTACCATGTACGCATAAAACTTGGATCATTGTTTCGAGAGGCACTTTACAACCGAGTATGGAGGAGATGTTGCCACGTAACGTGGGTAACATTATCGTGAAAACTATAACCCCAAAAACATTTGAAAAAAAATCTTAAATTCATATTGTTTTAATATATCGGTCCTATTAAAATAAAATACAAAAAAATAAAATAAACAATATATATAAAATAAACTACACAACCAATTCAAATTTAATTGAGAAAATTAACTCTGAATTGAAGAGCGAATTGGGAAGTCAAGAAAAACAATGAATTGAAAATCTAATTGAGATACCAGCGTTGCACCAAGGAGCAGTTTAAGCACAAAGAACAACAAACAACAAATAGGTATGTTTTTAAATGACCAAAACCTCTTTCTATTTCAATTAAATAGTGGTCACATCTTCGAGTTTCACAATGGATACACTCAGTAAAGCATAAAATATGCCCATACTTAACCAGGGGTCGGGATACCAAATTTTTTATATAAAATAAATTATTCCTAACCCTACGCTATAGCCTTGATGCAATTCGAATTGTGTTTTTTTGTCAATAAAAATCAAAGAGACTTAAATCAATTGAGAGCTATAAGTTCCCTAATTAAGGTATAGAAAAAAAATTACAATGTTATATATTTACCAACATAGATCCATCTTAAAAGGGGATCTACCAAGTGCCGAGAGGGATCAAATCTCTCGAGGTGCAAACCCCTTTTTAGAGTGTAAATGCTGATGAAGCATCTTAATTTATCTAATTTGTGTAGTTTTATATACATGCCATTGTAAATGTTTTAAATAGCGGACATGTTATTTTTTACAACATTTTATTATTTATTTAAAAAGATATATGTCAGCTCGAGGATGAGCATGGAAGAAGTTACACATCCCCTACTGGGATGTAGAATGCGCCTCTTTGACGCAATAAAGTTTTGTTGCATATAATCTACTAGTCCAGAAAAATATATTGATAATGAGTGGATCATTTTAAATTAAATTATCATTTTCATATAATTTTGAAAAAAATTTAAAAAAAATAATATAATATTAATAAATGCCATACCATTTTCTTTCGCCCCACGCAAGCAATACAAGGATGTATAGTAGCTCTCTATCGTGCAGGGGGTAAGTAAAAAACCACTAATAAGACCACACGAGATGACAAAAGCCAATGCCAAAGTTGTACGTGGAAAACTTGGAGAATGTACCCACATATCCCTTCATATTCAAAAAGTGATAGAAATAACCCTAAAAAGATGCACACATTTAAAAGAATGGATTAATATTAATGGAAAACCTTATAATATTAATTAGAAAACTTGGAGAATGTACCTTTCTATTATATAATCCACCATCACCCTACTTTGAAAGTAAATGGATATAATATAAATGGAAAACTTTATAATATTAATTGGAAATCTTTTCTAAACATTAAATGGATATAATATAAATGGAAAACTTTATAATATTAATTGGAAATCTTTTCTAAACATTATAATATTAAATAGAATAGTTATTATTATAATTGGATTTTTTTGAAAACTTTATACATTTTATAGAGTGGTAACATTGTTCATACTATATAGAGAGAGAATATATATTTTATATAGAGAGAGAGAGTGTGTAAAGAGATAAATTATGGTTTTAATTAATATATAAAGTAAATTTTATTTGATGATTAATTTGATTGTAGTAATTTTGTGTATTGATGTTAGAGTTGATATTTTCACAACTAATTTGATTGCAATGATTTCAGAGTTGATTATGTGCCTTGATTTCATAGTTGATATTTTTATGACTAACTTGATTGTAATAATTTGTGCATTGATTTCAGAGTTGATATTCTTACTGAAATCAATGCGCTGTAATTTATCGAACTAAATTACACTTGGAAAAATAATATAGGGCTAGATGAATAAATTTTAGTATTTCTAAAATTGATAATGCAAGTTGGAATACTTTTACCACAATTCTTTGATTTTTGTGTTTGTAAAATCAATAATTTCACTTTAAGTTTTTTATGCATTGCTCCCATATAGTGCATTGATTTCAGTACAAACTGTGAATATTCTCTCATGATTAAATAGATTGCAGTCATTTATGCATTGATTTCAAAGTTGATATTCTCATGATTAACTTGATTGCAATAATTTGTGTATTGATTTTAGTGCTAGCCAATTCAAATACAATTGATTATGGTTCTTGACTGAGTACATTGCATCGATTTCAGTGTTATTCGATTCAATACAATTGACTATGATCACCATAATAGCCTAAGACGCTTTCGACAAGTTTTAGCATTGGATTGGGGTACTTTTAAATGTCGGTTAGGCATCACTAGAGGGACGTCACTTGGCGTTGCTTAAGCGACGCCTAAGACCAATTTTTTCAACTTCAATATATTTTAAAAATGTCGACTAAACGTCCGTTGAATGTTTGCAAAGCAACATTATAGTATGTCGGTATCGTGTTGAAAAAGGGACACTAGTTGATGTGGAAGTAACATCCAACAAACATCTGAAAAAAGACATTTTAAAATCAAATTTAATGTCGGTTTAACATGCGAAAATATACATTTTGTATGTAAACTTAAAATTGGCTTAGCACCCAAAAAGAGACGTCTACAATTGCATTGAAAAAAAAACATGGATGATCCATTGAACTAATATCGAGTATTCTCTAGATTATCGACGTTAGAGTTATGCTACCAACATTCAACCGAAACCACTCAAACATCGCTTTAACATCCCAAAAGAGATGTGTGCAAAGTAGACTTAACATCGGTTTAATGTCCAAAAAGAGACGTGTGCAAAGTAGACTTAAATTCAGTTTAATGTCCGAAAAGAGACATCTACAATTGCATTGAGCAAGAAAAAAACGTGGATGATCCGTTGAACTAACGTCGAGTATTCTATGGATAATCGAAGTTAGAGTTATGCTAATGACGTTCAACCCACAACACTAGAACGTCGGTTGAATGTCCAATAAGCCATGCTTATAAATGGATCTAACAAAAAAATGTGGAGGGTTTGTTTGGATTCTTCTCCATGGATGTAACCTAAAATTGTTGATAATTGGTGTGAAACGAAGAAAAATTATTTATTTCTTGAATAGTGTATAAAATGATCACACAATGATAATACACTAATAATTCAAACATTTCATTGGTTAAATTTTTTAATTCAATGAAATTATAAATTCCTCATATCTACAATTGTATCATGAATCAATTACTCATATAGATTTCCAACATTCACATATTCGTAAATGATATCACAAACCTAGTCAATGCACAATTTCATCAACTTAAGAATACCATATTACCATAACATGTAATCCACCATGACATGTTGTAGGACTTAGTCAATGCTAGACACATACTATAGTCACCTCACCATCAATTAATCGACCATATGTACACCTTCGTCTTAAGCCAATCCTAGGAAAAAATGTTACAAAATAGGACATTGGTACAAGCTACACAATCATTGGATATTGGTGCAACAATCCTTGGCTCTCGCCAGTCCATCAACATGATGGTTTCACACATGATTTCTCACATGGTATGGTATTTATTTTGACAATATGATAATATGTATTATCTAGACTTGGATTTTATCTCATATCCATATTCGGAAAACATTATATTTGCATGAAATGTCACATGAGGCATTATTGGAATCTAAACATTACATATTAAAACTTGTCACAACTTACCATACTTGCAAGGTGACAACAAAATCATTGCATACAATAAAAAGAGTCCACAAAACAAAATTTTCTAGCATCCTCAAGGTAAGCCATTTTTTCACAGTTCTAGTCACCACATGTATAACAATATCCAAGACCTACCATAGGTTGTAAGTTATCCCACCCAACTAACTGAACCAACAAGCTCTCGATCCACTTGGTTGGAATTTTAACCAACCAAGGTTACAAAATACTCTACTTAATTAGCTCCCATCTTTATCTAGGTACACCTCATTGTTCTTCAACCAATTACATGTGTAATACATTATCATATGCGTGGCCTTCCTTCTTGGCCCTTTAGTAATCAATAATACTTCTAGCATACATACCTTGATAGCCTTGAACTATGGCAAATTTTCCTTTCTAGTTAGAACGAAACAAGGGAGTTATGAAAGCTTAAATAAAACAATTACACAAATATTTGAATATAGTTACTCGATATTACATTCCCTAGTAGTATCTAATATGGCCATCATGCAACACCTCCCACAATATTTTTTTTCTAGTGTTTCCTTGGCATTAATCATACTTGGGTACAAAACCAACTTCATACCACATTCAGTCCATATGTAAAACATATATAGTCATAATGCATATAAACACACTGATGCATACTTATTCTTCTATATATGTGTGATTGTGCACATACATTTCAATAGATGAATCTCTTGGATGATCATTCATATGCTTTATTTCTATTTACACATAGGTACATTTCTCAAACTAAAGAAATATAAACAATAATATTGGTGAAACATACAAAGAGATAGGGCATGTAAATCTCCTTTTCATGGATGCATGGTAATGATTGTATAGACTTCGTTGTTGATATGATTTATGGATACACTACTAGTCATAAAAAAGCATTATCTATAGGCATCTCATCAATGTAGCTATTCAATATCCATATACACATTTGATTTGCTATTTCTAAAAACATACACATTTTTTAGAAGTAAAATAGAAATTAGGGTGAGAAAATTTGTTATTGTTTTAGGTTCATTATGGTTAATGCCCGACTTTTTGTGCTTCCCATTGTTTAGAATTTCTCAATTTTTCTATTATCTGGGCTAACATTATATTCTATCTTATTAGAGTGACTTCTCTTCCATTTCCCTAAGAAATTTCAACCATTGTTCAACGGTATCTATCAATTTATCCCAACTCATTGGTGTGGTTCATTTCTACCATTCAAGTCTTCAAATGGAATCATTCCTAAGGAAGCATTATGTTCACTACTATTTGAAGAATTTACCAAGAACCTATCGTCTACTCATTTGGAGGGCTTGTCCCTCACATGCATGTCCCCATTTACTTTTTCCATTTGTCCATCAAATTGTGGAGGACAATTGGTAGTCGATTTTTTTTCTTCTATTTGTTTGATTCCTAAAGTAAAGCCTTTCATAAGTTTGAGGTGACCTCATGCCTCTATAAAAATCAATTTAAAAATAATATTTCCTTCCTATATATTTGATAATTTGGGAGTGAATTTGATGCTTATTGTTTACCATTATAATTCTAAAAGTGGAAAATATTTTAACAAACCAATGCGATTGATATGTTCTTCTTTGGCTCGTTGAGACTTGATATATATGGAGATGCGATCAACAACACCATATTCATCCCATTCCAAAGTATTTTTTTTCATACTTCTCTAATTATCTTTTGGTATTGGATGATTGAAATATATGGCACATTATATATCCCATTAGGATGAACTTCTTCAACTCAACCTAGTGAGGATATTTGGTACATGAGGCTTCCATCCACTGCTAAATGGTATTTCCCATATTGTTTTGTCTCTTTCCCTTCATCTAAGGGTAATTCTCATATAATAAGGAGTTTCAACAACTCTTTTATCTTGATAATGTTTGCATATTTATATTATAATCAAATACAATGTATTTATTTTCTTTTGGGTGTAGCACGATCTTTATCTTCTTATCATTTAAAGTTATTTTTTAAAGAATATCTAACCATTTCTCTGGTTAGATATCAACTCGTTTGTTAAATAAGCATTTTAAGTTAAATCCTTGGTTTAATCTCAACTCCAATTTCCTCTTCATCGAGTAATACTTCCATTTTTCAATGTTGCAAATCTATGGAGAGATATTCATTCATTAAATCATAATTCTTCATCTTATGACATCTTGTAGGCCATCCATGTTGACATTTGTTTTGTCAAAATCAAGTTCAGAGGCTATTTCTACTAAAGTTTTTGATAATTTAGAATCCATTTTCAATAATTTGTATCTTCTAATTTATTATCCTCTAAAATATCTTATAATCTCTCCACAAACCAATTTTAGTGGCAATTTGATACACCCTTTATAAGTTTGCCTTACTCCAATTTTTGCAAGTTTCTAGTGCAAATCAAGCTCGGAAACCAAAAATTTTCAACTGTAGTAGAAAATTGAGCAAGAAATATAAAACATTTTGTATCAAGTGTTTCTAGGAATCTTACTCTAAGCACTCAACAATCTTCCACTCTATCATGTATCACTCCATCCATGTTCTTCACTTCTCTCAATTACAACTTGTCACTTCTGGACTTGCAAGTTGCTTAAGACATCTATTGATATTTTCCTTCATTACACACTATATTTTCCTTCATTTCAAAACATGTGAAAAAGTATCGAAATGTGTGCAAAAGAACATGTCAACAAGGAACTCCTTCCCATGTGTGGACTTCAAGGTAGTTTTCTCCACCACCAATCAAACCATCAAACTTGTTTATATCCAGTTTATCAAATCTATGCCATATATTGTGTTGATTATTCTAAAAGTGTGGCCCTAGGCTATACCCTCTCCCATTGGAAGAGTCACCCCTTTCCGGCTACACCAACAAAGTATGATAAGGTTCTTTTTCTTTGATAAGTGAAATACTTAGGTTTTGATGTCCTAGAACTCAAAATTGAGCACAACTTTGAGGTTGGTGACCCTGATTTCCAAGATGACCGTCTCTTCAACAATGGTTGTCAACTAAGTGACTATGTTTTGCATGGTGTTGATCATATTATCCATGGTGCTATTCCTATTGGTTTCCATGGTTCTTGGGGTCCACCAAAATGGGTCTTTGAGAATTATACCAATGCAGTTCATGCCATGCAAGGAAGTAGTTGAGATAGGTCATCCACAATAGCATGGTTGGGTCCATGGAAATGTTACTTGAAAGCTATATAAATGTGATCAACATTGTGCAAGGGGTCTAATATTGAGGTGTGTTTCCCACAATGGTACTCAAAAGCCCTAAATTTTTTTAGGGGGTACTTTTATAGGAGAATTACTCCTATCTAAGTATTATTGCTTGACTCATTTCACATATTTGTGATATTCCAATGGATTTTTCTTTTTTCCTTTTTAGTTTCCCACTGTGTAGCTAGTGTTTTAAAAAATAATACTTCATTAAATCTTTCACAACTCTAACTAAGCATGATAGACTGTACCCTTTACTGCACTACCTAATTCGCTAGTACATGAAAGAGATCCCTTTGAGTGTTTTCCTATGTATTTTAGTTGCAAGAGGGCAGAGCCCTAAAATTGCTTGAGCATATCCTAGTAAGTGACATCCATGTTTTTCCCTCATGTCGACCGTGTAATGTGTGACATCACTGCAACTTCCAAAATGACCAGAATCGCTACAAGAGAAATGCCACTAACTGTAAGTACAACTTACCTTACCCACAACCACGAGTATGCAAGGTGGATGAAGTGCATGTCCAGGATTCATACCTAAACACAAAGAGAACAAATATCATTGGATCATATATTGCACAAATAGCTAAATAAAACATAAACCTCTAAAAAAATCAACAAAACATTCATTAAAAAATCATAAGCATAAAGGAAATACATATACTTTAACTCACCAAATTCACTGGGTTTACTGATAGTTATTAGTTCCATTTATGTTGCACGTGAATACTTGCATAAATCATGATGGAATTATATATATATATATATATATATATATATATATATAGAGAGAGAGAGAGAGAGAGAGAGAGAGAGAGAGAGAGAGATGATACATAAATATGCAAACCAACATGTATCATACTCTAAAATGACCAAAGGGGAATACTTGTATAGATTCTCTCTATTTAGAGAATAATATATTCTCTACTGAACAAGACAACCATGTGAAGGTGGAAGCTCATTTGGTCCCTCCGCCCCCTCACATCACTCTCAATTCCCCATACCCAATCCATTTACTGTAACTTACTTGAAAGAAACACAACTATATAAAACATAACACTCATTTAAACTTCTGTTTAGCCTAAAAAACAAAAAGATACAATATGATTTAGATTTAAATATTCAACTTATTAATTTCAAAGAAAGTAAAAAAAAATCTTATTACAAAATTATTTACACATACATAACTGGAATGTGGAAATTCTTAGCAAATTTGTATTTTTGATAGCAATGAGGATACAATGTGTTTCCATGTGTTCTCACAAGGACAATGCTCCTTTTCCATGTGGTTGTATGATATAGTATGACAAAGGACCACTGTTCCCTATGAGAATGCATAACAACACACATTTTTCCTCATTGTTGATAGAAATGTTATTGCTTCAAGAGACCTGCACCCAACAATTCATACATCAACATGAACAAAGCAAAGAAAATGAACATATATAGAGGCTAAATACATATTCAAAGAAATGAACATACATACAACATATAACATAACACTGATTTAAATTTCATGCATATAAAATATGATCACTAAAAACTATAAATGTAAAATAAATGTACATAACTATAAAAAATGGCATAGTCCTGTGGGTTAGCTCAAGTGGTTGAGAGTTATTCTTGTAAGTAGGAGGTCTCAAGGTCAAATCCTCGAATGGATATACTGATATTGTAATAGGGCCTCACTTAATGCCCCCAATAGGTTAGGCTCCATAATCAGAGTTGATAGTTTACACCATACAAAATGCTTGGCTTCCCCATGTTCTCTCGTGGATTTTTTTTGGGGGAGGTTTCCATGGATGTAGTGAGCACCAATATCCGGTGCCGTGAACCACATTGAAAAAAAAACTATAAAAATCGACATATAATCAAATCAAGTTTAGGCTGTAAACATCAAGGTCCTCTTGCAAAAATATATATAGTACAATTCCGCATAGTACAACACAATGTGTTTGCCATGCATAGTGGCGAATCCCTACCGCCCTACTTATTTTTAGTTTTTTTTTAATGAAGTCCATAATTCTCTCATTGGCGTCAACTTCCTCATTCTCATGTCGACCAATTTCTTGTGTTACTGGATTGGGATCATAAGACCACAAGATACATCTATGTGTAGGCCGCCTAGTACTAAGATCAACGCCAATTACAATTAAAGCAAACAATATTTTAATCAACTTATTTATACTAAGCAATAACCAAAAATATATGAATTTCTGTAATTCGTCTCTTTCATAGTACCTGTAGGTGCAATAGGCCGGGGAACCTCTGGTTGATTAGTATGGGAACCTCTGGTTGAGCAGTACCAACTTCGGTCTCTAAACCTGGCTCCACGGGGACTTCACTAGAAGGAAATATAATATCACGTTCATTCATATTGCGGTATTAAATATTCATGAAAACCTAAAAACTATATTGCTTATATATTAAGGGGCAAAGGGTTTTTTTAATTTAATGTAACAATACAAAAATACTTTGGGGTCTTTTTTATATGGGAAGGCTGACAAATATCCACCAAATGGAGATGGCGGGATCACGGCCTGATGAGAAATCGGGTTGAGGCAAGGCTCGGGCTTACCAGTACACAGGGAAATCGCATCTTGAGGCATGCTTGAGGCTAGGGGTTTCGTGGTGAAGTGGGTTTCCATTCGATCATAGTTGAGAGACATTGGTCATTGACAGCCAATTGTTACCAATAGCACTCAACCAGTTGTTACCAATAGCCTTGGGAGGCTCTAAGCCTCCAGGGCCTGTTATAGGCCCTCGATAGGCCTTGGGGGCTTGAATACCCAACCAGTCGTGCCTATTACAGGCCTTGGGAGGTTTAGTCAGCCTCCTAGAGCTTGTTATAGGCCCTGGGGGATTGGATACCTAGCCCACAATAGGCTTAGTCAGCGATTGGGGAACTGCAACATGCAATCTAAATGTTGTACTATGTGCATTGGCTCTAGTGACATACAAGAAGTGATCTCCTATCTCTTCATTAGACCATTAGATGTTGAAAATCATAATGATATGTGGTTTAGTAATTGCATTGTGGGTGAAGTAATGTGCATCCACGATATACATCGAAAGAAGCAAGGTGCATTGTAGAATGCATGTGCGGTCATAAGAGGACTATCATATCAATATACTAGGTAGAAATATAAAGGGGTATAAAAAATGTTAATGAAAAAATTGATACATACAATATCTAGTTAAAATAGGTTTTTTTTAAAAATTGGCAAGGCACATTGGGATGGGGTTAAAAAAAAACAATTTTGGAAGGTATTTTCCAATATTTAGTGAAATTAGGGGTATTGTTTCATATGCCACGATCGAACGTGCTATGATAGCTGTTTATTGAGTGAAGCCCCCGTGCCTGGCTCATCATGAGGAACACGTAAATCTTCTTGTATTTCCTGCAATAACATTTGTAGAATTATTATAGAACCACACAATCTCAAATTGTAATTTATAATTAAGTATTCAATTAAAATGCATTGAGTTTGTATACCTCCTCGTTGATAGTAGAAGTGTCAGCTACATTAGCTCTTTTGCTTTCAACCAGGAAATTGTAGCCTCCTTTGAAGGAAAGTTTGATATCTTCAGCTGTGGGCATGATGCCACAGTCTGCAGACTACATATCCCATAACATAACACATTTTGCTAAGGAAAGCATTTGAAACACAAATGAAAATGCAACATCGACAATATTTAAATATCTGCCCTTCACTTTAACGTATCCCCTTAGGCCAAGTTTGTGTTGGCCAATCTTCTCAAGTCTATCTTGTGTAGCCTTTGTGGTGTCTTTGAGCCTATGAAAATGGTCAAGTACATGTTTATGCGATTTAAAAATCTTGGTCAAATGCAATATACAAATTGTAATTTCATTGTTCGGTACATTATTTTATCTACCTTGGTGTTTCCCCACACTTGGAGGCAAGGATCCCTCTTTTCTCATATTCTTCTCCTTGGAATCCTCTAGTAGTGCATCCTTGCACTCCTGTTTTAGAATTATTCTAGGACAATCATCACCTGCTGATCAAACAATATTAGTGTGGTAATTGTCTTGCACTGATTTCTTGTACTTCCCTGTCATGGTTTGGACCATCTTTTGGTTGAACACAGGACCAAACAATGTGGTCATGTGTTTCATTAGCTCCTTATTCAAGTCGTTGCTATGATATATATAACTTGTTCTAATTGTTTGTGTAAATAGAGCAAATTCCTTTTCTTGCAATTGTTGGTAGAACACATTATTTCCTACATTGCAATAGAATATTTCGATTAGATAGATAAAATGAATATACAAATATTATTCTTTTTATAAAATCAACATATTCCAATGGATTGGACATAATTATCATGTATTTTTAATCCCTTTACCGATACCAAATTATGGTCCATCTATAATTCAACTAATAATTGCGTCCATCTATAATTCAACTAGTAATTGCTCGGTGCTCTTTATGAGTAAGCCTAGTGTCATGACACTTGTATCAACCTTTGATGACTAAGGCATTGGAGTATTAGAACCCGAGGTCGTATGCATAGCTAGGGTCATGGAATGCCCCCCACTAAGACTAGGTGTAGAATCTGGGGTATACACGACAATAACCGGATTTGAGGCACCAATAGCATGCGCAACATGAGAAGAGGGTGCAAGCATAGATGCATGTGTGATACTCCCAACATTGGGATCTTCTTGTCTCAGGAACACATGCAAAAATGGAATTCACCAAGTCAATCTCTTGGATTCCTTTAAAAATTTTCATAATTTTAAAAGAATTAATGGAATATAGTTTTAAAAAAACATACAATGTACTTCGCGATGCATTCCATCAAGAATTGGATTCTTTTTTCATTTTTTGGAGTATCTTTCGTGCTCACCAATTCCGCTAGTTCATCAACTAATTTATTAACAACTTTTCTAATAGCTGCAAGAGGGTCATGAGCTCCTAAGATGTCTACATAATCCTGACTAGGATGAGGCATTGGCATGGGAGCCTTCAAATAACCATATCATATAACTTTGTTAAAATACATAACAATAATCTTTGTGCTAGGATAAAAGAGAACAATATGGAATATAATAACAAAAATATAAATGACCATATATATTATCTCACTTTCCCATGGTCGATGCCTTTCCCCTGATCAACCTATAACATAAACCATGATTTGTTAACCATATATCCAAAAGATGGGTGGAAGTTCTAAATTTCCTTCATCAACATTACGACATAAAGTATATGTAATGAAAAATAATGAATGAACAATATACATGCTTTTTAGTAAATAATGGACATGAGTGTTAAACCATACTTACCTTATTCCTAGATCCCGTTCAAATGATAATTGACCAACAACTCCTTTCCCATAGGTATTGATTTTATTGCAGTGACCACAACTTTGTTATACTCACACTCAACAAAATCACAATTGGGCAGTTTGATTGTGCTTCTAGGACGAGTATTGCAGTGTCCCCAACACCGCTAAACACCTCAGAACCAAGCGGAGAGGGATGAGTCAAGGTAATGCACAATGGAATAAGGGATCTAAGGCTAGGCCAATATGTCTTAATTCCAAATAAATAAACATAAATCCTTTTTAAATGAAATGTGGAAAACAATGCATACCACCCCCCCTGATGCACATGCAATGAAAGCATGAACATAATCTTGCTTGAACCTATAATTTAACATGTAACTAAACATTATTAACATATATATGGCATTCCATGAACATCCAAATAAACCATAATAAGGCAGAGTTAGAGTTTGACATGTGAACATTAACAAATTTCCAATTCCCGGTTTGCTAGTTTCAATTATGCAGGTGTTGTCGGTTTCTGATTTAGGGGTTTCCATATACCGCCATTAAGTGTTTATCAAATTAGGTTTAGAAGTTTTTTCTACAGCCATATACTCTTTACATCAAGTTTGAAGGCTGCCATGTACAGGAGAAGAATCATAATTTAGAGAAGAAGGAAAGAATGCTCGCAAGAAACCGAAGAGAATCCATTCAACCTGCATCCAAAGGTTATAGTAAAAATACATGAACCAAATCAGATTTCACTCAGCCTCCAAGGATGCATTAGATTCATAAAATACAGAGTATGAATAGATCATAATATGACATAACATATATCTATCTTTTAGATCTCATAAATAAAGATTGCAAGCAAGATTCCAAGTGGAAAACAATCCGACCCCGCATCCCATCATTGACAAAATGAGAATCTATTCAAATAGAGTTTATAACAGCCACCAAGGGCACATTATCAGATATAGAAAAAACATTAAAACACATGAATAAACATATAACAATGTACTTATCTTATTTAAGAGCAACTGGATTCAACACGACAACTTTCCTCCCAACCGTAGGCACAGTCCAACCAAATCTTACTTGGATAGGCCACCCCCGAGATGAGGACAAGGAATACACAGGAAGGGTGAACTCAAGCAATGGAATATCTCAATATCAGCTTTAGAAACACAACTCAATCCTTTCACCATCTAGTTACCCCTCCATCTACACTATCATGTGGAATGTGACTCCCTTCACTACACAAGTCCCTCAGGACATCACCATTCTTCCCAGGATTTATGTGATGAGATGTTGCAGAGATAAGAAATGGGAGTGAGGACCCCTTGTTGTCTCAACAATGGAAAATAATCTCTATCAATGGTTAAACACCATCTCAAATCACAATGGTTCACAACGCACATAGCTCTCACAACATCATTCCTCACACTAGCATGAATAGATTACATAACATGACCGAGGTAACAAGTAACTGGTCGCAAGGAAGCTAGCACTTGGATTTATAGCTGAAGGAGGAAATTCAAATTCATTGAGGGTATAATGGAGGGAATTCTAACTCCAGGAGGTTAACTTGAGTTGGGGTGAAGTAGAGGTTAAGTTGAGATAGATTCCATTTTCCGAGAATAGCAAAATGAAAGGAGTTACTAAAAAATGAGTGGAGGTCAAGAGGGAGAAATTGGTCATCGGAGGTGACAGACGGAGTCAATTAGGTGTCATAAATAACTTTCAGCACAAAAATATATATCCTCTCCCATGAGTAGTGGAGCAAGGGCGCTATCTCCAAGTGGGGCCCACCAATCCCTCAAGAGGGCGCACTAGTGCAAGTGGAGCTACCAAACCTTCATGAGGGAGTTACAAAACATCAATAAGGTACAAAAGGGTAAATTTGGCTCCATCATCAATTGTTTGGGTGGTCATCAAGTCTAGAGTGCACTAGGAAGTCCCCATTCCCCCTCACTTGTGGAGTCCAAGGCCCCCCATTCTCGTTAGTTGTCCATGTTGAGCCATATATTTTATTTATTTACAATGATGTCCATGGATAATTTTAGGGGCTATATATAGCCCATGGGATATATTAAGGGGGTTACAAAAATTTAGTCGGCTATTTTCTTATATGGAAATGGTTTTTTCAGCTAAAATATATTCACCCAATATTTATTAGAAAAAAGATAAATCCAAAATGAATAGCCTCCCATATGTTAATTAGGAAAATGAAAAAAACTATTTTCGCCCTAGCAAAATCTCACTCTAATCTATCTTTCACCCCCAATTTCTAGGGAAATTCTAGTGAAATCATTCCTTCGCCCCCAATTTTCAGTAATCGAGGCTCCCAAGGGTTATTTTGCCCCTCAGTTTCCTTGTAATTTAGGCATATGGTTGCATTTGCCGGAATTTTTAGTCAATTTCATGTGATACCTTCTTTGAGCCCTCGATTTCTAGTATTGGAGGGAAAATCAGGGGCTACTTTGTTCTATATAAAGGTTACATCGATTCATGGTTAACCCACATTGGATTGCGCTTGCAGGGTGAAGGTTTTGGTTGATGCGATTCCACTTTTCATTCTTAGTTTTCTCGACATTTTAATATTCGTATAACATCTCCATTGTCGAAAGCTCAGGTCTGAAGGGGTATGCCGCACATGCAATTTATCAAAGAATACAAACTCACATCACGCTTTTTATCCAATAATTAATGTGATATGCTTTTTATCCACATTTACAATAGATTATTATATTGCAAATTTACCTTTTATCATGCTTTTTATCATGGATGCTTTTTTAGGCATGTTGAATTCTAGGGCACTCTTGATTCTTAGGGTTCATTTGGTGTTATTAGGGTTTTATTATATCCTAGGAGTATTGGTTCCATTAAAGTGTTATAGAGCTCAAAATATATGGTTTATTTTATGCCTTGTCATGTTTAAACTATCGAATGACATTATATGTTGTTAGTGGATGCTACTCTTGATGGAGAGACGCCACATGGTTTTTATATATTCAAACTGAATTTGACCCAATTGTTTAAAATGTGCTTTTTTTAGGATCTTGTTATGCAATTATTATTGGATCTAAGGCGTTAATGAGAGTGTATATGTTCATATTTTATGTATGTTATTATTGATGTTTGGGATGTTTGTAATATAAATGAATGTACGCTGATTATAATGGTGGGGCTATAGTGGAATGGTCATCATTTTTGATATCTTCTTGTAGAGTTTTCCAAAGCATTCTGGTAGATTCTTTTATTTGTATTGAGAAGTTCGTGATTGGAGATTTTTTTATTCGTATTGCCAAGCTCATCAATTTTATTTGTGATCTAAATTTGTTGGGTTCAGTACTTGTTTTACGATATTTGTTTTTTGTAAGGGTCATTTAGAAGTAAAATGTTTTTTGGTGATTTGTTTTGATGTGTAATTGCTATCATCATATAGAAATGGATCTAGTTATGTATGAGAAATATATGATTTAGTTGGAACACGATACTTCATTTCCACCATGATTGTATATAATATGTACAGGGCATGTTTGACTTGAGATGTAGACATTATGCTATTTGATATCTAGTCTTTTGCATTCAATGAGGGTACTAAAACAATTTTACCACATTTTGCATGCTTTTCAAAAATTTCAAGGACATGGATACAAACACCTCCTCAGTTTATCTAAGAAAAGTAGTCTTTAACAGAGTAGTTCTAATGATACACATGATGATGCATTAATGTGCTTTCTATTCTTGTTAGTGTATGTTCTTATTTCTAATAACCATTGCAAGTTTATAACTAACTCTAAAAATTCTAAATCAAATGACATAATTCATATTTTGATTGTCAACAAAAGAAAGGAAAAAGTGGCATTCGTATCTATAAACAGATAAGCATGTTGTTTTTTTCTTAGAGGGTAGCTTAAAAATGAGAGATTTGGAAAATAAGCTAATTGGGAATTCATACACTATATTAAGGTTGTGGGTCTCGATAATACTCCACATTGTAATAATGGTTCGTGAGTGCCATAATCACTCCACAATTTAAAGTGTTCAATTCTATCAGTTTGTCGGTATGTCAATATTTGGATCCCCACATGTCAATTGGACCATTAAGGGATGAGATAAAAAGTGGAGTCCCCACTTTCCATGAATCTAGTTAGTGTAGTTGTGTTTCACCAACACTTCTAGCTGTGAGTGACCCAATACTACTTGTAAAATGTATAAATAAATATCTCCTCTCCTCATTCATGCATTTGTTCATTTGAGGGTCTAGGAGTCAAGAGAGTCATGATATGGTATATGCTCTTCTATTGCACTACCTTAGTAATCTGCAAAATCAAAAGCTGAGTCTTCCTAGCAAAATATTCACCAAGACATTACAAGTTTTTATAATTTGATGAAGATTCACCAAGTTTTTACAATATTTTACAATTCAACAAAATATTCGCCAAGATCTTACAATATCTTATAATTTAGTGAAATATTCTCCAAGTTTTTACAAGATTCTATAATAGAATCAAAGATTAGCCAAAAAATTATATATACATATTATATCATTGATAAAATAGCCTTCAAATTTTCCTAAATATTAGGGAGATTCGACCATTTATTATACATATAAATTTCGGGGGTGTTCTTCAAATTATCCCTTATGATGTCTAGATACCATAGTGTCAACACGTAGTGCTATAATAACAAAGAAAATAACTAGTGCATATGATCAAGGGCTCAAAATCAGGGTATTACATCTCCCTTCCCCTTAAAACAATGCATTGTCCTTGATGCATATTTATCACATATATGCCTTCACAAAATTTCAAAATAGATGAGGGTATGCCTCCCTCGTAGCATCTTCTATCTCCTAAGTAGCATCAACAAGATTGTAATGGGTCCATTGGACCTTTACCTTCCTGATTTCTTGAGTGTAGAACAACTTGACTTTTCTACCCACAATGGCAACTGGTTGTAGCAAGAAATCCCCTTCCGGTTCCACTTGGATTACATTCCAATCAATAACATGATCAACATCATAAACATACTTTTTCAACAAAGATACCTGAAATACATTATGCACTTTTATGGAAGAAGGCAATGCAAGCTCATATGCAATGAGATTGATCCAGGAGGATCTCAGAGTTCGATCAAAATTAATGTCCTCAAATTATGTAAATAATATAACAAATGTGTAGAGCTTGTCAAGAGCTTTCCGGAAGCGTTCGTTTCGCGTGAAATGAACTCCGGACGCAAAATATATTGATTTTCAAAAATTCGGTAAAAAGGGTAAAATTGATGTAAAAAGGGCAAAAGAAGGGGCCACGTGGCATGGACAAGTCACCGTTGGAGACACGTGGAAGCCCCATAGGGTTCCACATGGACATGTTGATGTCATGGCAAGTGATTTGGACCAATCAGGATCTGCCATGTGGCAGCCCTATTGGCCATATAATTGTACGATTTACCAAAAATTGTTGGAGACCATGGGAATCGAACCCATGACCTATAGGGCCACCAACGCCTCCATCAAGCCCCCCTAACCAGGGTTCCCACCATTAGTTATTAACAACTATAGGAATCCACTTGTATTTGAATTTGAATGAAAGTTCAATGGGAAAAAAGGGTGGGATCGAGGGCTAAGCCCTCGCATCCCTTGGCCAACACCGAGGCCGCAAGCAGAGTGTCAATTCATAGGTTAAACCGCCGGAGCCATTTCCAACAAACCACAAGAATCAACGGAGCCATTTCCAACACATAAGCCACATTGCAAGCCAAGTCACAGTTCAAACAAACAACGCCACCGCAGATAAACCACCGTTCAAACAAACAACAAAATCACGTTGGAAGGGGAGAGGCTCATGGGTTTGACCCCTAGACCTCTGCCCCCATAATCCCCCGCCTAACCACTGGGCCACAACCCATACATTGGTTAGGATATGGAGGATTATCCTTATGAATTTAAGGTGGAGATCGGGGCTCCAAAAGGGCGTGTGGCCCTCTAATCCAAGCCCAAAAACTGTAATGTCCCTTTTTCAATTTTTATAAAACTGCCCAATTTTTTACTTTTTTTCCAATTTCGACCCTTGACTAGTTTTGCTGCCTAGGTCCCAATTTTGCCCCAAATGATCCCAAATATCCTGAGAAGGTATGTGACTGATGTTAGGACTTGAATATGATGTTCATGGATGATATATGGCCACCAAAATACCTCTGCAAACTCTCTTAAGATTCTGAACCAAGGATGCAATTTTACTAGTAAATTGGGGTTCAAATCCCCCTAGGGTAAGTACTGAAAATGGCTTCCCAAATGCCTTCCCAAATGCCTTCCAACCCACTCGAATTTCTGAATAGAGGTAGGGGATGTCTCAAGGATGTTATTAAGGTCCAAAATGCACCATTAATTAGTTATTAAGTCTGTTCCAAACCCCTCTCAAACAACAGCAAAAACCACTAAGTCGACCCTTCGGGAAATGACACCAAATCTTCTTCAAATGCAAATAAATTGAGTATAATGGATTCAAATTCTCAAGTAATGAATATGAAACTTTTAATACACATCAATTGCAGTCCATTCATCACAAATATATCATATAAACATTCCTTTATTCAAAATCATCATCATTATAATGGCATACATCAATGTAGTGGGGAAATGGACATTGTTTGCTCATTAATCTTCATTTTTACATACAACCACTTGGTATTTCGACCTGATACTTTCTGAAGATGAAGAAAAGAGTATATAATGCTTATTACAATAAGAAATACATCAATATAAGCTCTCCCAAGAAGCACAAGAGCTCACCAAAAACGCCCTCCCTCAAGGAGCATGAATATGCCTTCAAAAATGGAAATGGTTGAGAGATGGTGCTGCACTAAAAAAAACCATGAGCTAACTTGTAGCTGATACCTACAAATAAAACTCCATTAAATCTCCACAAAAGACTTGAGTTTCCTCTGCAAACACCAACTTGGATGGAAATCTTTCACCCTCGAAATTGGCTAAGGAAAGAAACTAGTCATCCACTAGCTCTCTCTTCACAAATGCAATTTTTCTCAAATGATCAAAATCTATTCTCATACTTGATTCCTACATTTAATAACCAACATTATCATTCTAAGTGTCGAATTCCTCCCATTAGCTTCTAGAGATTTCCACTTAGGAAATATTCCACATTTACCACTTGTCTCCTAGTTTCCAACCTTCCATCTTCTCCCAATTCGAGTTGGAGTCTCTTTGGCTTCTCCAACTCCCATGAGCACCTTCCTTGAGCCTATTTTTAGGGATGACATGTCATAATGGTCAGATGTCAGAAGTCATATCTGAAGTTTTTCATAGATGTCATAGATGCTCCATCATTGTTGTCATAAGGCTAGGGAATCTAGCCCAAGTGTCCACTAGCTTCTGATTTGACTCTTCCTCTTCCATGGAGGTTACCATTCCATCCCATTTCTACCTAAGATGCTCCATGCCATGTGTATTCCTTACCAACTCACCCAATAATGTTTTCCTTCCCATGGATTCGAAATGGCAAGAGAGATTTGCCATGTGGCAGTGAGAAACCAAGCTAGTGTGAGTCCCATATCCTTCAAATGTCCTCAAAACCATTTGCCATCTAGAATTTCTCTTGAATTGATTTATTCAGCCTATTTATTAAATAATTGAACCCTTCTAATGTCTAAACATCATTTATTAGCTTCCTTATTGCAATTCCACATGTGCCCATCCAACCTAGGAAACTAGTAGGATTGATGGGATTGTCTTACTATGCAATTATTTGAATGGGGTCATTACAAAAACCTTTATAAAAATCATGTATTGGAGCCACATAAAAGCATGTACAAAGTGCGTTTTTGACATAGATCCCGAGGAAGCATTGTGCATATATCTTGAGGTCAAGGTACAGTCATTAATGGGCACTCTTATTGAGGTGGTATTCTGTAGAGTCTGTACAACTGCAGGTAGAGGTTGTCTCGATTTGCATGCCAGAGGAGGCCTCAAGCAAACATAGTCAACTTTATACTCATTTTTCTCAGAATTTCGAGAGGAATGCAATGGTGCAGTCTATTTTTTTATTTTGACGAATAGAACTCAGATGTGTTTCCAGAAAATCATATATGTAAGCTTTGAAGACTTAATAAGATCGACCTTCTCATTGGAAGTGGCCCAGAAACGTAGCCCAAGGAGGGTGAACTCCATTATCATTTGCTATCTACAAATTTCTGGTTTGCATATTTGTTTCTTTGCTTATGTGATTGATTTAAGCATTTAAAATTCATCCTTAAAGCCGTTTTTTATGAGAATTTACATGCACATTTCACATGCAATTTTATGGTTAAAAAGATCCTAAAATATTTTCAGATCAAAGGGGATACAATATCTATCAACTAGCTTGGAACAGTTTCCTAATCTCAAGGAACTCTTTTTGGGGCTGACTTTCAAGAAGACATGATCTCCAAATTTAATTTCCTGTCAATTCTTCTCTTATCTGCATAACTCTTCCATCTATCTTGAGTTGCTTTTAGATTCTGCTTGATTCTAACCATCTGATCTTCCATATCCTTCAAAAGTTTAGGTCCAATGATGATTTTTATTTTATTTATTTATTTATTATTATTTTTTTCTTTTCTGTTGGATTATCCCAATTGATAGGAGTATTGCACTTCCTCCCATACAATGCCTCAACAGGGCTTATCTTCAAAGAGGCATGATATCCATTATTGTAGGCAAACTCTACCAATAGTAAACAATCCTCCCACTTGGATGGCTAATCCATCACATACATTCTCAACATATCTTCGATCACCTGATTGAATCTCTCCATCTGACCATCTTTCTGAGGATGCTATGTTGTACTCATGTTCAAATTTGTGCCAAGTCCTTTGAGAAATCCCTTCCAAAAGTTAGAAGTGAACTTTGCATCCCTATCTGACATTATAGATTTTGGAATTCCATACAGTCTGGAAACCTCTTTCATAAAGATGTCTCCAATGTTAGTTGTTGTATGAGTTGTCTTCACTAGAATAAAATGTGCATATTTAGTAAACTTATCCACCACCACCATGACGAAATCATGATGTAGTCTTGCCTTAGGAAATTTTGTGATGAAATCCATCATCACTACATCCCACTTCCATTTAGGTATTGGTAGTGGCTGCAACAAATGAGTTGGATGCCGATGCTCCACCTTAAATTTTTGGCATTCCATGTATCTAGCTATGTACTTTGCAACATTATTCTTCATTCCTGGCCAATAGTACTACTTCCTCATAGCTACTACTGTCTTATGATAACCCGAGTGTCCCGCATAAGGTACATTATGCATCTCCATCAGAACCATCTTCCTTAGATCTCTAGAGTTTGGCACACAAACTCTATCCTTATGCACGAGGATTCCATTCTCTTCCCGCATGTACTTATCAAAATTCTGTGGTACTTTCTGTTGTTGCAATACATCTCTTACCTGCTGGTAATGTTCATATGTAACATTGGATTCAATGATATTATCCTTCAAATATGATGTACCGATACTGATAACTTCTACATGCATCACATGTATCTTCCTATTGAGTGCATCAACTACCTTATTCTCCTTGCCTTTGATGTGCTTAATATCAAAGTCATGCTCACATAGAAATTCCATCCACCTTCTCTGTTTTGCATTCATAGTAGGATGTTCAAACAAATACTTCAAACCATCATGATCAATCCTTAACTCAAACTTCTTACCCATCAAGGAGTGCCTCCATACCTTCAAGGAATGAATGATAGTTGCAAGCTCCAGATCATGAGTGGCATAATTATGTTCATGTTATTTCAACTTTATAGATTCATAACAGATTACATAGCCATTATGAGTCAACACTACACCAATGCCTTGCTTACATGGATCAATGCATACTACAAAGCTCTCATCAGGATCTGCAATCTTTAGAACTGGTGCACTAGTAAGCATTTCCTTGAGTCATTGAAAACTCCTTTCACACTTGGAAGTCCATTCGAACTTCACACCCTTCCTCTGCAAATATGTGATGGGATGTGGTGTTGGAATCTAAGAAAGGTGGTGAATGAAAAATTCATATTGGTTTGAGGGTTATCAATAAGACTACCATCAAGTACTAGTTTCCACACCCAAGGATGGATGACATCGTGGGTTGTTTGTCCGGGGCAAAGTACTTTTCTAAGATAAATTTGAAAAGTATTTGGTACATTTGGAGAAAGTGGTAGAAAGGTTGAAAGTAGAGTATTTTTTGATTAACTTCTAGCAATGTACTTTCTTACAGGGAGATTGGTTTAGAAAATGGATCTTAAAAAGGTAAGAGCTATTATTGAATGGTCGATACCTATATTCACTTTTGATCTAAGAGGTTTTCACGGCTTGGTAAGTTTTTATATGAAATTTATCAAGAAATTTTGTGGGATTTATGCATCATTAATGAAAAAACCTGCAAAAGGGAATTTTTAGTGGACACAAATAATAATAGACTCTTTTAAGACCTTGAAGTGAAAGATAAGAAAACAATTGGTATTAGTAATCCGGATTTCAACATGGCATTTCAAGTAGATTTTGATGTAAGTGGTTTTTCTATAAGAAATTTTTTGAGTCAAGAAGGTAAACATATAATAATTTTTAATGAGAAGTTAAATGAGGATATGAAAAAGTACTTTGTTTATAACCATGAGTTTTATGCAATTATTCAAGTTTTGAATAAATTGAGGATTATTTGTTGCCAAGACAATTTTTTGTGCTCATTAATCATAATGTGCTTCAATGCACAATCAATCAAGGTAAGATGAACCTCGCATTGGTTAACGTCTTGGTAAATCACACACATATATATATAAACCTAACAATGGTTAAAGTCTTGGTAAATCATATGGAGATATGATAAATATAGAGAGTGTATAGCAAAAACAATTATAATTTTTCGTTAAAGGGCTAGGAAAACCAGTTGTTTAAGTACAAACTGTTCAAATTCACAAAATTGCTCTATGTATGAGAGATTTCTATCAAAACTATTTTCCTTAGGCAGATCCTTTAAGGCTACTACAAATTTTTTCATGAAAATATGATGATTATAAACCTTAACAAACTTCCCTAACAGTAGAGTAAAAAAAACACATAAACAAAATTCAAAGAGAGTTACAACCATTGCAAACTTTCATTAGATTCTAATTTTCTTTAGCTTGGTCATGGGAACTAGAAATTTCAACCACTATAGGAACATGTTGTTGTACTAAATTCTCTTCCACTACCTTGGAATCCACATGCTTCACATTTTGTGAATGTCCTCCCATTTTCATCTCTTGATGAGCATCGATGATGCTTGTTAAATTATCTGGTTGGCCTCCTTGCTCACACATATGACTTTCCAAATCTCAATGCAAGTCTCTAGATGAGAGACATGTGAAGATACTTGCTTGACAATAACCATAAAAATATCAATATTAGAGTTCAACCTTTGAATCACCTCCTATAGATCAACTATACTCCTTTAAATATCATCCAAATTCATTCCCGAGTTTGATCTCAACATTGCAACATGGAGTGCTTTCCTTGGCCCCTCAGATATAGGTACAAAAGCATAAAACCAACAAATGCCAACCCAAATTTATTAAAGGTGCAACACAAGTGAACTAGATCAAATCTAGAGTAAGAAAATGTGTTACTCGGTTTGCGCCTATTACCATTCCCATTCATGCCCAGAATAAATATCCAACCATCGTAGTTGGTATCTCCTTGTCGAGATATCCCACATTTGATGAGAGACACAATGTAGAATTCCATATTACTATTCCCGCAAGATTGATTACCAAACACTATCGATAAATTTCTCCCATGCACAAATTTAAGAATGGAAAGGAGGGAGTACCGAGTGCTTGAATGAAGCACCAACCATCTTGCATACATTGAAGTCAATGCGATTAACCATTATGGGAGCCACTATCTTTGAATACACCCCTTGTTTTGATTCATAAATTTATGGCTTGGTTTGCAAGCTTGTTGGAAAGTGTATTGTCATGAGATGTATGTGCACCATCTTTTCTTGTTAGATCCTTCCTAATAGATCAAGATTCTTCTTTGTAGTCACACATTAATTGAGCCCTCTTTACACACCTTTTTCTATGCCTGAGATATTATTAGGAGAGAGTTGTCCAAGATTATAACTTTTTGAATTTGAAGGGAGACGATGAAGACTAACCCCATGGACAAAGCATATCTCTCAACTTGGTTGTTTGTTGAAATTTCCATACCCCATTCAGAGGTGATTACTTTATTTTGCCGAGGTTCAGTAAGACTCCCCCCTGCACCTGTCTCCCAAAAATATAGAGTATTTTATATTATCATTACTTCCAGTTCTTAAAAAAATTAAATCTCACATTACTTAAAATCATATCGAAGTCATGTTGCAATATGATAAACATTTTATGTTATTTTTTAATCCGTTTGTTGTTTTCTTTTCATCATCTTTTCTGCTTACTCTTATTATATCTCTTTATTAATTTTGAACATTATTATATATTTTTTTTATTGATTTTGATCCTTAGTTAAAATATAATTTTAATCCATTTTTAAAATTAAATTTAATATTCTAATATTTACTTTTATTTTTATTTGAAAATTATCATCTTACTATATTATTTTTTCTAATAATTCTCTTATTTTTTGGAACATGTAACATGTGTTTGTTAAGTCACATGGTAAGGAGGGGGTAGTGTATGTACACCTATGTAAATTTATATATATATATATATTTTCCCACAACCATAAATTATTATTATTATTATTTTTTTCATGTGGTTCATAGCCTCGACAATTGTGGCTAGGGCTCGCTACATCCACATTAATAATTCTAGGGGGCCCACCCGAAGGGGCCTTGTTATAGGATTTCTTGATTGATGCAGACAAAGATCAAGGTCCCCAATCTGAATGGTTCAAATCTAGAACAAAATGGACAAATTATACAATCCTTCACCTAGGTCAATAGAATAATTAATATATATAAGTATAGAGGATCCTTACCTCTAATACATAAGTTGTTATAGTGATCCAAGAGCAACGGTGGTACAGATTCAGATGCAAAAGAACCTGCTAAAGATTAAGACAAGAAAGAAACAAATGAAATAGAAACAATATAATAGACCAAGGAATCTCACAATACACAATTATGAACAACAAATGTATGGGAAGGAAAATAAAATTGTATTAAGAATGATAGAAAGAGAATACAACTGTTTAGGCCTTGTTGTTGTAGCTTCTTCCCAATGGGTTTTTCTTACTCCAACAAGTCACTTTCACCTTGTCTACAAAGCACCTCAAGAGTCTAGGATTCTAGGGAGATTTCTCCAGCATTTACCTACTTCCAATATACCTCCCCTCACCCATGGCCCAATACTTCATTTTATAGGACAATGTGGATAAGGAGTGGTTGAGAAAAGTATGGGGAGTGGATGAGATATGATCCCCATAATGGTGGGAGTCGAACCAGATCCAACACAATAGGAGGGAAAGGGTTATCCATTGAGATTTCATTCTAGAAGTTTCTCGAAACCCTAGTTTTTGCCCATGTTGACATCGACGAGGTCTGTAGTGGAGAAACATGCACGGAATGGGATCGACGCGAGTTGCTATGAAGGAAGAATGCGTCATCGACGCGTTGACAGCGAAGTAAGCTGCGTCGATGAGATTCGATGCACATTGCTAGTAGAGAAAAGCACATTGAAGTCACAAAAAGGTCAAAATACAAGGAAACATAATTATGGATCATTCACCATGGAAGTGACTTCAGGGATTATGGAAGCATAAGGTCACATGGTCTTGTACAACTGATGAAAATTCTATGTAACAGATTTCCCCCCAAAGTACGAAGCTAGAGAGAAAATATAGGTGATGTACTTTGTTGTGACTGTCAGGGAGAGAGGAACCATCGATTAGAGAACTAACAACAACGATCAAATACTTTGCAGTACAAGTTTTGACATCTTTGAACCAGATATCTCAATGAATCAAGGCATGGCTGTTGACCAATTCATTACAAATCCATGTTGGTACTGATTGAAAATATGGCCACCGAAATACAATGTGGATCCATACCTGGATGACTGAACACAATCATGGATACTAAAATACAAGCGCAGATCCATGATGAGATAATAACATAGCCACAACCAATACAAGAGTGGATATGTGTGAAAGTACACTAATGAGGTCACCAAGATGATATGTAGGAACCTTCTTAAGCAATCGCCATCACAACCTGGGTAAAAACACAATGAGAATTCCTAGGGTCTTCTACCCAATCTCGAAATGATACGAATATAACCATGTGATTACACGATGCTGAAGTCAAATATGGTAGAAACCACTTGATTATTGGTCAATGATGTGAACCATTAACAAGTGCAAGGTAATCGCCAATGATGATATGGATCCCCAATGTATTTTAGTACATCCCAATGAATGCGAATGAATGAGTTGGAGTCGAACATCCGTGGAATTATTTGATCAGAGGTCAATGATATGAACCTACTGTCGAAGGTGAGAAAACATACCATTGAGGAATGCAGGCTTCAAGGTACTAGATGGTCTCTGAATCTAATCCCTATATGATGTGCTGGCGTCGAAGGGATAGATTCGTCGAAGGAGGGCCATAATGTATCCCACATCATCGAAACAAAACCGATACAAGAAGATGATTTTAGACGGTAGATCAAATGATCGTGGAATGACACAAAGCGTATGGACAAGTTCTATTGAGATACGACTTCAGGGATGACCGATATGACAGATAGGTTGCCGACTGCAAAGTTTGACTCAAATAGAGGACTTCCCTTGAACATTTTGTGGCACGACAAGTGACTTGGAAACATTAACTTGACGAGACAAAAATCAAGGCATAACGCAATATGAATTGAGAGTTCTTCGGATGAACCAAAGGAGTAAAGAGACTCATGGACTTGACATGACTCAATGAAAAGCTGATTATTGATTACCCAACTATTCGAATGGAATGCAAATAGGTGCCATGTTCAAGGGTGACGATAAGCTACCATAAGTACAGATACAAATGTATTTCCCATCCCTTATTCCCCATAATGATTGACAAGTACCTCTTTGTTTATTAACGAGCTTGAGGAGGATAACAGATGCTCGGTATAGATCACCCTTCGGACAAGCCCAATATCACATGTTTTAAGAACCTGAGAAAGGAGGGGTTCAGTCCCATAAAGGGTCCTTCGATGTTTGATTTTACGAGTCCGAAGAATGTAAAATTGGTTAAGTTTCATGTTTAGAGAGTCTGAAACGGTCAAAGAAGATTCAAAAGTAAACTTTTTCATGAAGTTAGTCCCCTAGGGCCGAAAAAGTGTAAAATAATGCCCAAAAGAAACTCTCTTAGTCGATGTTTGACTAAGGTATTCCTTTTTCATAAATGGTTTACACGGTCCAGAAAAAGGGTAAACTATCACCAAATAGATGACCTTTCAAAACCCTTTTACAAGTGTGAAAGAGACAAGTTCGCTTGGCCATCTTTTCCTATTTAAAGAGTCTGAAAAGAGCTTAAAGACAACTTTAGGGAGGTTCCTTTTTCGTGAAGGTTTTACGATCCTGAAAAAGAGATCAAAGTGCACTCGGTACCTTTTTGATTGTTTTTTAACGAGCACGACCATGGTATCAAAAGCACTCAGAATATTTTTCATGTTTGAAACAAGAGCACGAAAAAGGAAAACGTAAGCTTGACACATCTTTTTAATGTTTTAACTAGAGCACGAAAAAGTGGAAAAAGTAAGCTCAACACTATCTTATTGTTTTTAACGAGCTTGAAGATAGGTTTGAAGAATGATCATGGTATTTGCTTCATTTTTTAACGAGCTTGCAATAGAAAATGAACTATGCTCAGGATGATTTTCATGGTTTAATGAGATCGAACCCAAAAATAAAGTATGCTCGAAAAGATTCACATTGGCGGATGTTTTCCCAACATGATATCCATAGGTTGGTACATGTGCTCAGCATGATTTCTAGAAGTAAGCGACTTAACTCCAACATTGCATGGAGAGGCTATTGAATTGACTTCAACATGATGTTCATAGGTTGAAGACATTCTCCCCAAGCTTTATTTCATCCGCCTAATATGCTCCTTCACTCAATTAAAATCTTGGATACTAATAGGGACATGTTCACTAGAGAGGTAGGAAGAATAAGGATCAAGTGACATAGGCGGATGAAAAGAAGGTTCATGTATTAAGTCTAGCGGAAGACTTGACTCGATGGGAGAGGAATCCGTTTCATTTTTTAACGAGCTCGACACATAAAGGGAACTATGCTCGTGATGATATGTTTCATTTTTTAATGAGCTTGACACAGAAAGGGAAATATGCTCATCGTCATCTGTTTCATTTTTTAACGAGCTTGACAGAGGAATAGAACTCTGCTCGTAGCGACTTGTTTCATTTTTTAATGAGTTTGAAACAAAAAGGGAACTATGCTCATGATGACCTGTTTCATTTTTACACAAGTTTGAAACATAAAATAACTACACTTGATGGGACCCATTTTAACGAGCTTAAAACAGAATGAAACTATGCTCATGGTATCCTGTTTCATTTTTTAACAAGCTTGACAAAGAAAGGGAACTATGCTCATGACCAGTTTCATTTTTACACAAGCTTGAAACCAAAAGTAAACTATGTTTGGGACTGGTTCCTACCCAACATGATGTCCAGAGGTTGGTAAAGTCCCCCCCAACATAAGAAGCCAGGGGAATATCCATAGGTTGTAGACAGGCCCCCCATCCCTAAGGGGAAGAAAGCACTAAAACATGTTGAACATTCAGGGAAGTCTGGTGACTGGAAGTCATACAATGATTAGGTGTAACAAAGGAAACTTGATCGATGGTCACGATCCTCCCATCATGGGGAAAATACATCACTCAAAAGAGTGTGGACACTACAAATTTCATGGCATAAACATAATCTCGTCCAAGGAGAATATTAAAATCTAAGGGAACTTGGACTACCATAACATCAATGCAGACAGTTTTCCATCCTAAGGTAATAGGTAATTGAGGAAGGATCCATAACGGTCCAGTAGGTTTTCTATTAAAGGCCAGCATCTAATCGGTAACCAGTACAAGCTGAGGAGAACCTATATCTTGCCAAGCAGTTGAGGATAAAATACTAACAAAATGTCCTTGATCAACTATAGTGCGAAATTTTTCCTTATCGTCAACTCCTACAGATATCTGAAAAGGAACACCCAAAAGAATACAAGATTTTGTTAGACTATTCCAATAAAAGGAAATGACCTTAGTACTTGGATGGGGTCTCGTGGGAATGGACTTGAATTCCCATTTCCTAGAACAATATGAACTGATTAGGAAAACATTAGTGGTTTTCAGTTCACTCTCAACTGGAGAGCAGAATGAGACAAAAACTGTGTCATGGTTACTACTTCAGTCTTATCATTCTCCAATAAAAGAGTGGGATCAAGTGGAGATGACATCGTCTCGACCACTTAAACTTCACTTTTCGAAGGAAGAGTAGGATGAACTACTTGTTTTTTACTATTTGAGGAAAGAGTGGGATCGACCAAGGATGGAGCTAGATCGACTACTTCATCGACCAATGGGGGGTTAAGAGGCAACTTACGATATCCTGTTGGAAGGTGTTTCCGAGATACAGTAATTTCTTCCAACAATTGCAAAGCGTAATCCATGCACATAAAAAGGTAAGTAAGGTGCATATCCCTGCATAACAAACAAGGATTATTGACTTTACCTTTCTAACCCTTAACCATAGAGTCACTAGTCGATGGAGTATCATCTGTATGATGTCCAGAGGCTAATGATATGGGTTGTTTGGAGGCTTTAGACCACTCTTCTAACACTTTGGAAAGACTAGGACAATCCTTAAGAAGGTGATCACCCCTGCAAAGCTTGTAAGGGAACTTGGGATTGCGATGTGTTTTAATAGAAAGAGTGCCATCAGAGGAAACTGGTTGATGCTTGGTATCTTTCTTGTCCTTCTTCTTCTTAATCTTCATTTTCTTCTTCTTCTTATCCTCCTGATTACTAACACGATTGCTTTGATTAGGTAAGGAATCAGAAACATAAGAAGATACACCTGACGAAGAAGGGGAAGGATTAGTTTGGTATTGACACTCTTGTGGTGGAGATTTAACATTTGAAACATTGGGTACAACCAGAATCAATGGATTGAATAACCATACCGGTAATCCTATGGTTAATCCAGTAAGATTTAAATTGGAAATAAAGGGAGGACCAATATCTCCAATTGGAGGAAATACAAAGGTACCCCTTGAAAAGGGGCCTCTTGATTGGTAGTCCCAGAACAAGCTTCCATATCTAAAATATCTAAGGCCTTCTAAATATCACCCACAACAAACGATACTCAAACTAAAATCAACTAAAAAACTTGTGAATAGGGGGATGTAAAAGTTGGATCCTCATGGGTGTTTCAAGCTGTCACAACTCGCGATATACTATAGGGTCCAACATTTATACTCGACACAATTTTTCAAAGCACTAACCAAGGAGGATTGGGACCATACCCCTGGCCATATAACCCGACTACTTAACAATACGTGCGTAGTAATCTCCCCGAGTGCTGTTCTCGGTGTATTGCGACTACAAGACAACTGATAGTTTACTCGGTTGGTTTCAGGATCCTAAAAGGGGTCTCCCGATATACTCGATTGTCTAATGCAAAATTGTTCGACAAGAGCCTTCCTATATACTGTCGAGTACATGAAGGAACATTTCTATATATTGTTAAGTACATGAAAGGTCGTTTGACATACCGAGTAGTACGTGGAAGAAATACAAGCCCCCGGAATGCAGTGCAAGCAGAAAATGATAGCTCATACGCTTAAAGACGCCAGGACATGTCTCTAACCTATCACTCAAGCTGCTAAAAGTTTTTAACTTAACTAGCGCTTGATTTTATCTTATGCGGTTAAGTGGACGGATGAAATTTGGACCTGACTCAAGACCATTCAAGTATGAGATGCAAATCTTCTTTCGATGAAGTCCTAATTAAGAAGAAGAGAGAGATAGTTTTTCTTCCCAAATGCACAACCCCATGCAAATGAAATTTTAGCTTTTCAAAATGATAGAAATAAGTAAAAAAATTGAAAATCATGCACCCAAAACTATCCTAAAGTGATAAAAGAGATATTTCTATGAACACCAAATGCAAGAACTCTAACTCGTTTCCTATCTTTTTACACTTGAAAAATATTCATCTAAGCTATGGAAAGAAAGATTCCACAAACGTTTCCAACCAAATGAAAGACAAAGAAAAACACTCAATAATATTGTCTAACTCAAATGCACACAAATATGAAACAAGCCTTTCTTCTGCTTATGAGCATAAGACCAGTAATGTCAAATGATCAAACTAAGCAAGAATAATATTTCTGTTTTCCAAGTTTGTGAATCTAGCAAAAGAGGGACAAAATTAAGCTTCTCTTTAAACTAAAGTGGAGACAAAGAATCAATCTTTTCCAACAATCACTAGATAGCTCAACATGTAAAGGAAACAAGATGCACAACCCAAGAAAATGTGGCTCAAAAAGACATGGATATCCTACACTTTTCAAGTATTTAAAACAAGCCAATCCACACCAAACCAAAACTTATTTTGAAAACTTAATATGGGTCAAAGAGACTGTAGGATACACGATTCATGTCCCCCCCATGAATCGTGTATCCTATAGGGGAATTTTTTTTCAAAAATGCAATTGATTTTGCTTAAAAATGCAAGCAAAACACTAGTTTTGACTCAAAGGGCCACACATGGATCCAAACCTCAAGAAGACCCAAGAAAAGAGGAAAATGATAGATCTAGACTAATACCGTGACTGACATAAGCAAAAGACAAAATATCAGAGGAACACCTAATACAACCCTAAGAGGGGATCTTGATCCCATTTCAAAATTTTGCACAGAGTCGCAGTCTGTTGTGGAACACAAAGAACCAAATTGGATCGATGTGGTATAATACGCTGCCCAGATGCATCGTCAACGCACTATATGTGAAGACAGGTTGCGTTGATGCCAACAGAGGGAGATTTTTCAAAGAAAAAAGACCAAAAAAAGTAATCAAACTCAAAGGATTCAGATGGATTGCAAGTGTCAGGTCCATACTTATCACCCAGAGACTAAAAAATGCAAAAAATCATTCAAGTAAACAAGGCTGGTGAAAAAATTCAAAGAAGTTCCAAGGAAAACCAAGGGAGATCTAATGAGCGATCCCAGTGGAGTCACCAATTTTGTTATAGGATTTCTCGATCGATGTGAAAAAAGATCAAGGTCCCTCGTCTGAATAGTTCAGATCTGCAACAAAAAGGACAAATTATACAATCCTTCACTTAGGTCAATAGAATAATGAATTTATATAAGTATATAGGATCCTTACCTCTAATACAACATTTATTGTAGTGATCCAAGAGCAACGGTGGTCCAGCTTCAAACGCAAAAGAACCTGCTAAAGATCAAGACAAGACAACAACAAATGAAATAAAAACAATATAATTGACCCATGTAAGTGACCAAGGAATCTCACAATACACAATTATGAACAACATATGTATGGGAAGGAAAATATAATTGTATTAACAATGACAGAAAGAGAGTATAACCATTTAGGCCTTGGTGTTGTAGCTTCTTCCGAATGGGTTCTTCTTACTCCAACAAGTCACTTTCACCTTGAATACAAAGCACCTCAAGAGTCTAGGATTATAGGGAGATTTCTTCAACATTTACGTACTTCCAATCTTCCTCCCCTCACCCATGGACCAATAATTCATTTTATAGGACAATGTGGATAAGGAGTGGTTGAGAAAATTATGGGGAGTGGATGAGTTATGATCCCCATAATGGTGGGATTCGACCCAGATCCAATACAATAGGAGGGAAATGGTTATCCATTGAGATTTCATTATAGAAGTTTCTCGAAACCCTAGTTTTTTCCCGTGTAGACATTGACGCGGTCTATAGTGGAGCAACATGCGCCAAATGGGATCGACATGAGTTGCTGTGAAGGAAGACTGCATAATCGACGTGGGTTGACAACGAAGAAGTTGCGTTGATGAGCTTCGACGCACGTTGCTAGTAGAGAAAAGTGCGTCGAAGTCACAAAAAGGTCAAAATACAAGGCAAAATAATTAATGATCATTCACCATGTAAGTGACTTTAGGGATTATGGCAGCATAAGGTCACATGGTCTTGTACAACTGACGAAAATTCCATGTAACAGGCCTCACCCTATTGACTCCATATTTGGGGGCCTAACCCCGAAGGACCAAGAAAGTTGGATTCGTGAGAATTGAACCTTTGACCTCAATATCAATAGTCTTTGGACTTGGACTCCAACCAAATGAGCTACCGCTCAAGACTAATTATTATTATTATCATTATCTTAATTACATTTCTATTATTCACTTTTTTTTTAGCGGAAAAAAATATACTATTGTTATTCAAAAATTGAATCAAATAGTACAATGTCTGTCCATGAAACTCAGAGGTTCCATATACATCAAGATAGTTGGGATAAACAAAATTTACAATAAAAAGAGTCTAAGATACTCTCATATCCCTGATTTCAAAATTACAATACAAAACAGATTCAAAATATCATAAGACAAGCTAGAAAATATAGCAATCTCCTTTATCTAGCAAGCAAGACTCGAACCATTCCTCCCAAAATAAGACTCCTTCAGAACCAACAAGAGCCTGCTTTGAAAGGTGATCAGCAAAAGAGTTGTGCTCTCTGTATATATGTTCAAAGGATATATCCACCTGCTTGGAGATCTCATTCCTGGTCCGCACACACCAATGCCGCAGAGCCAAAACATTAAGGCAAAATTCATTTGAGGCCCATTTTATAGTTACTTGGGTATCACCATAAACCTTCAGATTTACAAGACCAAAAATATTTGCCACCTTCAAGACGCACCAAAGAACCAATAATTCTGCCTTCATATTCGTCCCCCTTCCTCCATTTAGATAAAGAGAAAAATAATGATCCCCATTTAAATAGATTACCCCTCCTGCTGCACATATCCCTTCTTGTGCTGCTCCATTGAAAAATAAGACTGGTTGAGAGACATTAAAAGAAAAAAAACTGGATTTAAGCTCTCTTAATGTACTATTCTCCCAAGGATAAGTCTTCAATAACTTGAGAATAATCAATACACACATATCAGTAGCTGGGGTTTTTTCTTGAAATAAAACACAGTTCTGAGTGTACCAAATGTTCCATGAGATAAAAATGGGTAAGAAAAGTGGAGACTTCCCCTCTCGGATCTAGTTCAGCAAGCATTGGCCAAATCATCACCATCCCAGACATAATGTAGATTCAAGTTTGAACAGCACAGGTTCCAGACCGTTTGCATGAACTTGCAATTCACAAAAAGGTGTGTAATAGACTCCATATCAGTTTTACATAAACAACACCAATTTGGTCTCACCCATCCTCTCTTTATCAAATTATCCCATGTTTTGAGGCTCCCATCTAAGACAAACCACAAGAAACATTTAATTTTTAAAGGAAAAGACCATTTCCAAATCCTACTGTACCACCAGTGCCGAGGATATATGAATCTTTCTTGAATCAGCCTTTCATAAGCAGTCTTAGCTGTAACAGTACCATTCTTTAAGTTACCATTCCACACAATTTTATCATTGTCCCCAGATAAAGACACACCTGCAGAATTAAGGGAATTTATATAGCATGTCCATTCAGAAGCCCAGTTTCCAGATAGGCCAATATCCACCGCTGCAAACCATCTATTCTCCCCCGCAGAAAAGCTCCAATTGAATACTGAATCCAAGGTGTAAAAACCTGAACTGTTGAGGAAAAATAACAGATCATTTGACAGAGAAAAGGAATCCTCTACCCCAAGGATAGGATCCAATCCGAGCAGAACATTAGAACCCGAGCCAACCTACCAGCAAACCCCCGATGCAATCCAATCATAAAATTTTAAGAATACTCTCCAGATTGGAGACATTTGACCGGTTATCCTTTTTTCTTTTCTCATCCAGCTGAGAAGATCATATTTTATATACTTCTCATGCAGAACTTTTGACCATAGAGTATTCCCAAAAACACCACGCCATAAGATTTTGAGACGTAGAGACATACTAAAAAGCCTCAATTCCTTTATGCCCCATCCACCAAATTTTTCAGGCCCAGATAACCTATCCCAACTAACCAGCACACAATTTGATCGCTCATTCCTCCCAAACCACAGAAAATTGAATAAAAGTTTCCTGGTAGAATTCAAAATAAAAACAGGCACTTCTAGCAACGAAAACCAATATATTGGAATGGCTGATAACACAGCTTTAACCAATGTAAGCTGACCTCCTATTGACAATAGTCTATAAGACCAGTGATCAATACGCTTTTCCATACGCCGAAGCAACCATCTCCAGTCATTGATCATGTAGTTATTAGGTTTTAAAAGAAAACCTAAATATTTCAAACCTTCATCAATACATCACCTTTTGTATGGCAAAAAAACTTCAATATCCCGCAACCAAAGATCATCCACATTTAAATGATAAAAGCTAGATTTAGTCACACTAATATTCATGCCTGATACTTTACAGAAAAACTTCAAAATGTTGCAGAAGATTCTCCATTCCGTAACAGAATCAGTCCCAACTAAGAGCACATCATCTATGAAGAGAAGATGGGTAAGAAAGCAATTGTTACCCAATTTTATACCTTTGATCAGACCCATTTCTTTTGCAGTATTCACTAATCTTATCAATCCATCAATAACCAGCAAGAACAATAAAGGTGACAGAGGGAAACCCTATCTAATCCCTCTAGAACACTGAAAAAAAGACGAAGGTGCTCCATTTACCAGAACTGTTGTATTCATAGATGAAATACATGCCATAATCCAATTTAGAACTAAAGGGAGAGTGCCAATTTGAATCAGGATCAGCCTAAGAAATGACCAGTTGACTCGATCATATGCTTTTTCAAGATCAAGCTTTAAAATTAATGCCTTTAACTTCTTACACATTATGGAGTGTAGAAGTTCCTGCGTAATCCCAATCGCATCATGGATCTGCCTATTCTGAAGAAAACCAAACTGTTCAGCAGTAATATGCAAAGAAAGAGTAGTCTTTAATATTTGAGCGATGATTTTTGAAATGATTTTATAAACCAGATTACACAAAGCAATTGGTCTGAAATCACCGAAGGAGACCGGTTTATTACTTTTCAGGATTAAAGTAATAAATGTAGAATTGAGGCCACCTGAGATAAACCCATTTAGTCTTGAAACTTCAACCAAATTCAAAAGATCTTTACCCAGCACATCAAATAAATGAAGTTACACCTCCACCGGCCAGCCATCAGGGCCTGGGCTTTTATCCTTTGCAAAACCTTTAAGTGTGAATTCAATCTCTTCCAATGTCACTTCCTTACTAAGATCAGCCGCTTCTTGATCCCCAAAAAAGTGTGGGTAGAGCCTGACGAGCCTAATCTGCTCTAGAAGATCACAATCACCAGCTTCCTTATACATGTTACCAAAAAAATTTGCAGCCTCTGATTTTATAGCATCCGAACCAGAAATTTTGATGCCCTCCTCATCAATAATCTCCCAAATTGTATTTAAGTTCCTCCTAGCAGAGGCAAATGAGTGAAAAAATTTGGAATTCTTATCACCATGGGCAACCCACACATGCCTACTTTTTAACCTCCATGCCATCTCCTCCTGATGCAACAGCTTTTCCTTCTTGCACTCATAACTCTTTAAAGCTTCAAAACCCTCATCATTTAGAGAACCAAAAGAATTTTTTTGAATGATAATGATAAATAGAATTTTCCAGTAATTTTAATTCAGCCATATCATTTCTTCTCCTTTTTTTAATCCACCCTGTTGTAGCTTCTTTTAGTTTTCTCATTTTTAGACAGAAATAATCAACATGATTTCTAGAATCCACTTCAACATTAACCCAAAAATACTGAACCATATCACATAAATCACTTTCAAGTAACCAAGAACTGTTAAACTTGAAAGGAAAATGCTCCTTTTGCCCATATTCATCAAATTGAAGCACAATAGGCAAATGGTCAGAAAATTTGACATCATGAATCCAAGAATGATACTTTTGAAAACATCCCAACAGGGAGGATTTGACCAGAAACCTATCTAGCCTTTTGTGAACTCCATCAATGGAACAACGACCATTTGTCCAAGTAGGTGAGAACTTAGCAGGAGCCACATCAATAAAATTATTTTCCATGATAAATTCATTAAAAAAATCTGACAAAGAATCCAACCTTGCCGTAGAACCCCATACTTCAGATGCAGATCTAGTGAAGTTTAGTTCCCCTGCAATGATCAAGTTATCATAACTCAGAATGCCCGAGAGTTTCAGACTCTCCCAAAAATTAAGTCTATCTTTATACAGAGCGTAACAATTGAGAATAGTGAGTTTTAGGTTCAGAACCACACAAACCCCATCCAACAGAATGCCCCAATTTGATTTGAAAGCATTAAAGGAGAAAAGGTCAGGGTTCCAAGCCACCGCAAGACCCCCTGACAACCCAGATGAACAAATTGCAGAGACCTCCCACCTGGGACATATACCCCCCAATTTCAAAACTGCATCTTGACTAGAACACATAGATTCTTGGATCAAAATGATTTCTGGGAAAATATCATTTATAAGGTTGGTCAAGGCCTTTGCCATCGAAGCCCTCACCAACCCATGCGCATTGATAGAGATAATAGGCATTAAGAACCCAAGGCAAAGGGATCCCTAGCTCTAAGGCCCAATTCAAAAGAAACACCATCACAAATATCAATTCTATTAGCCACCCCTAAAAAAGTACCTTCGGACTGAAAATTTCTAACCCGACCACCATTCTTCTTCCTTCTCTTTCTAATAGTAACATTCTGAAATTTTAAGGAGTGAAGAGGATTGACATCTGTCTCAGGAATGGGGTTTTTAGAAAAAATGGGGAAAGACTCCAGATGTTTGGAAACATCATCCTGAACATGCTCACTCTCTTCTAATATGCTAGAAGCCTCAATATGTGAATCTGGCACCCGTTCCGAGTCCCTAATCTCCGGAGAGACCAAATCCATAGAGATAGGGTTTCGACCAGTCACCATTGAATCCACTAAAACCCGAGGAGACTTCGGAGACACCCCCTCCCGGGCACAATCCTTCAAATTAGAATCAACCAATTTGACACCCTGAGAAAGCTTTTCAGCGGATAAAAGGTCCAACTCAGAAGAAAGACATTTGTGTACCGACGAATGCTCCCCCAATTTATTTGACACAGAGACAGGATAAGGCACCAATGAGGGCGAGACAATCCCATGATGTAAAATGACTTCTCCTTTTTGAATACAAGAATCTAGGTCTTTTTCCACCACCTCAGGGAAATCTAGATCTTCCTTAGAAACATCAGTATAAACAGAGTTAGGGTTTGATTTACACTTACCCTTTTTGAAAAGCATCAGAGAAGAACTCCTAGGAGATGGAGAATAAGGATCCTTCAAATCACTGGAGTGATAGCCTAGAAGGAGGGGACATCTTGCCTACACATGGCCCCGTTTCTCTGCACGAGAAACACCTGAAAGGTATCCTGAAGAAATCAAGGCATTGCTTCCATAATCTTTTCCCCCAGACAATCTCCACCTCAGCCGGGAGCCCAATAACCATGTCAATTTCGACCATGACCTTTGCATAACGCCTATCCATCCCGAAGAGGGATTTTTTGTCCAATCGAATGAACCACCCCACACTGTTTTCCAGACCAGAAATAACATGCTCAATCCAAAGTTCAATCGGGAGACCAGGAACCAGCATCCAGAGATGCCTAAATCTTTGCTTCTCAGAAATGGGGTCAAATGAGAGATGCCAGCATTTTAAAAATAAAGACCCATCTTTAAATAACCAAAATTTTGCCAAAATCTGGGGCAAAACCGCAGCATTCGGAAACACAAATAGAATCCATCTATTGACCAATATGTTAATCCTAGGCATCAAGTTTGTCAAGGGTACCCAATGCATCTTCACCCAGTCAATAATCTCCATTTTTGAACCCGAAGCATACTCCAGACGACCCACGAGAGCTCGACCTGCTAACATCTCCACAGGCTTTAAGTTACTATCCTCCGCAATGACAAACCTGTCTAGAACCTCCCGCGCCTTATAAGCTTTTAACTTACGCCAAAATTTTGCCTGTTCTCCATAAAGATTTTGATTCCTCCGACTAGCCCCGCCATTTGGAAAGAGCGGAGCTTTCAGGCCATTATCAGTATGAGCATAAATGAGAGAGCAAAACCCCGAGGAGGGCTCCATAAATAAGAAACTGGATAAACCCTGAAAATACCGGGTAACCTACACCTGTCACACCAAAGGTGGAAAGGAAGCCACCTGTACCCCACTACAAAAGGACCTAAATCTCTCCAAGATGGCCAAAAATCCAAAAATAGAGAAACCCATTGCAAAATGGGCCCGAGGGAGAGGACCCACGATCTAAAAACAGTAAAAAGCGCTGCAAAATCGGAAAAGAACTAAAAACCAAAAACCAAAAACAATCAGAAGGAGAAATCAATTAGCTTCGACAAACCAACAATTCCCACTTTTTTTACTCGGCTGGTACTAGGCCAGCTCGTAAATGAACCGACTTGACTCCAAGATGTCGAAAGCTTATGAAAACCCCTTCCAATGCTTGATCTCAGTCCATTCCTGCAGCCGTCCCCATGGAAACCCTAGTAAAGCCACCATCATTCCCACCGATCATTTCTATTATTATCTCTTTTACCTATGCAATTTTTTTTTAAAATTTAAATTATATAAATTTCCAACCTCTTTTATTATTGAACTAATCCTCCCCTATTTTAATAATTTCTCAACTATTTTTTATTGCCTTTATTATAATTTGATCTAATTTTTTGATCAATGTGTTGCTTTCCTTTCATCATCATATATGCTTATTCTCTTATTATATTTCTTTATTATTTTTAACATTATTATAATTTTTTATTAATTTTGATCCTTAGTTAAAATATAGGTTTAAGCTATTTTTAAAATTAAATTTAACATTTTAATATTTATTTGAAAATTATCATCATATTTATATTATTTTTTTAATAATTCTCTGTAAAAAACATGTGCTTGTCCAAAGATCACATAGTATGGAGGGAGTAATGTATATACACCTATATAAATTTCTATCATAATAAAGCCTTTTTCCTACAATCATAAATTATTATTATTATTATCATAATTTTAATTATAATTTTATTATTTACTTATCTCTTTTATCTATACAATAATTTTTTTTTAAAATTTAAATTCTATAAATTTCCAACCTCTTTTATTATTATTATTAAACTAATCCTCCCCTATTTTAATAATTTCCCTCAACTAATTTTTATTACCTTTATTATAATTTGATCTAATTACTTATGAATTTGATAATGCTCAATGACTAATTTTCTATGATGTGGAGTTCTATCTAAACTCAAACATAATGTAATTTTCAATGTTTCTATATTAACTTATTATTTATCAACATTATATATATATATTGAATATTTTTATTTAAAAATATTTTTTTCCCAGAGGAAAAAAGTGTAATTTTATTATATATAACAAAATTACATTTTGCGTAGTGCATGAAACATGCATTTCCTGTCTTTGGCTCTATGAGCCACATATATCAAAACTGACATGCTATAAGACCTGTCCTGCAAAGAAAAAAACATATATATATATGCCTGTTAAGTTCTTACAAAATTACAAATCAACCTCACATAATACATGCATGATCATATATATAGCTGCATCCATGAAAAATTGTTTTTGTTATCAGTTCTTATGGCCTGTTACTTCCACTTGCTCTTGCTACGTTTCAATCTTCCACAAAAGGCTTGTGATAATATTCATAGTGGTCTTCATTTTGTTAAGAGGCTATCTTCAATTGTCCACGGTTTAGCTGGAGTCCTATCTTTGAAAGAGTGTCCGCAATGTTGTTCCTCTCCTTGTAAACATGCCTGCAAGAGAAAGAGTCAAAACTATCCCTGAGCTGGAAAATCTCTTCCACCAATGCAATAAGTAAAATGTTTTGGCATTTTTGTGTTCTATTTGTCTAGTTTACAATATTTTTTGAATCTCCAAATATTTGTGTGGAAGTGCATCCCTTTTCCTTTGCAAAGCACAACAACATTTTTAAGGACATTAGCTTAACAAAATTGTTTGTGCCTTCTCCTAATCCCATCTGAATTTTGAAGAAGGAACTTCAACAAGGTATAGAATTTCCCCCCTCCACATCGATTGTTTTGGGAGGCACCATCAAAGAAGGCCCAGGGAATGATTTTGTTTATTAGTTCTTATTGGATACATATGGGAGCAGGGACATCGTTTTGCTGAGGGAAATATGAGAGAATATCAAGGCAATTTGCAGCTACAACTTCTGGAACCAAAGGAGATTCTTGGAAAATAGCCTTGTTCCTTGCTATCCAAACACCCCAAAGTGCAAGGAGAGGTAAAGATCTGAAATTTCCAGTCAATGGGGACAAGAACCATGCTTCCCAAGCTTCCTCAATGTTTTATCTAGCCCAAATATTTGTTATTCCTATCCTTTTGCAACACTCACTCCAAACTTGGGTGGTGAAAGGGCATCTTAAGAAAAGGTGAGTGTTGTTTTCGTCATCATTTCTGCAAAGAGCACACCAGCCCAGTCCTTCCATTCTTTTAACCAGTCTATGCCAGGTCGACGCCTTCTTGGAAAGGACACACCATATGAAAATTTTAGCCTTTTTGGGACATTTTGATTTCCATAGAGCTCTCCACCACCATAGCATCACTCCAATGTGACCTTCTGCAACCAGCTTTGCATACTCTAGCTTTGGTGTGAATTTTCTGTGAGGGGTGGTCATCAATATAAGATTGTCGTGGTTGTCTGTAATACACACATGAGAGGTGCGCAACGCATTTAGATACGCGTTCCACGTCTCATGATGGTCTTCTGCAATTCCCGGCTGAATTTCACTTTTCCATCCTTGGTTCCAGAGAGTTAAGGACTCCATGTCTACAATTTGATTGAGATGGATAATGTTATGTTTTTGCAGGTGCTGAATGATAGGCCACGAGAGGATATGTTGGTTCTGGAACCCTGACCAAGGATCATCCCCAACACGAACTTCAATACCATTCCCAATTTTCCACGGCAAGTTATCCTCGATTAGGTGGAAATATTTTAATAGGGCTTTCCAGATGACTAAAACAACACGTCTAGATTTGTTTGGTCCGTGAATCCATTCTTTCGCCGAATTGGGGGTGATATATTTTTGAGTCACCACATCAACCCATAGACTATTAGAAGAAATGAGCCTCCATCCCAACTTTGCTGCTAGGGCCTTTGAGAATTTGAATATATTTTTTAGCCCCCATCCTCCAAGAATCTTGGGCTGAGCTATTTTATTCCATTTAACCCAAGGCGTTACCCAGTTTTCGCTTTTTCTAGACCAAAGAAATTTTGAGCATGTTCTTTTTACCTTCTCGAAATTCCCTTTTGGAATCCAGGCCAAGGACATCCAATATACTGGAATTGTTTCAAGGACTGATTTTACCAAAACCAGTGTTCCCGCTGTTGATAACCATCTATGAATCCAACAAGATAAACTTTATTTAAAAATATGTATTTTTTAAAACTTATTATTATTAATTTTTATCTTTGTTTAACTATTTAAGTTGTGGTTAATAAAATGTCTTCTACCTATCATTGCAGTGTTGCTCACAATAAAAACGTACAGTAAAAATCTATAATATCTAAGAATTTGAGATTTGTAATTGGTAGAGATCAACCTCAATCATGTACCAAAAGTGGAGAAGGTATTATGCTAACACCCTAATTATATTAATATTCAACTTAAGTGAACTTTCCTTAAACTATACTTCTATTTTTTTAATAAATGTGAAATGATTAATATAACATGGCATATACTATTTTGTTTGGTAACCCATTTTAAATACAAACTTATTAATTACACCGATAGGTGTTTATATCTTAGAATTTGGGGCAGATTACCATCTATGCTTTTCCGAGATTAAAGGAGGATGGAACAAGTGTAATGTCCATATTGATTCTATGGTCGTCGTTCAAAAATTGAAATAAACAATTATATAAAAAACAAATATAATTGGTAGTTAATGTTAAATTTCATACATTCATAGCATAAAACATAAATGCATTACCAAGATCACTAGAAGAAAGACAAAGCACAAAACATCAATACAGAGTTTATTCTGGGAAACCCAAATGGGAGAAAACCTAGCAACCTTCGCAGAGAGATGATAATTCTGAGATCAGAGTACAAATAAGAAAAGAGAAAGAATGTGAAAGTATCTTTCACAAGTAGATGCCTCCAAATAATCCTCCTCTTTCAAGTGATGCGAAATCAGCCTCCTCTAAGTGACGCGCACTTGTGAAGTGAGTGAAATGAGATAATGAGGTGCACTAGCCTCCTATTTATACAAGTGCAAAACTGGAAAATTCCCTAATGGGGCCGACTTCACCTGGGGGAAATAAATAATTTAAATTTAATCTTTTTATTTGTTTCTTTTGCACCCCAAGGCTTACATTGATTCTTTCATGTGTTTACATAATTGATTACATAAAATTTTTCTCCCTTAGGAGGTATAAACAAGTACAATGAAAGTATAATAAAATATAATGAATAATATCTTCCGAAGTTGTACAAAATCCAACACTCCCTCTCAACGAGGAAGGTATTCTTCGGTCTTCATCTGCATCACAATCATCTGGGTTTCATCTTGTACATCCATTCTATCTAGATAATCTCTTTGCATACTAAAGGTTGTCCACACACTCTCTGTGCATCACCATCACCAGTCCTTCGGTGAGTCCAGGAGAATCACTCAATCCTGGATCCAGGAGAATCACTCAATCCTGGATACTTGAGATTATCAGCTGTACCATCTCTGCTATACAATTTTCTACCTGTCTGTCTCATCTTCCAATGGGGTCCTCCCATACCTGGCTGAGATCTCAGACGAGCAAAAGGGAACGACCATCTACTGATTGTCCTACTCTTATGCCTATGGGATTTCTCCCATATTTGGATGAGTATCTGGAGGGTAGAGGCACCTGTGCAACCACATGGCCAACTGCAAACTGTCCTACTCATCTGCCTATGGGATTTCTCCCATATTTGGCTGAGTAACCGGACTGTAGAGGCACCAATGTGAACCCGACCAACTGCTGACTGTCCTACTCATCTGCCTATGGGATTTCTCCCATATATGGCTGAGTAACTAGACTGCAGAAGGTACCTGGGTGAGCCCGACCAAATGATGACTGTACTACTCATCTGCCTATGGGATTTATCCCATATTTGGCTGAGTAATTGGACTGCAGAAGGCACCAGGGAAAAACAGGGCAAGCATCTCAATGTCATTTTCCCCTCTCAAGGAGGGATACGTTCTCTTTGACTCTAATTCTTCTGCGAAAGTATTTGAACTTCACCCTGGGAAGAGCCTTGGTGAGAACATCTGCAGTCTGGTTGTTTGTCGGCATGTACTGTAACTCGACCGCACCTTTCTACACCATATCACGAATGAAGTGATATCGAATATCGATATGGTTCGACCTCTTGTGAAATACATGATTCTTTGACATCTGCACACAACTCTGGTTATCGCAGTGAATCACGGTCGGCTCTGGAATCTAGCCAAACAATCCTGCCAGGAGTTTACGAAGCCAAAATGCTTCTCGAGCTGCTGTGCTAGCAGCCATGTACTCGGCCTTTGCAGTACTGAGTGCTACCGAGTTTTGCTTCTTGTTACACTAGGAAATAACAACAGAACCCAAACTGAAGCAACAACTAGAAGTACTCTTCCGATCTGCAACACATCCGGCCCAATCTGAGTCTGTAAACCCCTGCAATATCAGGTCACCATCTGAAGCATACTTCAATCCAAATCCCACATTGCCACGTAAGTATCTGAGCACATGTTTTGCAGCAATCTAGTGAATCTGCCTCGGTTCGCACATGAACTGACTGAGGGCATTCACAACAAAACATACATCTGGTCTGGTGTCAGTTAGATACATCAACGACCCAATCAACTGGAGATAAATGGTGGGATCAAACAAATCTGAATCTCTCAACTTCTTCCAATTCGCAACCATTGGAGTAGCCATGGACTTGTAGTCCAACATTCCGAATCTCTTCAATATATCAATGGTGTATTTTCCTTGTCCTAGGAAAATCTCTTTCTGCCTCTGCCATACTTCTAATCCCAAGAAGTAGTGCATCAATCCAAGATCTTTCATTTCAAAATCAGAGGCGAGATTCTTCTTACACCATACAATGAGTTTCTCATTTTATGTGAGAAACAAGTCATCAACATATAATACAAAAAATCAGTGGCTCATCATATGCAACCTTGAAGCAAAGGTTGGGGTCTGCATTATTCTGATGCACCTTCCATCTCATAGCTGAAGCAATAGCAATGATCGATCTGATGGAAGTATCTTGAGCCATAGGAGCAAATGTATCATCATAATCGACTCCCTCTTTCCGAGAGAATCTTCTAGCAACAAATCTGGCCTTGTAGTTCCTGTATGCTCCATGTTAAGTCAGTTGTTCCCATCTAGGTATTTTCTGACCTACTACAACATTTATGGGGATATCAATTGGATCAATGGAATCGATAGGTTCATCCTTTCTTCTAACTCCCTCTTGAACTAGAGGGGGAGATGATCTCATCTCCTTTGGTTCTATCATTTCATCATCGATCTCCATGTGTAATCCTTTGCCTTTCTCGATAGCTAATTATTCTTCAAAGGTCACATCCCTACTAAATTCAATTTGTCTGGACCTTGGGATGTAGATTCTGAATTCTTTGAAGACTCTCTGTATCCCACAAAGGTTCCCTTCTTTCCTGAAGGTTCCAACTTGGGCACATGTATAAAGACTGGACAGCCAAATATCTGAAGGTGGCTTACTTCTGGTTTCACTTCTGTGAAAGCTTCCTCTCAGGTCATCCTTCTAGGCTGAGAGTCATATTCTAGGAAACTTCTTGCTAAACATCAATGGGATTCATGTGTCCATCGGAACAAGTATTCTCTTGTAGGCCAAATCACATGGTCTTTTCCCTACAAGTTAAATCCCGACTGATGATCAGTGACATTTTATAATCAAATGAAAAACAAATAGTTTACACAGGAATCTTAGCTAATAATTTATCACAACAATCATGAACATGTTTATCAAACACTTCTGGGAATTATCTAGATGTCTGTTATCTCCACTAGAACATGCCACCAAGAGTGTGCACTACCCTAAGCATGTAGGAGGGAGATATCATCTAGACTAATTTCATGAAATGTTGTGTAGCTCATATGCATAATATAACAAGGTAAGCTATATCAACTGCTCAATACATTAGATCTGTATATAAAAGGCATATAAGACAAGAACAGATGTATGTAAGCAAGAAAACAAAATATTTATCTCTTATTGTTTTGGTGTGTGGGCCCCCACTGCCTTCTTGTGGGAACCATAAGAGATCTATGTTCTTGCATTCTGGATCTTCTAGAAGAGGAACTCTAAACGATCATCATCCCTTTGCTTCTTGTGATGATGATCCTCTTCTACATCAGCAGTTGAGACTTCATGCTTCCTTTTACTTGAACTTCGACAGCTATTTGCGTAGCGTCCATATTTTCTGCACCTATAGCATTGAACTTGAGATATGTCCTTCTTCTCCTTTTGATCTTGGTGAGGACTTGGTCTCCTATCTTGGTGCTTGTGTTTATGGAAATTCTTGCCTTTTCCCTTACCCTTCGTGGCATGAGAATCAAAAGATTGGTTCTCCTCAGGTTGAGTGCCATGGCCATGGAGTCTTTGACGTGCTGCAATCCTGGTCTCCTCCTGAGAGCAATCTGCCCAAAGCTTGTCAAATATTGGTAGTTTGGATCTACCACTTATGATTTGGATAACGGAATCCCATGATGGTGGAAGACCATTTAAAGTGTGGAGGACAAGCTCCTTATCGCCAATAGGATCTCCACTGGTGCTGAGCTTGTCTCTGAGTTTTGCGATCCTCATAAAGTATGAGGCAATGGATTCTGACTTTGCTATCTTCATATTTGAGAGCTGGTTTCTCAAAGTCATGGATACATTTAGGCTAGTGTGTTCAAACAACTTCATAATGGTCTTGAACATTTTCCTAGCATTCTTCTTTCCTGAGATTTGAGGAACCAAATGGTCTCTCATTGAATCCACAAGAATCCTTCTTGCTTTAGCATCATTCTTCCTCCAATGGGATTTATCCTCTTCGGCTTCTGGTTCAAGGACCTTCTCATTTACATACAGCAAGAGATCATTTTCTTCTAGGAGTATCAGAACCCTAGAATTCCAGGAGACAAAGTTGGAGGCTCCTTTCAATCGATCTTCAAGCTTCATCCCAATCATCTTGATTTGCGGATCTGGATCAGAAACCCTAGCAGGAGCTAGGTCAAAAATGAAAGTTAATAATTTGAAAAACTAAACCCACAGATAAATTTTCCTTTCCAATGAGAGTTGAATAGAGGGTGGGTTGGTCCAAATCTATGAAGAGAAATGAGTTAAACTAAAACCCTAATTTTGCTGCAGCCATAGAGTTAGGTAAAAAATTGAAAGTTCTCGGAATTGAATTCCGTCTTCACCAATGGATTTGTCTTGCCAAAAACGAAATTCCTATGGCTCTTTTTCTCCAAAATGGTGGGTGAAGACTTCACAAGATGAAACCCTAATTCCGGTAGGGTTCCGACAATGCTTTGGCAATGGTTTCTTCTAGAATGGCTTTGATACAATATTAAGTTTCATACATTCATAGCATAAAACATAAATGCATTACCAAGATCACTAGAAGAAAGACAAAGCACAAAACAACAACACAGAGTTTATCCTGGGAAACCCAAATGGGAGAAAACCCAACAACCTTTACAGAGAGATGATAATTCTGAGATCAGAGTACAAATAAGAAAAGAGAAAGAATGTGAAAGTATCTTTCAAAAGTAGATGCCCCAAATAATCTTCCTCTTTCAAGTGATGCGAAATCAGCCTCCTCCAAGTGATGCGCACTTGCTAAGTGAGTGAAATGAGATAATGAGGTGGACTAGACTCCTATTTATACAAGTGCAAAACTTGAAAATTCCCTAATGGGGCCGACTTCACTTGGGAGCAATAAATAATTTAAATTTAATCTTTTTATTTGTTTCTTTTGCACCCCAAGGCTTACATTGATTCTTTCATGTGTTTACATAATTGATTACATAAAATTCTTCTCCCTTAGGAGGTATAAACAAGTACAATGAAAGTACAATAAAATTTAATGAATAATATCTTCCAAAGTTGTACAAAATCCAATAGTTAATGCATGGATAACTGGTAGCTCATGCATAGATAACAAATAGTGACAAACAACCCATTTAACTAAAGAAGGTAACATGTAGCTGAAGCATAATCAACAAGTGATTACAACTAAGCATAGAGAACACATAATAGAAAAATTGTTCATAGCAATTAACTTGTGACCTATCAGTGTTCCCCAGACACAAGTTAAGTGGTTGTTCTAGTTAATATGATGTGTAAACTACTTAATATAACATGATATTTTGATATTTAATATTTATGTTTAGGGACCCAATTTAAAAAAAACAAATTTGCTCTCATGAACCAGCAAAGTTACTTGATAAAGTAGATCAGATCACAGCATTGGAAGCATGTATTTGACAACTGTAAATGTGTTCGCCAGCGAAAACCCCTCTAAGTTAAAAAATACTCTTTCCTATGTTATCTCAAGATGAGTTACTTTGCTTAGAAATATAGAAAAATGATAACTCTTGCTGCATGTGGGCATTGTAGAATCTTGTGCTACATCAAGTGGAATCATTTCTTTTCTTCACTATGGAATTCACAAGACAATGTCATGGAACTGAAAGTGTCAAAAATTTAGAAACAAATAAGAGGAAAATTGTAGAAGGGGAATTAACGAGGAAGTATGATTGAACTTCAAACTAGAAAACAAAAAAGATATGATATAATTACATAGATAGGTGTTTACATCTTAGAATTTGGGGTGGATTGCAATCTATGACTTTCTTATATTGAAGGAGGATGGGACAAGTGTATTGTCTAGATTGATTTTATGGGCGATATAAAAGATATCTGGTAGTTGATGCATGGATAAATCATAGCTCATGCATGGATAACTTGTAGCTCATGTATGGATAACAAGTAGTGACAGATAACCCATTTAACTAAAGAAAGTAATAGGTAGCTAAGGCATAGACAACATGTGATTACAACTAAGCATGGCAAACAAGTAACAAATAACTTGTTCATGGCACTTAACTTGTGACCTATCGGTGTTCAACGGCCACAAGTTAAGTGGTTGTGCTAGTTTTATAAATAGTTTTAATTTGTCAAAAAGGGGTTTTGAATATTGAGATTTGAAGAGAGATAGATTATGCAAGCTGTGTTTAGAGAAATAGATTATGCAATCTATCTTCAGTTTGACATTAAGGAGTTAGAGACTCAGAATTCATGGGTTACATTTTACATGTATGAGAGAGACCAAGACCCTAAACCAACCTTGTTCATTCTCCTTCATTGTTTTTTGTTTTCCTACAATACTTTAGTGATTTCACTCCCATCAATTCTCAAAATTTCATTAATCCTATGCATAGGCACAACTTTTGTAGCTATAACACTCTGACATTGTAAGCTTGGTTCTGTAATAAGTGTTTGAGTTTGCATTTCCTAGCTTTGTACAAAGTGGTACCAAGATATATTTTTTTCATATTTAGATTTATTTTTGTGTGAAATTGTGATTGCGTTGGCACTTGAGAGAAGGTTGTTTCATTAAGTGTGAATGCTAGAAGTAGAGTTCATGGGAGTCTATGTTAAGAAGGAAGGAATGTGAATGGAAGTCAATTTCTGTACTACTCGACGAGCTACAAGGATGCTTCCATGAAGAGGAGCATCTCAAGGAGGCATGTAGAACTAGGAACTAGAGGAATTTAGGAGGATAATCAAATAGCTAGAGGCGTTGAAGAAGATTCAGAATCTAAATTCAAGATAAATGAAGAGAAGAATTCCAATCAAAGATACCTAGATATGTAATTAATCGAACTTCTAAAGGAAACATGTAATTTTAGATTGGAAATTTCTCGTTATGATGGTTGTTTAAAAGATGAAGCTCATCTTGTTTGGTTAGGATAGCTTGAGAGGTATTTTTAATATGAAAATGTCCAAGATCCCAATAGGGTTCATTTTATTGCAGCTAAGTTAAAGGGTCACGCTACACTTTGGTGAGATGTTATGCAAAGATATAGAGTAGAGAGGAAAGAAGAGAATATTAAGACTTGGAATAGTATGGTGAGTGCGATCATGGATAAATTCTTATATGTTGATAAATATTGGATTTTGTGTAGATAAAAATAGAATTTAACATAAAAGGAGACATTTATCCAAGAGTTTACTAAAGAATTCTTCAATTTATCATTGAAGTATGGGTTTAAAGAGCCATAGTACCAAAGGGTTGGCGAGGTGTGTTAATGGGTTAAAGTTATAAATCCAACGTGAAATGATTACCCTTTATTTTCATACTATAGATGAAGGTAAGCAAAGATATAGAGTAGAGAGGAAATAAGAGAATATTAAGACTTGGAATAGTATTGTGAGTGCGATCATGGATAAATTCTTATATGTTGATAAATATTGGATTTTGTGTAGATAAAAATAGAATTTAACATAAAAGGAGACATTTATCCAAGAGTTTACTAAAGAATTCTTCAATTTATCATTGAAGTCTGGGTTTAAAGAGCCATAGTACCGAAGGGTTGGCGAGGTGTGTTAATGGGTTAAAGTTATAAATCCAACGTGAAATGATTACCCTTTATTTTCATACTATAGATGAAGGTAATCAAATTGATTTGAAGGTGGAGGAAGATTTGAATAGTAGACAATAATCGATATTCATAGAAATAGGATTTGCAGGTAGAGGAAGAACAACTGTTGTAAGAGAACAACCATACAATAGTAAAGAGGATGATGTTATGCACCAAATTCCTACAATAACATAAAAATATAAAGAAAGAGTAACCCAATGCCTTGAGAATATAACAAAGAGATGAAAAAGAAGCCTCTTCGAGGGGGCAACCTCATTTTATACAATATATTAGAGACACAAGATGAGATGTGATGATCCTAAAAATAGGTCTCCTTGATATATATATATATATATATATAGGAGACAAATGGTACAATTACAATTAAGGTCCTAGCTGGCCAATACATACAATACTAATATAATAATGTAAATGTAATGTCATAATATATAGGGATTAACATACCCTTCCCTTTCAGATAAGTGTTGTCCTCAACACTTAGATAATTATGGATGTTTCTGCATGAAGAAATCATCTTCATTTGTCGCCTCTTATATTGGAAATTTCTTCCACTTGATGGGGTACTCAGTAATTGATCGATTTTGTAGTTGCTTGATACCTATGTCAAGGATTGTTTTAGGTTCTAGTATCATTTTCCATTCTTGATAAATATTTGGTAAAATAGTTTGAACTGAGATCTTGTTGCTAATTACCTTTTTTAGGAAAGAAACATGGAAGACTAGATGTACATGAGAAGATGGAGACAACTCCAATTTGTAATCCATAATTCTTGTAGCAACCTCCTAGGTTGATACTGAATTAAAATATATAATTCTAGGTTTCCTTCTATCTTTTCAGTTATATTATATTTGTTTTGTTTTTGTTTTTATATATATTGTTTCCAAAAATAATTTATCTATTTACTGTAAATTTGTTATCAATAACAAATTATTACCAGTAAGGTAAAATTATATTGTTTGCATCTATAATGAGACAACAATCAACTGATGGCACATGAGAATTCTTATAGGCGAAAATGTTTTTTTGCAACAATTCATCTAAGTTAACAACTTAAAGTGATCATTTCATTTTGAACTAACAATTATTCAAGCCATTAATAACATAATTTAGCAAAGGAAAGTACCTCTTTGAAACCTGATTATCTAACAAGGATAATACCTTCACCGATGATAACCTTTGAGTTTCCCTTTGAATGCATTTTATCCTTCCTCCACTTTCCCATAATGGAGCCATGGTTTAAACTCCTTCCCAATTAGGGGCCTAGCTAGCTCCCTAGGCCAGGAAGTCAAATGGATTCCTGCCCCTCCATGCCCATGGATCCTTGAAAAACAATCCTTAATGGCTACCCTCCTAGTTTTTCAAAACATTCACATAGTTATCTTCTTCATAGGACTCTTATCAGGTCTCCCACAAGACCTCCCTTCCCAGCCTCCAAACAACTAGCGGAAGAAGAACCCCCATTTTCCATCGTTTCCCCCCTTTAATCCCCCCCCCACCCTTTACTTCATCCCCAATCAATCTATTGTATCAAATCCGATCTTTCCCCAACCCCAAGTTGTCACAAAAATATAGGAAAATAATGAAATAATAACTATTAAATCAATTTCTTTGACAATCAACAAACTTTCAAATACAAATAAACTTTCAAGTATAATTTCTAATTAAATACAAATGAAGTGGCATTGCTAAAAGTAAAAATATTAAATCAATTTCTTCGACAACCAACAACCATTCAAATATGGATAAATTTTCAAGTATAATTTCTAATTAAATACAAAAGAAGTGGCATTGGTAAAAGTAAAAATATTAAAATTAATTTCTTTGATAATCAACAAACATTGATGGTAAAAAAATAACCAACACATCAATCTAGTCTTTCAAGAAGGTATTTTACTTACTACATCATATTAAGCATATATCCATTTTTATATTTATGTACTTAAACCACTAAATTTCTATACAAGCATATGCTATACAATTTACTAAATATTAATATCTTAATATTTCACAATTAGCTTAGATCACATCAATAATCCATTCAAATATCTCAAGTAAATCTCAATTTCAAGCACTACTTAACAATATAATAAAATCCCTAACAAAGTAGTTATTAACATAGTTAGATAATTACTTTTCCATACTAGCGTACTCACATAGGTGTGTATACACGGCTAATGTATACATACCATACGTGGGTACTAATAGTTAGCAACAATTGTTGTTAATGTGTGTGTGTGTGTTCCTCAATCAAACATACAAGAGAATAGTCGCAATGTATCTTTCATGTTTTCGTACTAATAATATTTACGACAAATCATCACTCATAATATTTACCCATTAATCATAATTATGTGACATTTAACTAATCATCACATCACAACTAATAAATAGAACCACACATACATTATTCACATGGTAGTAATTTAGAAAAATAGAAAGAGACTACTACCCCCCAATAGAATCCACAACTAAATTATAATCACCCAAACTCCCTAACCTACTTCCTCTCCCATCCTATCCTTCCTCTACTAGAATATGTTGTGGCATCGGCTATACTGACCTAAACACTAATAAAACCCTTTGGTGGAAGCATCGACTATTTCGACCTAACTTTCCTAGAAGGAAACCGAAAGTCGTCATTACGCATATAGGGGAGTGTGTCCACCACTGCCCTCCCAAGAATCCATGTTTTGGAGGATACACAGTGGGAAATACTTCCACCCCTCCTAATAGAACTAGGGTCAACACGCTAACATCAAGTCTCAACCCTATTGAGCAATTGTTGTTCAAAGAGCCATGTCATTGAATAACCACTCTGGGAAAGTTGTGCATCCTATCAAAACCACACATACTCCCAAATCAAATTAGTGTTAAAATCATAATTCATCGTAAGCACAACATATAGTATACATCTATCTCCATGATGTCTATTGCACCCATGTTACCCTTGAACCAAAAATTCAACTATCCCATAGTAGATCTATTTTTATGCTAGCTCAATAATCACATAGGTATCTCATGTATAAATATATCTGACTATCTCAAGTGATAATATATTTCACAACTAATATTTAAATAACACGTATGTTCTTTTGCACCAATATCTAGGTACCACATTCCACAGCCAATATGTATAAATTAAACCAATATCTAGGTACCACATTCCACATCCAATATGTATAATAAAATGAAATCACATGTTCATCCTCATTAAAAATTCAAAATGATAAAAGTCTTGTTATTTACAAATGTAGACACATTTAAATGTTCTCATAATAGAAATCTTAATTTTTCTAGCTAACACCAACGTCTGATAAGAAGTAAATGAAATGATCAAGTAAGTCACATTAATGTTTGAATTGCCAATTGTTAAAATATGGGGCATTGCAATTCCAATCCTTTTCAACACCTTAACAAGACCATAGTACTTGAGTTCTAATTTATTGTCCTTTTGTTGCTTGAAAGACATCTATTTGTATGTTATAGTGTCAAAAATACCCAATCCCCACTTCAAATTTCCTTTCACTACAATATCGTCTCATCTTATTTTGTGCTATAGTCAAATTGTCTTTTAATAGTTGGAGAACCTCTTGTTGGTGCTCTATATGATATTCCACTGCTTGAATCTTAGATTTATCTTTCAAGGATGATGTGATGGATCGAGGATGATAGACATAATGTTTTATAAATGGCGAAATTTTTGATGAAGTATAGAAGGATGTGCTATACCACCATTCTGCCAAGGAAAATCACTTGACCCATTGTGTTTGTTTATTATATGCAAAACAATGAAGATATCCTTCCAGACATTTATTCACAATATTAGTTTTCCCATCAAATGAGGATGATAAGAGGAGTTGCAAGTCGATTGAGTTTCCAAACAAGAAAATATTTCCTTCCAAAAATTACTAGTGAAAATTGGATCTCTAGCATTTACATAATCTTGGGAATCCATGTAGCTTCTAAACTATTTCCATGGATACTGTAGCTATTGTAATTTCTTTAAAAGGATGAGAAAGAGAGATGAAATGAGGATACTTTGTGAGTCGATCCACCAGTACCATGATGACCTTATTTCCTTCAGATTTTTGTAGACCTGTGATAAATTCCATCGAGACTTCTTCCCAATGTTGACTTGGTATGGATAATGGTTGTAGAAGACTTGGTGTCTTGATTGTCTCTCTCAGCTTATTCCGTCAGCAAACCAAATATTCCGCCACAAAAGTTTGGACAATAGTTTTAATAAATTCCCCCCCAAAATCCTTTTTGATCCCACTATAAGTTTTCAAGAACCATACATGTCCTCCTATAGGAGAAGTCTGCAAATTTCAAAAGGACCTTCTGTTTGTGTTGGGAATTCTTTCATAAATATAGGTGATCCTGGTAACATAGTGAATCATTTTTCCATGCAAATTTACCTAATGCACTAGGTTTATTTTATAGTTATTGAATTATATTGCATGCCTATTGATATTGCTTCCATTCTATCCTTGCTTCTTCCACCAATTAGATTGCATAATAGAAATAGAACAAATTAAGCCATTTGTGTCTTCTTCTTTTCTTGAAAGCACATCTGCCACCACATTTTTTTTCTATCATTTCAAAGTCATAACCTACAATATTTGCAACCCATTTTTGTTTCTCTTCTAAATAAATTGTTGTTCCAAGAAGCACTTAAGACTACCATGATATGTTCTTACCTTGAAGTGTCTTCCTGTTACTTATGCGCACCATTTCTTAATTGCATGTAGTATGGCCAAGATTTTCTTTTCATAAATTGGTTTGAGTAATTTTTTCCCTTTAAGTTGGAAACTTTAAAATGAAAGAGGCCTTCCTTCTTGCATTAAAAATACATCAATTCCATGCCTTAAGGCATCACATTCCACAGTAAAGGTTTTGTGAAGTTAGGAGTGGCTAATATAGGATTTCTACACATAGCCTCTTAAATTTTTTCAAAATATTTGGTCGGTTCTTGAGTCCATGAAAATGTATCCCCTTTCAATAATATTCTTATAGGTGCTTCTATTTGACCATAACTTTTAATGAACTTGTGGTGATAGCTTGTCATTCCTAATATCCTCTAAGATTCTTTGAGGTTTTGGTAATTGGCCATTCCATCATAGCTTTGATTTGGCTAGGGTCCACTTTGATGCCTTCATGAGATAAAATATGACCCAAATATTCCACTTCCTAAACCCCAAACACACACTTAGAAGGTTTCACATATAGTTGTTTCTCCTTAAATAGTTTTAAAACCATGTCAACATGTTGTACATGCTATTCCCAAGATTTTCTATAGATTAGTATATGATCAAAAAATACTAAAAAAAAATTCTCAAGGGCGGGCTTAAAAATAGAGTTCATCAAACTTTGAAATGTGGAGGATGCATTGGTAAAGGCCAAATGACATCACCAAAAATTCAAAATGGCCTTCATGTGTTCTAAAGGTCATTTTTAGAATTTCTTCTTTCCTCATTCTAATTTGATGATATCTAGAACGAAGATCCAGCTTGGTAAATAAATTGTCTCCTTGTAATTCATCTAATAATTTATCAATGGAAGGAATATGAAACTTATCTTTAATGGTCATCTTGTTAATCTCTCTATAATCTAGACACATATGCCATGAAAATTCCATTTTACAAACCATCACAATTGGTACAGATAAAACACATTGGCTAGGTTGAATGATGCCAACATCTAAAATTTCTTGAACCATATACTCATTCTCACTCTTTTGTGCATATGGGTACCTATAAGGACTAATGTTAGGTGGTACAATTCCTAGTTAAAAGTGAATAGCATGATCATGATATTGAATAGGTGGAAGACCTAGAGGAATCTAATCTAATACCTTGGAATGATTTTCAATAACAATTTGGAGATCTAATGGAATAGAGGGTATAGATGCTTGCAAATATAGTAATCACAATTGTGCAATTACACACCAATGTCCATTTTTTAGCAATTTGGTCATGCTGATAAAGATGATCACTTTAGAGGGTTTTCCTAGCATACCTCTGAGTTCAATTCCCTTTCCTTCTGAGGAGGATCTACTGAAAAGTTCCTAAAAATTAAGAGCTACTATTCCCAATGATTGTAACCATTGGACCCCTAATACAACATCATCACAACCCATTTGGATTGTAAGCATTGGACTATCCAATAAATAATCCCAGGCCATAGCAATCTTAATACTATGGAACTTCCCTGAAATATGTATGGTAGCTCAATCTGCAATCACTACTTGAATCTGCGGTGTTGTATGTATAAATTGATTGAGAAGTTTAGCTAATTTGCAATTAATGAAGTTATGGGCACTACTAGAATCAATCAACACTGTTATGTATTTATTTTATATATATCCTTCTATCTTGAGAGTTTGAGTAGTGATAATGTTGACCAATGCATGGCAAGATATGGTTGGAGTAGTATATTCTAGTTCTACCTCTTGAGGCTGTTCCAGTTTTGGATCTTCTACCTCTTCACAATCTATGTAGAATATTTTCTTCTCATGATTGCACTTATGCCCCTTATTGTACTTTCTATCACAATTGAAACGTATTCCCTTTTTTCTTCTTTCCTCCACTTACTAAGGTTTCAACCTTGTAGGCCAAGTTAGGTTCAAAGAGGATTTCTCCAATGCCTTGGGTTCAAAGAGGCATACCTCATGCTAAATGATCTCCTTTAAAGTGCCCATAAAGAGATCCAACAAATTATCCATTAAAATGTTCTTCACTTTAAGTCTCAACTTTTGAAAGTTCTTAATGTGCTATGCAATTGGAGCTCTTTTCCTAAGATTTATCAATTGGATAAAGAAGGTTTTACTTGTAATATACCCACAATATACTATCAATTCATCCATAAATACCGACCAAGAGATAATAGTGTCATTTTAACAATTATAAATTCATTGGTACCACACAAATTGATAAGGTTCTAGATACAAGGATGCCATAGTTACCTTTTGAAAAGTTGGAACTTGGTATAGATCAAAGAATTGATCCATTTGGAATATCCATGTTATGGGATCATAACCATCATACTTCTTCAACATATCTATCTTGGGGATGGAGTAGTTCCCTGGTCCCAAGTTGACCCCACATTAATGTGGATCTTGGAGTAATGTGCAACTAGGTGTCTAAGATTCAAGACTCTCGTTCTCAAAGTACGATAGATTTTATCCTAGCATGATTGGGACTTCACCATCTTGTTCTCCTTATCCTCTTATTGAGGAGTTGAATTTTGGGCAAGTAGGTTTCTTATATCCTTCACAAGTCCCCCCCTCAGGTTTTCAAGGGTTTTTCTTAGATGACAAATTGGATATCCCCTTTGAATGTTTGGAATTGATTCTTATTTACCATATTGATGATGCCCACCTTACTTAGCATTGTATTTTCTAGGCTTGATACTTTTTCGGTGAGATTGGACACCTCAAATTTCACATCATCATGCTTGTCTTGTGTCATGGATAAGCCTTTAGGAGGTTTACTTGGTGTATAAATATTTGTTCCACCTATTTCCATTTGATCCCACTATATTTACTAGAGCTATTCTCTATTTTTTTTTATCTACTACACATTTTTCATCACCCAAAACAATTCTTTCAATCAAAATTTATGCAAATTTCAAGTTAACATACTTTCAAAACCTTGGGTTGTATGTTGTCTTACTACTTGACCTTCATTAAATTATGTATGAAAATTCAGCTCATTTGAATTTCAAATTTCAACATATAGTATCCTGGTATGCATTCTCTACAATGTCATAGGTTTGATCAAATTTTGATGTGCCAAGTGAAAGTTATGGTAACTTTCCCAAACTTTTTTGTTTTTCCCTTTTAGGAGAGATGACTTGTATGGCATACCAAGTGTCCAATTTTCTAGTTCTGGTTTTAAATTATTTTACCACAAACACAATGGTCCATCTTAAGATGAAATAGGTGTCACTCAATTTTGAGCTTTCAAATTTCAAATAGAATGGTTTTACCAAGAACACCATTTTGAGACTAGTTTTTGAACTTGTAAGAAACCCCAAATTTCACAAATTGTAACTCCAAAATTATAATGAACCAGAGCCTTAAATGTTTACCACATGTATCTTGAAATGTATTTTGAGGATCCTCTAAATTTCATTTTCTTAAACATCTCAAAATATAATTTATATCGAAAATGGTTATGATACCAAATTTTATGCACCAAATTCCCAAAATAACATAAACATAGTAAGAAAGAGTAACCCAATTGTTGGAATGTGTAATGATGTCGTAAGATGTCTTATCTAGCATTGGAAGGCATAAATAACTCTAATATTCTATAAAAAGGAGTTATCCCACATGCATCATGGAGAAATATTATCCTATTACCATTCATTATATAAAGAGGTGGAAAATCATTTATCCCACATGTATTTTGGGATGTTTTTCTTCCATACCTCTTCGTATATAATATAGGTGAAGGAGAACCATTGGGTATATATATATATATATTGCGTATTGCATTGTAAAGGTGTGAAGCTTGTAAGATTGAAGATTTTTGAAGAATAAGAAGACAATACCTTCTCGTGGATGTTTCCCCATTTGGGGTTTTACCACATATATATGTTGTATCATTCTTTTGTCTTGTCTCTTGTTTCTTACATGATTAATTGTTGCTTGTATAGATAAAAGGATAGAGGAGAAGATTATTGCTTTGCATGCTAGCAAATATATTGTTGTATGTTTATGCATATTCTTAATATTCTAACATGGTATTGGAGCTAGTTAATAGGCTCTACCTTCTTCGGTAATTTTGATAATTTTTTACAAGCAACATTTCTTCAATTTTTTGTTGGGAATTCCATATTTTGTAGATTGGTCATCTGATCTACCAAAACCTTGTGGTTATTCTCTAGATATGGACATTTGCAACAGATTTGAGAATTGCTTTTCAAACCCTAACACGCACCATTAATTTTCATATTTTTTTCAAGTTTCTCTTGAGTTTTTCTATAGATATGGGCTAAAATTGATTGTATACTAACTTTCTATCAAGGATCTATTTTTTTGCAGTAGATCTAGTTTGTTTTTGGCTCTAGTTGTGTTTTGTTGTAGGTTTCTATTCAGGATGGTGACTGGTTTACACTTTTCCAAATTTTTGATAGATTTTGGTCAATTTGGGACTTAAATGCTCTTTCTGGTATACATAAATGCGTATTCACACATTTCCTTCAACAAAAGTGCATTTCACTCGTGAATATGCTCTACAAAGAGTGTGAGTGCATCATTTTTGACAAAAAATTCACCAGTTTCGATTCTTTGATCTCTGTCTCTACTGTAGGTTCTCAGATCCATCTATTAGCTGCTATTTGGCATCTGTATTGGTGAGAAATTTCTGGTTTTTGTCATTTTTTCTTCTAGTTGCGACAAGTCAATTTTTTGCATTTAGAGTTTACCTTTTTTGTCACACTATGATTTCATAAGTAGTTTCTATTCCTAAATTAATTGGATCTAACTATATCACTTATAAGAGAAAGATGATTTATGTTTTCAGGAGTAAAAATATATGGAGATTAATCAAAGGTGATCAAACCAAACCAACCGATGCAAAAGACTTAGAAATACGGGAAGATGGATAATCAAGCAAGAGGACTCATTGGACAAACTGTTTTGGATAGTCTACAGGTACATATTGAGGTTGAGGATAGCCCCATTGAGGTATGGAAAACCATATCTTCTTTATTTGATAAAAGTGATGACATTTCTGCTTACTATCTTGAAAATAAAATCCATGAGTTAAAGCCTAAATATTTTGATAGAATAGAGTCATTTCTTGCTAAAATTAAAGCTTATAATGAAAAGTTAAATAACTATGGTAAATATTATAAGAAAAATGATAATGCTATTATTATTCTTGTTGAACAAAATTTACCTTCATTTTTCATATGTTCATCCAAACTAGGAATAGAGCTATTGAAATGTCTAAATGAACTATAAAACCCTCTTTTGAATATTTTTGTAAAGGTTTGATACATGAGCAAGATAGTTTAATTGCTTCAGGAAAATGATCTAATAGTAAAGCTCTATTGGCACATAGTAAACAGAACCCTAATAGAAGTTGTTGGATACTTTGATTTTGGAAAGTGTCCTAAATGGTGGAAGAAAGCGTGAGGTAAAGGAGAGGGAGTTTCGGAATCCACTAACAGCTGCAATGGTCTTGGACCCGCCCCTGCAAGTATATAAAGAAGCACGAGGCAAGCGAAAGAAAAAAGGGAAAAAGAAGTAGAAAGGAAAGAGAGTGAGAGAGATCAGTGGAAGTAGCGGAAGTCAACAAGAAAGAGACAAAGGAGAAGACATAGATCGAAGCCACAACACATCAAAAGGGAAGTATGATTTGATGTATATGGGTTTTGGGTAATGTAATTGGGCTATGGGTTCTTTGTTCTGTGTGATTCTGTGATGGATAATTCTGTGGATAATGTAAGGTTGCAGAGCCATGGATCGAATATGTAATGAAAGTTATCAGTAATGGAAATGAAGGAATTTTGTCCCCCCTCAATTTCCTGTATATGGCTAAGTTGTATTATGTTTATTGTCTAATGAATCAACTGTGTATTTATCCCTTATATGTGTATTATGGTTAATGGAACTCTATTGCAATAGCATACCAATGAATAATATTGTGGTATGAATAATAGTAACCCTCACAAACATATATTTATAGTTAACACTCCATGTTTTGGTTGTGCTTTGGGTGAGACCTTTTCCTTTGGGGAATTGAAAATGCCAACACACTAAACTACAACAGTACCCTTTGTTGGCCCATGCGCAAGAACCCAATCCCTAACTTTGCACCAACAAATGGTTATGTTTCCAGGACCTGGTTATTAAAAGGACATCGTTAATTGTATGGATACGCAGGTAAGGATGAGCCAAATTAAACTATGTTGGGACAAGAAGCTTGGATATTTCATAATTCAGGAAGCCGAATTACAAGGGTGGGAAGCATAAATACTTAGATAATATATTTTCTATGGAGGACCACTGCTAGATTAGTATGAAATATTGTGGATTGAATTTCTCCTATCCCTAGTAGAGTACTTATGAAGACTTGCCGAATCTCGTAAGTATCGGAACCGAAAAAGCATGATTGTTCAATAGACTCAAAGGGTTCTGATTGAATTAAACCATCCAGATTCACCTCTAAGCAAAGCCATTGATTTCTGGGTAGAGAACAACTTTATTGGTTACATTGTAGAATTTGCAGCAGAAAATAATCAATCATTGACAAAAGACGAAGACAAGTTAAAAAGGGGACCTAGAGGTACATTAATGAAGGAATTTCCATTTTGGATAACAAATTGGATGGTTGAATTCAGATTTCTGCCTTTGAACTAGATCAAGATGGAGGATTAAAACCCTCTTTCCCTAGGGGAATGGTCTAGGCGATGCTACTACGTTGCGGAAGGTAGAAGCTACAATTAATGGAGGGGTTAATATAGTAATGAATCCAGGGATGAGTGAGCATAAATAAGATCAGAAATACATGAATAATGGTGGAAAGCGCAGATGATAAAGGCAAGAAGATGAAGTGTGTAACTAGGAGAAGAGTTGCAGGATGGGGAAAGAAATGAAGAAAGTGAAAATGAGATACACCATATGAAGTAGAGAGAGGAACTGACTAGCTCAAGGATGAGAGAAAGAGGAATAGAGGTATAGGATGAATCAGTAAGAGGAAGCTGGGGAGAAGGCCCAAGAAAGAAACAAGACTCTGAAATTCAGTCGCTAAGTGGTGGATTGTCGAATCAATTACACAAACCATCCTTGGATGTAGTTGAAGAACAATCATAATTGTCAATACTTGCGGAAAATGGCAACACCCCATAAAGTGAACCCTGCATTGTCGTAGAATTATATACTGGAAGCAATGGAAGTAGCACACCTTTGACCAATCCCCAGGTTCCCTCACATAAATTGGTAACAAAATCTTAGAATTATGTTTTACATCTACCTTTGGTACAGTCATATGAGAAGTAGTGAAAATAGTTTACATAATAGTTCATTAGTAGGAGGAAGTAATTTTAGTCCTTAATAGGCTAATAGTAATATCATAACTCAACCGGGACCAAAAGTATTTGTGTTGGATACTTGATTGTCACAATGGCCATAGTACAAGTAGGTCCACCCTTAAAATGTATAGAATTTTGGGGTAGAGGAGGAGAAGATGATGCATAACAACATTGGTTCCTTTGCGAAGCAATATGGAACGCTAGAGGGACTCTTACGACATCTAAACTGGTTGAATATTTCCTTAAAAATTTACGGGAAGAGATTTACAATGGTACATGAATTTAATTGAGAGATGAGACCCAAATGTAGTGGTCCCTAGTCTAGCAAAGACACAGAAATTATTCCTGGATGATTTTTTGCAACCTAAGTCAGAACGAGAAGGTATTGCAAAACTAAGAGAAATATGATAGATACATATAGAGTCTCCCTAGGATTATGCATGATGCTTTAGAGATGTATTAGGTAAGATTTCATTTCCAATGCATGATTCCCACCATAAGTAATTGTTCATTCAAGGATTATTACCTTTAACAAGAATCCCCCCATTAAAATAGGTGGTGGAGTCACCTTGAAGTGCATTGGAACATGCTATGAATATTGAAGCCATGGCTAATCACCCAAACACCATTGCAGTAGGGACTTCCTCATCCTTTGGGGAATTGGTGCAAGTACATAACAAGCTTACAAAACTAACTAAGAGACTCCAAGAATTGACTATACCAAATACAAGTCGACTGCAAGTCTGGTGTACAGGGTGTATGATAGAGAGCCATCGTGTATCAAAATGTCCCATAATGACGGGAGGATTGATTCCATCGAGATGATCGTTTGGAAGTGGAACAAGTGTAACTGTTGTGTAAGTTGTCGCAAGAAACCCTTTTCTATCAGGAGGTCAACCAACATATCCATAACCAACAAATTGTTCTCCAAATGACTACTGTGATATATTTAAAGCAAACAACCACCATTCGCGAATCTGCCCAATTTTACATAAGTAGTCCTCAGTTCCAAATATGGTATACTATGATTTTTGTGGATCTACTATACACAATACTGAGAATTGTATAGCATTGGATGCATTGACATAAATATTGGATTGCTCTATATATCGATTAGAAGACCAACCCATATAAAGAGGGGGCAGTGAAGGATGCGAAAGAGGTCAGGTTTTGGGGATAGATAAGGAGGAGGTCGCACCGGCCTGATCTAATGTTATAAATGCAATGAGATTGGACATCTATATCAAGATTTCGCATTACCTAAGAGACCATGGTGCACATATTGTTGCACAAACACCCATAATGTTGAAGAATTCCCATAGCTTATCGAAAAATGGGAAGATCGCGCAAAAATTCCAACTAATTTTATTAAATCCGAACCTCAAGAAAAATGCAATGTAGTAGGGGGAGGAGTAGGAACTGGAGCAGACTAGCGTAGACCAAATTCACCAGTAATGAGAAAAGCAGTTTCAAGAAAAACTCAATACATCCTAGTTCAGTAGAAAGAAATTTGTTGTGATGCCACCGATATGTTCAAATAGATATTGACCCCACTGACCAAGGATGAGGAAATATCTTTCCACCAATATAGAAGGGATGAGACAATAATATATGTTGGGAGAGGGACATTTACTAACAAGGTCTCTTACCTTGTTATATTCCACCTAAAATTTGCGTAGAACGCTTCATGAAGTACATGATGTTGTAGAAGTTGATGAAGAAATATGTGCCCCACTACCTGAGAGAAACATTCACCTTGTGGAGAAGAAAAGAAGGAAGATGAGTGGTCGATAATTTTAGTCAGAGGAACAAGTATATGGCTATGATATTAATAACATAACATTATATTTGGGGTCTGATGTGAATATACTCCCAAAGAAGTTTTGGGAAGTGATGGGCCATTTGGCTCTTGTCTACTCCTCTATTCATTCAAGGATGGAAAACCAGTAATGTATCTTCTCGATTGATCAATTGGAGAATGTTGAAGTTTATTTAGGAGGTTTCAAGACCATCATGTATTTTGAAGTAATTGAGGTTATGGTTGGAACTGATGACTACCCAATGTTGCTAAGGATAGAGTGGGCTTATGAAAACTATGGAGTGATCAATTTGAAAAACAAGACGATTACCTTTGAAGCTTATGGAATGAAGGTTACACAACCCCTAGACTCACATCAAGGTCCTCAATACACTAAGCTAGTACATGAGAATATGAAAAGCGATGTTCTGGATAACATATACTCCTTGACAGTAGGGAAGAGGGAAGATTATGTGAACCCAACACCAGAAGGTTCGGTAAGTTGTAGAAGCATTCACTCATTTAATAATGACTATAAAGAAGCTTGGTATAATTAGCAGAATGGGCGGCATGACCTCTCTTCCACACATTACGCAATGGTCAAATCAGTTCAATGGATCAAAATAGAAGTGAACGATCCGCCAATGTATGATGACACCAATGGCCTATATAAGTTCCTTAGAAAAATGGACTCCTCGGTTGTGGAAGAATATTGCATGAACATCTTGGACCCAACATTTAGAGGGGATCCCACAAGATGGTGGGAGACACACAGGGATGATATTATTATCTAGAACACAACCTAGTTAGCATTGAAGATATGGTTTAAACCATCCATGCATTCCAAGAGAGTGATAAATATTTACACGGGGGGGACCAATCCCTATGCTCACATTGATCTTTCTTAGCATCAATGGGAATCAGATGAATTGCAACCAGAATTTTGGGTTCATCAATTTTTCCATGAGTTAGGACCTATTCCTAAGGCTTGGTATTTGCATGAGGATACAAGACGACATATCGGGTGTTAGAAGAAGATGCATGCAAAGCTTTTTCAGTATTTTTCTTTTTCCACAACCAACAATTAGGTGACTAAAGCACTAATTGTGAGAATTTTGATCTACAACAAGATCTAGGAGCCTTAGAGAACCTCACAAATCCAATTACTTGCAAAAACTAGCAAAAAAGCTTGAAAGAAGAGCATCTTACACACACAATGTGAAAAAAAACTTTATTTGATTTGACTGTCTAACATGTAAATATGTTTAGAACAAGTTTATATTACATTTGGAGAAATTCGTGAGGCTTAGGAAGCCCAAAATGAGTGTACATGAGTAGTTGGCCAAATTGGCCTCAATCCCCCCTAGGTGGGTCCAACTTGCTCCAAATCAGCCCAAATGGTCACGAATGGAGGTGTGGACGTGGCTGAGGCATGCTGGAACAATAATGACTCATAGGAAAGCGTGGGTGAGAAAAATAAGGTGAGTGGGAGGTTCTAGGAGGCATTAAATACACAAAATCATGCCAAAATTGGGCCAAATCCCCCCTAGCACTCCTAGTCAACCAAAATTCCCCAATTCAAGGAAGGGGAGCACTCTAGCATTAAATGAGGCTGCACATGTGGAGTTTGACTGAGTTGGAGCGCTCAAGTAGGTGTGCACACTTCCTGTTTAAGTGGATATTTTCCCAATTAGGCTACCTAGGTCCAAACCATATTGTATTAAAGCATAAATGGAAATAATATTGACCAAGGCTATAGACTAAGGTACTAAGTGGTGGATTAATGCTCTAACACCCCCCTTTAACCAAAACTTAGTACATATCATGAAAATTAAGTGGGAGGCCTTGGCAACAAAGGCTCAAGTCACCTCATTACATAACATAAATTTTATTTGTCCATGCAAATTGAGGAAAAGAAGGAAAACCTCATGGGATAAAACCTTCCCTCTAAAATGGACATGGGGATGAAACCTACAATAAAATAGCAGCAATCACCATCCATCACTCACTCCAAGAAAATCTCTCAAGTGATTGAAGGTCTTCTCAGTGAAACTCTTGGTGAAAATATTAGCAGTTTGCTCGGTGGATGGGCAATACTGCAAGGAAATCACTCTGTCATGCACTAAGCCCCGGATGTAGTGCATATGGATCTATATGTGATTTGTTCTCTGCCTCTAAACTGGATCAATATATATTTTGATGTACTTTGATTGTCCACCCAAATGTTGGTTGGAGAATCAATGGCAACATCAAATTCTCGAAGAATTCCTTGCAACCAAACACACTGTGTGGCTGCATTCACTGCTGCCCTGTACTCGTCCTCTGTTGATGAAAGGGAAATTGTATGCTATTTCTTAATTGAACAGCAAATAGGACCTTCATAAAACATGAAAACAAAAACTTAAGTGGACTTTCTATCAATGGGATCTCCAGCCCAATCCGAATAAGAAAATCCAACTAGTTGTAGTGAAGAACTAGCTGCATATTGTACCCCAAAATTCTTTGTTCCTTGGACATACTGAAGGATCTTTTTGGATGAATTCAAATGGAGCTCATGTGGCTGCTACATATACCTTTCTACAACACTTACATCATAAGAAAAATCAGGTCTTGTATGTGTAAGGTACAACAAACTACCAACTAGATGCCTGTAGAGTGTGCAATCTACCAATGGAGAATCACCAAATTCACCTAGTTTGATGCCTGAAAGGAATGGGAACCTGGCTGCCTTACAATCAGTCATTTTAAACTTAATTAGCATGTCTGAAGCATCTTTTGTTGACTCATCATGATGCCTCTTTCATATTGCTCAATCTCCAAACCCAAAAATTGCCTTAGCAATCCTAGATCGGTCATGGAAAATTCACTGTGTAGAGATGAATTAATTGAACCAATTTGTTTGTTGCATCTCCCTGTAATTAAAATATCATCAACATACAGTACAATAACCTGAAAAATACCATCACATTGCTGCAAATATACATTTGGATCATACTTGCATCGAATGAAACCAATTGAGAGCAAAAAAGCATCCATTTTTGCATACCAAGCCCTGGGGGCTTGCTTGAGTCCATATAGTGATTTCTTCAACTTGCAAACAAGTGAAGGATCCTCTTGGAAACCTTCAGGTTGCTGCATGTATATCTCTTCTTTTATCTCACCATGTAAGAATGCACTTTTAACATCCATATGGTGCACTTGCCAACTTTTACTAGCTACAATTGCTAGAGCTAGTCTTATGGAATCCATCTTTGCAACCGATGCAAAGGTCTCAGTATAATACACACCTTGGATTTGAGAGTATCCCTTAGCAACTAATATGGCCTTATACTTTATATCAGAACCATCAGCAGCAAGTTTGGTTCGAAAAATCCACTTACATTGCACAAGCTTCCTCTTGGGAGGAAAGGGAACCAAATCCCATGTTTCATTCTCTTGGAGAGAGTGGAATTCTTCTTCCATTGCTGATTTCCACCTTGGATCATGATAAGCTTCCTGATATGACCATGGATCAGATCCAATCATCATATAACAGTGATCAACAAGAGCACTTTCACTTGCAAAGAAGCATTGTTTGTTTGAGATCTAGTCTTCCTAGGCTCTTGGGGATTGCCTGCCAATTCACCTGCAACTTGTATGATTTTTTCAGCCCACTTGGGCCTTGATGGTGATTCATATATAGAAATTTCATCTTCAGACATGTCATTATCAGAATTATCAGAAAATATAGAGCTTGAATCATTACTTACTTCATCAAGGTGTTGAGGAGATGAGCATTCCCCTGGTGCAAGCTCAAAATCTAGTATTGGTTCCTCTTCGAATTGCACACTTCTCTCAATGAAAGTTTTGAGTGTGGATGTGTCAAAGAGATTATAACCCTTTGTGTATTCACCATAACCAACCATGATACATTCCTTTCTCTGTGGCTGCAAAGCCTTCCTCTTTTCTGATGGAATTCGAGCCCATGCTCTAGATCCAAAAATCTTGAAATTTGAGACATTTGGTTTTTGTCCAAACCATGCCTTGTAGGGAGATTTTCCTTTGACTAATTTGTGGAATGCCCTGTTCTGAATATGTGTAGCACAATTGATAGCTTCAACCCATATCTTGGGTCTTAGATCCCTTGCTTCAATCATGCATGTTGCCATCTCTTTGAGAGATCTATTTTTCCTCTCTGCCACCCCAGTTTGCTGTGGTGTGTAGGGGATTGAATGTTGCATTTGAATGCCACATTCCTCACAAAGATGCTGCAGATTTTTGTTTACATACTCCTTCCCATTATTAGTCCTAAGTATTCTTATCTTATGCCCCCTTTGATTTTCCACTAAGGCCTTCCAAATCTTCAATTGCTCAAACACTTCAGATTTTAATTTAAGGAAGTATACCTAGCAAAATCTAGAGTAGTCATCAATGAAGGTGAGTACATACCTTGATCCACCATAGGATGGAGTGTCTATATGACCAATGAGGTCTGAATGTACCAATCCAAGTGGTTGTGGGGCTCTCCTTTCCATTCCCTTCTCATAGCTGCGTTCTGGATGCTTCCCAACTAAACAACCAATGCAAGCTCCATTCGAAGATTTGATTGAAGGAAGCCCTTCCACCATCTCATCTTTGTGCAGTGCTTGGAGATACTTGTAATTCATGTGAAAAATATTTCATGCCATAGTTTGGAGGTCTCGTTGGCACGAGAGAGGAGAGCTTCGTCACTAGAACTAGGGAGGAAATTCAAGAACTTGTACATCCTCTCTTGGTGGTCTGCATACCCAACTGCCACAACTTGGTTTGATGAAATTTCTGAAATCTCTACCAAGTTAGGAGTAAATGTTACTCTCTTGGCTTCTCCTGTATGGGTCACTTGATATACTGTTAACAAATTTGCAGCCAATGATGGTACATAGAGAACATCATTGAAATAACCATGATCCAAATCAATCCTGCCAATCCCTTTTTTTTGGATTTGAGAGTCATCTCCCATTTGAACTGTTGGACCACTATTCGAATGCATAGAGGAGAAGATCTCTCTAGATGAAACCATGTGCCTAGATGCCCCTAAATCAATAATGAAAGATGAGGAATTAGAAATACCTGCTACCAAGGCATGAAATTTCTCCTTGTTGTTAGAATTGGAGGTGCCATCTTTCTTCCTTGCGCCATCAGGGACAGGGATGCTGTTTTTCTCCAGTAGCTGTGCCATGGTATCAATGGTTTTCTTCATGCAGGAGCTCTTTGGATGCCATCCCTTGTGGAAATAGGTGCATTTGGTATTCTCTTTCCCTTTCTTTTCCTTCTCCTTGGAAGGATTCGAACCCCCATCAGTGAATTTGGGTTTATCGAACTTCCTCTTCTCTGGCTGCTTCGAATTCTTTTCCTTCTGCTTTCCCTTGGAGGCATTCGAAACACCCATGGCCAAAGCTTGATCTTTCGATTTGATGGTGCCAAGTTGAACTAGCTTATCTTGCTCCTGAGTGAGGCACTCCATGAAGGTTGCTAGTGATGGCATTTGACAATTTCGAAGGGTCATTTTTGCAGAATGGAAGGTGCTTACAAACGCTGAAAATTATGGACCTAGCCTCGAAAGGATGGACAATATCAATTGTTCCTCTTTCTTAACAATTCCACATTGTTGCAACTGAAGTACTAGAGACTTGAACTTAGTGAAGAACTCCTGGATGGTTTCAAAATGTGTTGGGATCAAGCTGACGAGCTCGTTTTCAAGCTAATGTCCTCTCAATTCATCTGTTTTCCCAAAGAGTGATTCTAGCTTAACCCAGATTTCATTTGGGGTTGTTAAACTGTCGGTATGAAATAAGATCTCTCTCGAAATACTCAGGCATAACAATCCATATGCTTCATCAAGTCGATCGTAGTACTTGGCTTTCTCCACAACAGAGTTTGGCTCCAATTTTGTGCCCATGGTAACTCTATAGAGACCCTTAGATCTCAGTTGAATGACCATTTCAGCCTTCCAATCGAAGAAATTTAAAGGAGTAAGCAAGAAGTGGTTTTCTTCCATTTCTACTTGCATTGATGGTGAGAAAATTGTTGAAAGTCCCGCAAAAAACACTCAATTTTATTTAGAAATTCTCTCAATAATGCAACTCAAACACTCAAGATTGATATGCAAATCACTAAAATACACTAGGCTCTGATACCATGTGATAATTTTGATCTACAACAAGATCTAGGAGCCTTAGAGAACCTCACAAATCAAATTACTTGCAAATACCAGCAAAAGTGCTTGAAAGAAGAGCAATTTACACACACAATGTGAACATAAACTTTATATTATCTGACCGTCTAACATGTAAATATGTTTAGAACATGTTTATATCACATTTGGAGAAATTAGTGAGGCTTAGGAAGCCCAAAATGAGTGCACATGAGTAATTGGCCAAATTGGCCTCAATCCCTCCTAGGTGGGTCCAACTTGCTCCAACTCATCCCAAATGGTCACAAATGGAGGTGTGGACATGGCTGAGGCATGTTGGAACAATAATGACTCATAGGAAAGTGTGGGTGAGCAAAACACGGGGGCTTCACTCAATAAACCGCTATCATAGCACGTTCGCTCGTGGCATATGAAACAATACCCCTAATTTCACTAAATATTGGAAAATACCTTCCAAAATCATTTTGTTTAACCCCCTCCCAATATGCCTTCCCATTTTAAAAAAACCCTTATTTTCACTAGATATTGTATGTATCAATTTTTTCATTTACATTTTTTATACCCCTTTATATTTCTACCTAGTATATTGATATGATACCCCTCTTATGACCCCACATGCATTCTACAATGCACCTTGCTTCTTTCAATGTATATTGTGGATGCACATTACTTCTCTCGCAATGCAATTACTCAACCACATATCATTATGATTTGCAACATCTAATGGTCTAATGAAGAGATAAGATATCACTTCTTGTATGTCACTAGAGCCAATGCACATAGTACAACATTTAGATTGCATGTTGCAGTTCCCCAATCACTAACTAAGCCTGTTGTGGGGTAGGTATCCAAGCCCCCAGTTCCTGTAACAAGCTATAGGAGGCTGACTAAACCTCCCAAGGCCTGTAATAGGCATGAGTGGTTGGGTATTCAAGCCCCCAAGGCCTATCGAGCGCCTATAACAGGCCTTGGAGGCTTAGAGCCTCCCAAGGCTATTGGTAACAACTGCTTGAGTGCCATTGGTAACAATTGGCTATCAATGACCACTGTCTCTCAACTATGATCGACTGGAAACCCACTTCACCACGAAACCCATGGCATTAAGCATGCTTCAAGACGCGATCTCCCTGCGTACTGGTAAGCCCGAGCCTTGCCTCAACTTGATTTCTCATCTAGCCGTGATCCCGCCATATCCATTTGGAGGATATTTGTTAGCCCACCCATATAAAAAATACCCCAAAGTATTTTTGTATTGTTACATTAAATAAAAAAACCCTTTGTCCCTTAATATATAAGCAATATAAATTTTAGGTTTTCATGAATATTTAATACCGCAATATGAATGAACGTGATATTATATTTCCTTCTCGTGAAGACGTCGTGGAGCAAAATAAGGTGAGTGGGAGGTTCTAGGAGGCATTAAATGCACAAAATCATGCCAAAATTGGGCCAAATCCCCCCTAGCACTCCTAGTCAACCACAATTCCCCAATTCAAGGAAGGGGAGCGCTCTAGCATTAAATGAGGGTGCACATGTGGAGTTTGACTGAGCTGGAGCGCTCAAGTAGGTGTGAACACTTCCTATTTAAGTGGATATTTGCCCAATTAGGTTACCTAGGTCCAAAGCATAGTGTATTAAAGCATAAATGACAACAATATTGACCAAGGCTATAGAATAAGGTACTAAGTGGTGGATTAATGTTCTAACACTAATGAAAATTAGAGGAGCATTATTCATGGATCAATTGCGGAATGTGGGACACATATATTTTTCCTTCCCATCAAGAATTGTAGGACCTTACCTTTGTGATTCTTGAAGTATTATCCCTTCTCTATTGCATAAAGGTAGAACATGAGAATTCAAACCTAGATGAGCTAGAACACTTGTGGAATTTAACCTTCAAGGAGTCTAAAGGATCATGGGAAGTGCAATAGACAAAAAAAATAGAGATCGGAGCACTATATACACAACCTATGAAACTGTAGAAAGTCAATATTGGCACATAAGACAAACCAAAGACAGAAACCATAGGTGATTAATGGGATGAACAAATTGTATCTGAGATAACATCACTGTTGAAGGAATACAACAATCTGTTTCCGCAAAAATTTATAGAACTTAAAGGGATCCAAGGAGGTATAGGTGAAATGAAAATTGTACTAAATCCAGATGCTAAACCTATAAAGCATCATCCATATAGATTGAATCCTCGAGTGAAACATAAGGTGAAAAAATAAATTGATCGCATGCTCAATGCTAGTTTAATTTTCCTAGTGGATGAATCAGACTAGATCAACCCTATAGTAATCCAAAGAAATAAAGATACAAAATATATTCAAGTATATGTTTATTACTGCAACATGAATGCTACATGTATCCACGATCCATTCCCGACACCATTCAATGATGAAGTATTGGATCAAGTAGTAGGAAATGATGCCTACTCCTTCACAGATGGATTGTTAGGTTATTACCAGGTGACAACTGCGGAAGAAGATAAGAATAAGAAAACATTTACAATGGAATGGGGATCATTTTCTTATAATGTCATGTCGTTTGGATTGAATAATGCACCTACTATTTTCTCAAGGATATTCATTGCAACCTTCAAGGAGTTTCTCCATAAATTTTTGGAGGTTTACTTGGATGATTGGATAGTCTACAACCTACTTAAAGATCATATTGCATTACTCCGATTAATGCTAGATCACTATCCCCAAATGGGAATTTCCTTGAACTTGCGAAAATGCATTTTTTGTGTTCCTTTTTGCAATCTTTTGGGACACATTGTATGCCATGATGGAGTTTTGGAAGACCTTGCAAAAGTCGCAGCAATTGTAAATTTGCAGGAACCTATATTAGTAAAACAATTGCGATTTATGTTGGGACATATAGGTTATTACAATATATTTATCTGCAACTATGCATTGATCATTTCATCATTGTAACATCTGTTAAAGAAAGGTAAAGATTTTCAGTGGAATCTAGATTGTGAAAAGGCCTTCACAATACTAAAACACAAGATGGTTAATGCCCCGATATTGTAATTTCTTGACTGGAAGAAGGAATTCCATGTACATGTTGACTCATTAGGTATTTCCCTTGGCACTATATTAGCTCAACCTAGAGAAGGAGAGATGGATCATCCATTTTACTTCACCATTAGGAAATTGTCACAAGCTGAATGTAATTACACAACCACATAGCGAGAAGGTTTGGAGATGATTTATGCGCTGTAGTAATTCCATCACTATTTACTGGGAGGGAATTTCAAATTATTTACAGATCATTTATGTCTCAAGTACTTGGTGAACAAGCCTGTCCTAGAAGGTCGTATGTATAGATGGTTGCTCTTATTTCAAGAGTTCTCCTTCAAAGTAATAATCAAACCTCAAAAACATAACTATGGACTTGATCACCTATCGTGTATAGAATTTGGAGAAATTGATGGACCTATTGGTTATCGAATCCAACACTCTTCATATTAGAAGCCATTCCAAACCATTTGGAAGATATTACATTATTTCTTACAACTAGGAAGGTCCTTGATGATTATTCTACAACATAGAAATGCCACTTGGTCATGCAAGCTACAAAATACCATCTGATTGCGAGATAACTCTACAAGTATGGAATCAAAGGGATTTTATGCCAATTTGTACTAGATCAAGAAGAGAAAGCATTTTGTGGGAATTCCATGCTAGTATTGCAGGTGGCCATGTTGGAAAAAAAAACTACAGGAAGGAAGATACTCCAAGAAGGGTTATGGTGGCCTATGGTATTCAAATATGCTAAGGAATATGTTAGGAAATGTGATGTCTGTCAATGAGTTGGAAAGCTGTCTCGACGAGATGAAATTCCAATCCAACCAGTATGGGAATTGCAATTGTTTGAAAAATGGGTAGTCAATTTCGTGGGAATTATTAATATGATGGCAAAACATTATAAAGCCTATTATATCATTACTGCAACATAGTATCTAACAATAAATGCCAAATAAACACCAATATGATACTACTCTACATAAACAACAACTCAATTCATCTATGAAAATATCATCACTCGATTTGGATGTCCCCAGAAGTCTTTCAAGTGACCAGGGTAAGCACTTTTTGAATGCCACCATTGAGGCACTAAGAAGATAATTCTTAATACAACACCACAAAAGCAGCCTGTATCACACACAAGAAAACAACACTGTAGAAACCTTTAATAAAATTTTGGAGACTGGGGTGATCAAAGTATGTTGTGCAAATCCAGACGATTGGGATGATGGGATTTTGGTTGTATTATGGGAATCAAGACCAGTACTAAGAAGCTTCATAAACATACTCTGTTCCAGTTGGTATATGGAAGAGAAGCAGTAGTTTCAACATAATTTTCAGTTCCAAGTATTTACATTGAGCATGCAACACATATGATAGAAGGAAGACTCAGTTGTGGAACATCTTGCGAAGTTGGTGGAACTTGACGAATCCCACTTCTTGGCCGACTATCACGCAGTAGTTGAAAAAGAACGACAAAAATCCTGGCATGACATACACATCAAGTAGAAACAATTCAGTGAAGGTGACCATGTTTTACTCTATGAAAACAAGTGCATGAAGCATCCAAGCAAGCTATAGATGCATTGGTTGGGACCTTTCATTATTTTGGAAATCAAATAATCAAACGTTGTAAATCTCATGTAAATCGAAGGTATTCTTCGTTCAGGATGGGTGAATGGCGCATGCCTGAAGCCCTATGTTTTTTATTAGTGATTCCACAAGATTCCACTCCTGCCACCGAGAGTGAGTTACTTAGGATTTAGGTTTCTCTTCAATCCTGTGGTTTTTGAATTTCACAGTCTTCAATTGTTTATTTTAGTCTAGTTACTCATCAATTGTTTGTCAGTTGGTCCAAACCATTGTGGTCAGGGGACCCACCAATTTTAGCTCATATGATGCCACTTCCACGTCGCACCGGTACAATTGTCTTTCAATCATTAAAGAACTATTAACACCTAAAACAATTGAATTGAATCTCTCCCATGTGAAATCATTATTCGTTTCATGCATTTAAGAAATTAATCATTTGCGATCCTCCTCTACCACATCTACGCAACTCCATTAGCCACCTCGCAATCACATCCACATGACTACATCACTCAACAATACATCATTACCACTCTTCGCACGTTTGTGTCCAACTTTTGTATCAAAAAACATTACACCTAAATCATATCACATAGGTAGAGACTCGTATAGACACAATCATTATGATTTCCACATATCACTAGATCTCCGACCCATAATTTCTCTATCCAATCCGCGCACCGTGAAATGCCACCCTATAATGTGTCTGTAATCATTCCATGTCTTTATAAAGGCTCGGGGGGTTCACTCTATTAAACTATGACATAACACATGCCATCATAGGATATTAAAGAATAACCCTAATTTCACTAGATATTAAGGAATGCCTCCAAAAATCCTTTTGTTGAAAACCCTCCCAATACACCTTTCAAATTAACACACCCCTATTTTAATTAGATATTTTATGTATCCATTTTTTCCATTAAATTTTTGTTGACACAGGGTCTTTCGACAGGGGTTCACTCTGTTGTCAACAACCCCTTATTCATTGGCCTAGAAAAGAGTTACCCTTCCCAAAAACAGCTACAAAGCAGGTGAGGTCTCACCCGAGGTGGATAAGGGTGCTGCAGGAACCAAGCTTCCGTAGTTACAAGAAGATACGTGTGTATTAACCAGAGATTAGAACATTCACTATAGTCCACTAATCAACTATTCACATCAAAACACATTAGCATTAACCAACAACATGTTTTCACATAAACCAACAGAGAACATTTAAACAACCCATTATCGCATCATAGCATAACACCATAATTCCAAACATCTTCATTCATTAACATCTGCGGAAAACTCGTCGCAGAGATATTCAAAACATGATATCGCAAGTACAACCAAAACTCAAAAGATCGCATGAACCTCTTAAACTCTTCTTCCCTTAGGCTTACAATATACTTCTATTTGTATTCTTCTATCCTATTACAAAATGGCCCATTTTGGCTGACTTAGCAATTAAATATTCTAAACTATTATTGCACTTCCTTAGACTTCACGGTAATCCTTCTTTCGCGGGATTTTGGCTTTCGTGCTTGTTGGCTTCAGCACTTCCTACAGATCTATCCCGTGCCAATAGGCCCCCAACACAAAATTGTGGCTTTTCCTGAGCCACCTCAGCCGAACTCTGCTGTTTTGAGCCCGCCTTGTACTGTGCTCAGTCTCTGAAACTGTTCTTGCTGTCTGGAACTCGCTATTGTGTTTTTCCTATTTCCATCCGTCGGTCACTGGTTCGCTGTCATGTAATTCTTGCACTCATCCGCCAGTCTCTTGGAGCCTTGATCATCTACCTCTTGAGCCGCTACTACCCTGTTTGGTGCTTGGTCCTAACTAAGGAAAAGTTCATCTATGTCACCAAGGTGGGAGACAGGACGACTACTCTGGCACATCTGTTTCGCGCCCTGGGAAGCCCTCTACCAGGGCTGTGGAGCCTTTTCTCCTGGCATTTTGGTGGTCCTTGGGACCATGAAACTTCACTCTTCCGCCATGTACTTAGACATCTTGGATGATACCTCAACGATGTTTTCCCTGAGTCTCTGCACTGCTTCCCTCGTTGGTTGTGTATGGACGCTCGTCATTTTAGCTCTCAGCACACCTGGTGTGCTGCCATGCGAAATGAAATGAACCATTTCCACAACGTCCTTGGAAATCCTTATTCAACTAACTGTCTGATCAACTAGCAACATGCAGTTTCCTGAATGTTCTCTCCCTATTCATCGATACCTTGCTTTTCTAGTGGCCTCCTCACTCGGTATTTAGGTTTGTGCTTTGTGTCTGCGGGATCGGTTACCATCATCATTCGTACAATCCCGTCCCTCCTCTTATGGTTCAATCATCCTTTCCCTTTACCATCGGCTGTGGTTGCATGCTTGGATGTGATTCGATCATCATTTCCTTCACCATCTTTTGGTGATGCTTATTTGTGGTCGCATGCTTAGGTGTGGAGTCACACGTGCAGAGTGGACCTCCACACGTAGTGGTGACATGAGATCTGACTAATCGTCCCCTCTTGTTCTACTGGCCTGGTCAAAGTCTAACTGGCCTTCATGTCTTCGTGTTGTTCAATTCCTGTTCCTTCTTTTTTTTTTTAACTGTGGCAGATCACAGCGATAGGGATTTAGCCTATTGCCGTTCACCATGCGAGGCAACAATACCCCACCTAAGGTCTGTAGCTACACTACACCACCATTAGTGACAAAATTGATGATGTAGGGTCCTAACCAGTGCATTTGTAATTTACCCGGGTGTTTCGCGAACTTGCTGTTATATAGCAACACTATGTCACCTTTCTGAAAGTATCTCTGCTTAATGTGACGGTCATGCCATGCTTTCTGGAGATCCTTTTCAACCTGTTGGTGGAATCGTGTGATGAACCGATCTTCTTCTAAGTGTACTAATTGTGCTAGTCGTTCTTCCAGCCCATTGTCATCACTCATGTCTGTGGCGACTGCAATACGCAAACTTGGAACGATGTATTCCATCGACATAATTGCTTCTTTACCGTAGACCAGTTTGAATGGAGTTTGGCCAGTTAATCGCTTGCATGTGGTTCGATAGTCCTAGAGGACCGCTGGAATTTTAAGGTCCCAGTCGTCTCTATTTGTGTTACATACCTTTGTGAGTGCGTGTTCCAGGATTTTGTTGAATGCTTCTACTGTCCTGTTTGCTTGAGAGTGGTAGGGAGTACTCTTCTTATGCTGAACTTGAAATTCCTCCGTTAGTGCTGTGATTGTCTTGTTCACAAAGTGTGCCCCTTGGTCGCTTAATAAAATATTTGGGCATCCGAATCGGGTGACCACGTTGTTTAAGAGGAATCTGGCGGCCATTGATGGGGTACAATCCTTGACTGGCGCAGCCTCAACCCAACGTGTCAAATATTTTGTTGCGGTTATGATGTAGCGTGATCCGGTGCGTTTTCCTGGAGGGTTAATGGGCCCTACAAAATCTACCACCCATATGTCGAATGCTTGTAGCGTAACCTGGGGTACTAATGGCATCTCATCCCGTCTCGATGGTTTCTTTGTGCGTTGATAGACGTCGCAGGTTTTGGCATAGTCAGTGGCATCACTATGCATGGTTGGCCACCATAACTCGACTATCAGGATATTTTTTGCAGTGGCTTGACCTCCATAATGTCCTCCGGCAATGCCATCATTGCCTCGGCTAAAATCCGTTCCTGCTCGTGTGGGAGAATGTAGTGGCGTAATATCTCATCGAGGCCCATTTTGTACAATTGTCCTGCGATTAGTTGGAAGTCTGCAACCTTGAAAACTAAGTGCCTCTTCTGACTGGTGGTGAATTCCTCTGGTACCTTTTCTATTGCTAGGAACTGAATAATTGGTTCATAGTAGTCGTCGACCATTTCAATTCTGAATAGCTGAGCGTCTGGTAATCCTTCGTCGATGCTTCACGGTTCCTCCCTTGACTCGATCCTTGACAGGTGGTCTGGTCCTGCATTCAACCGTCATGGTTTCACGATGATCTCAAAATCAAATTCCTGAAAGAGCAGTAGCCATTGGAAAATTCCCCCCCCCAACATAGGCTTGTTCACCAAATACTTCAGCGCTGAATGGTCGGTGAACATTTTGAAGTGCCCCCCTAAAAGATAATGTCAGAACTTCTGTAGGGCGTAGACCATCGCTAGTTCTTTTCATTTAGTGGTTGTATAATTCTTTTCTGCTGTCGACAGCTTCCTACTTGCGAAAGCTATCGGATGTTCGATGTCACCTTCACCTGGTTGGGCCAGGATAACACCAAGTGTGATGGACGACATGTCAACGTGGACATGAAACTCTTTCTTCCAATTTGGGAAGGAAAAGATGGGTGCTTCCACCATCTTTGTCTTCAAAACATCTAATCTCTTCTGGCATTCTCCCTTCCATTCGAAATTCGCATCCTTCTTTAGTAGTTTCTCCATAGGTGCTATGATTACGGCGTATCCTCGGATGAACTTGTAGTAATAGCCTGTGTGGCCCAATGTCGCCCTGAGTTGCTTAACTGTTGTTGGCGGTGGAAGGTCAACAATGATGGCTATCTTTGCTGGATCAACTAACAGGACCTCGCAAACAATGTGTCCCAGCAGTATCCCAAATGGGGCACAAAAGATGCATTTCTTCAAGTTAAGAGATATATGGTGGTGACGACATTGTTCTAGCAACAGTCTGAGGTTCGCAATGTGGTTCTTGACTAGCCCATATACTGTCCAATCGTCCATGTATACCGCGAGAAATTTATGGATATAGTCTTTGAATGCTGCAACTACCAGTCATGAGAATATTGCGGGGGCATTCTTCAGACCGAATGGAATCACTGTATATTGGTAACACCCCCATTCCATGACAAACGTGGTCTTATGCCTATCCTCCTTCGCAATCCTAATTTGGTGGTAGCCTGAGAACCCATCTGTAAATGAATAAATTTCCTGACCGGCAACTCCTTAAAGTACTTTGTCTATGAATGGCGTTGGGAATGGGTCATGTAAATAGGGATTTTTCAACTTTCGTAGGTCGACACAAATTCTTACTTTGCCGGTTTTCTTATCTTGGATGACCATCGGGCTAATCCATTCTGACTCTTCAACTAGTTCAATGATGTCAGCTTCCAACATTCTCTCAAGTTCAGCCTGTACTCGTTCCTTGTGTCACGGGTTTAAGCGATATGGTCTTTGTTTAACCGGCTTTGGACCAGGTTTCAGGGGAATATTCATTTCGCCGAGTTCCCCGGAGATTCCCTTCATTTCTGAGAATTTCGTTGGGAACAAGTCCTAAAACTCATGCAGTAGATCTGTCATATTCATGATAGTTGATTCGTCCCAATAATCTCCAATGCTCACAAATTTTGGGTTTTCTTCCGACCCGATGTTTACCTTCGTAATCTTTAGCGGCTGGTTGTACTTGTCGAATGGAAGCTTAGGTGCCTTCACGTTGCGACTACCTTTGGACTCCGGCACATATGTGGCTCTTGGGTCGCCGTCATCATCATTCGGTTCTCCTAAGATGTTGTAGCAGTCCATCATCATTTTAGGTGTCATGGTCCATCGGAGTTCTGACAGCTGCACCATTGGTTCTATCTCAAAAATATTCTTCTTGATTGCCTGAAGTGCATTATGGATGAAGGGATTTTCGTCTACGAAGGAGAATGTTTGGCTAAAGCCAATCGTTAACTAATCCTAAGAAAGTGTACTGAGTCGCAGCTCCATCGCGACATACCAACTCCGCGGTACTTCATCCAACCTATGCACGAAGGCATGCACCCACTCCTGTTCCGGTCACGCTGCCCATTGGTGCTGACAAGAATTCACATGTTCGTTTGGGTTACCCTGGCCATCGTATCTTTGCCCGTTCCATGCTGTGGTGTCATCGAAACGTACCTCCAAGAGGCATTGGCATAGTGGCCAGTTTGATATCCTTGATTTATGCGCTGCCCACCAGCACGCAGGAGTAGCCTTCAAAGCTTCCTCCAAGGCCAAGAGTCTTTGTGGTTCCGCTACCTTTCCTTCGAATTCTATTAAGAAGGTGCTCAAATTTGGTAACCCTTCGTACGTTGGTAATGCGCACTCCTCAGTAGCCACCCAACGCACTGACTGTGTAGTCCTTGCACATCTGCGAAATGATACTTCGTGAAGTCGGTTTTGCCAATTTTCCAGTGCCTCGTTTGAGTCCAAATATGCTGAGCTAGAGCTACAACATTCCAACTCCCTTTCATCAGTTGGATTGATGTAATCTTCAGAAATATTATATAGGCTATCCCATCCTTCCCTATCTTCATCTTTGGTGGGTTCCACGTATCGTTGTCCTTCCGCAGGGTCTAGTGGTGCGACAACCATTATTTCTCGGTCTTCAAATGACATGATCCGCTTTTTGAAATTGATGATTGCCTAATTTTCCATCGCCCAGTTGATTCCCAATAGTGCTGGATAGCGACATGTGTTATCTACTATCTCTATCTCATCAAAATCGGCATATGTTCGAAGTCCTTCGATTTCGACGGGAATTTGACACACTCGACCAAGAGGGGTGACCTTGCTTTGGTTTGCTAATCACAGTTGTACTGGTGACCAGGTCATTTGTGGTTTTCCCATTGTTTCCCATGTTTGTTTTTTCAAGATGTTCACGTCTGACCCTAAATCCAAAATGATGGAGTCGACATCGAACGCTCCGATTTGTGCCGACATCCTCATTTCTCTACCCGTCTTCCTTTTCTTATGTATGTGATTAACCCTGGGTTCCTGTCGTCTGCCCTCCTGCTGACGCAATAGCCTGGATATCTCCTCCAATGCCTCCTCATCTTTTGCTAATTCTAAACAACTTCCGATGAATGCTATTACGGTAGTGGCCTTCCGCCATGATTTCGTTCGATCGAACGTTGGTGGCATATCGTAAATCTCTGCTTGAGGAGATGCATTCCTCTGTCACCCCAACATTTCTTGCTGTGCCTTTGAGAAGACCTCTTTTGCAGCTTTGGCATCGAAGGTGACCTGTTTCACTGGTCGAACGGTATGGTACGGCTGGTCAGCTTCTGTTGTTGCTTTTCCTTATGTCACTATTCCCACTGTCGCAGATTGCTTTCTAGCTTCCGCTGATATCTTTGTTGATGCCTCGGTTGTGCAGGTTAGATGCAAAAGGTACTGGAATGTTCCAAGGAACTCAATAGAGGAAGAAAACCCAAGTTGAAAGGCTTCGAAAGACCCTACGCAAGGGTAGTTCTATCCCCAACCTGTTTGATATGGTGATCCCCCATGGATATTAGGCCTCTGCTGGCACTCTAAGAGTTGGTGAGTTGATCTATTAGATCAGTTTTCCAATCAAGGAAAACCAAGGTGTGGATATGGTGATGCTAAGCTAAGCTAAACTATTTCAGAAAAGGGAAACTAATCTAAGTTAGTCCTATTCTAAAATGAAAGCTTGTTTGTGTGCAGATTGGTCTTGAGATATGATTAAACAAGTAATTGAACAGCTTAAACATAAATGTCTTTAGTTGTATTACTTGTTAACTTAGATTATTATCAGTTAATGAAAATTAAATGACAATCTTTCAAGTATTTAGGCTCATTCAAGATCCAATCTGTAATCACTTTGCTAATTTAAAAATTAACATTGATTATATAAATTTATATGCACCAAATCATTTGCAGAAATAAAACATGAAAGTACTTGTATTGAAAAAACTCAATGAAGTACTTTGAAACATAAACCAGTCATATAGAGAAATCGATACAACAGATTCATACATTAACAAATGTTTAGCAAAAGATCAGATACATAACAAATGACAACTTGAAGCATAAATCAGAAATTCTCCAAGAAATTTGAGGAATAACAGAAGATAGATTAAAGGATAACTTTACTGTATAAAGAGGTCTTGTACAGAAGTTACAAAAGGATCTGCTTAACAGAGTATCTCCAATCCAGTCTTCTGCTAAGTTACAACTCCAAAATTACCAACCCCTAACTACGAGAGGTCCTCCTTCTTAAATAGGAAATTACAGCAGAATAGAAAAATAGAGATTCCCCAAAAATAGGGATTACAAAATCAGATCAAACTATAGATCCAAGAAATCCTACCATTTCTCATATATGTCTAACAACTCATCTATATTTGGGAAATTGACAGATTCTAAAGCTAGTTGAACATTGCACACATTATTCTCCATGTCATGCTTCGCCAGCTTGTGCCAAGTGCGAAGATACATATGAATCTTGCCTTCCATGATGACCGGTTCTGTAACCAAATGATCCACATCTTCAATGCTGACTTGTTCAAGACCCCGAATTCTCTGTGCAAACTACTCACACCTTCTCTCGAGATCTTCAAGTCTGCACTTTGGCGGCAAAGCTTCTAGGATAGGGATCATTAATGGTAATCCTAGAGCATGGATAATGTTTTCAACTGCATACCATCGCCTAGTGTAGATATCCTTAGATTTATTGATGGTCTCCTCAGCTGTTTCATTATAATCAAGCCAAGTATTTAGAGAGCCTTTGATCTTCTTAATTTGGAAACTGTTGAGGATTGGGATATCTTTTGGCGCATTCTTAATATACCCCTGCGATTCACTGATTTCCTCCTGAGCCTTAAAAGTTCGGAGTCTCTTCTTCTTTTGTTCTTCGAGGGTGGAGGACATCTTGGAAAAATTAATGAAATTTTCCCTGATTTCATCCAAAGCAATGTATACTTTCTCCAAAAGTTTATGATGATCCTGATTCACTTTGAGGGCCAGATTCTTAAAATCACAGGGTGTAAAATTGAGAAAACTTGAGGAGGCTGCACTTGCAGTTGCATCCTCAACCTTCTTTTCCAAGGAAGCTATTTTTTCAACGTCAATGGAATGCTGAGATTGTGAGAGACTAAGTTCAGTGAGAAGAGTAGCATTCTTTTGCTCTAGGTCTTGCAACTTACTTGCCCAAGTTTTCCTGAGGTCAGCCACATTAGTAGAATGTTGTTTTTAGCTTTAGCCAATTCATATTTCAGGTTTTTTATCTCTTCATCCCTGAGTTCAACTTCCTTATCCAAACCCTAGACTGAATCCCAATTAGCACTGGCAAAGGCTCGTAAGGCTGCTGCTGCTTCAATTGCTTCAATTCTTGGATTATTGGTCCTGGGAGCCCATATTACTTGAACTAGTTCAGGTGCTTCCAAACCACCTTGACCTTGACCCCTTTTCCTAGTACTTTTCATCACTGCCTTGTCATCCTTGCTATAGAAGTAATTCCCAAGGGGAACTACATCTTCATCTGTGTATTCAACCATTGACTGTGTAGAAGTAGAATTGACACCAACTGTTGAGATTAGTGAAGGTGTTTGGGTAACAACAAGGGTAGGAATAGGTATGGTGACTTGAGTAGTAACTGAAGATGTAGTGATGGCTTGAGGAATTGACAAAACTATGAATATCAGATAATGGAATCTGAATATCAACATTAGCTTCTGGAAGTGGAAGTTGACTATGAACTTTAGTGGGTGAAGCTAGTTTAGAAGATTCATTAGTAGTGGTTATTGATAAATTGACTATGGGTGACTGCAGAGGGAAAGCCGAAGGCTCAAATTCTGCAGCAATAGACAATGGAATTGAAAAAGGGAGTGAGTATTCCGGCGATGGGATAGTAGTGTCATTGAGGGTGTTGAACAAGTGTGATAAGGAAAATGGAAATGTTCCCCCTAAAGGCACAATAGAGGCTGGTTGGATAGATGGCATCACAAATGCTGATGGTGCAATGCCAAGATCCATATCAATAATATCCAACAATTTAGTGACAGTCTTACGATCTTCAGTGATTTCTTTTGTTACTGGTACCGGAGGAGGTGGGACCATGTCTTCATCACAATCAATTATGTCAACTGTAGGAACCTATGATGAAGAAGGCATGCCTTTTTGCCTCTTAGCCGGGCTAGCCTGAGTTATGAACAAGTCATCATCTTCTTGAGTTTCTTCAGTAGAGATTTGAACATTTGATGCAATTGGTAGCTGAATGTTGACTGCAAGTTTTGAAGGTTCTAGAAATTGAGTATTTAACATCGATGTCAATTGTGCCATCTGCTGCTTGGATTCACGAGCTGACTGTAGCATCACTTTAGCTTCTTCACCAGATTTCTCTTGAGAGGGTTCCCCCAGAGGAGCTTTACCTTTGTTTCCATTAGAGAATGTAATCATGAGAGGAGAATTGGCCTTCTGAGCCTCTTTCTCTACTAAGTCCCTTCTTGCTTGCTCAATGAGATTTAGCTGCATGGCCTTGTAACTCAGAACTCCAGCCTTAAGTTCATTCTGGTACTTTAAAATGTCCTACTATTCTTGTAAGTCTTTTGCCTTAGCTAGAACCTGTGAGAATGTGTCCACCCCTTGGTATATGAAGTCATATGGAACTAACTCATGTGTATAATCTATTTTCATATGTATTTGCTTGAGCTGTGCATCGAGGAACTTCTTGGGATCATGTTTCCTTTTCGGGGCAGTACCTAATCTCAAGGCAGCTATCTGGTCACCAAGAACTGCAGCCCAAGTTGAATTTGGGATAACCAACTGACCAAGATTGAGAGAAAACTTAGGCCATCCTTTCTTCTTGGGACCTATGAATTTCTTATACATGCCATCAGTGACAGTTTGAAAAGATCCTCCTGTATTACCATCCTGTCCGGGAGAATCCTGGGAAGCAGGTGCACTGTGTCACTTCCCCAAATCCTGATGTATGAAAAATACTCACCTACATACCAATCACCCATGGTATTGATGAAAGTCTTAGCATCTTCTGAGAATGCAGGTGGCTGTTGCCTGAAGATCTTGAAATAGATGGTACCCATGAAGTGGTCACAAATTTCATATAACAAGGGTGCAAAATTCTCTTCCCACAATGCCGAATGATAAATGTGTATGTGAGGATTTGAAGGCATCCAATTCCAACCCAAGTTAGGGTACTGGAACTCGGAGCAAAAAACATAAAGGACATATGCAGATAGGAAGAAGGGTGGTTTCTTATGAGTTGGAGCCTTTTGATATTCATGACTGGCATTCTTTAATTCAACCGACAAGATAGAGGCCCATGGGAAAGACTCACCTGTGACTAGCACATGATGTGCTATAGGTGCCCATTCTGCTTTGAAAAGAGAACAATTCGGTAGACCAAAAGGCCTCTAGAGCATGGCTGTTAGTAAAGAGTAGGGTTCCTTAAGCCAGATGATGGGATAAAGGTTATCAGCCTTAGGCACAAAGGCGTTAGGCTAAACATCCATGATCTAATCATCTCGTTAAAATTGAACCGGGTTTTGGACGACTGTATAAACTCGGGAGAGAGGGTCTGCACATGAGGTTTCAGAGAAAAATCTCAAACAAAGACCTCCGGACGAAAATGTGTTAATTGACATCCCGTGTTATCGTTAAAACAATGGTCTTTGATACTGGCATTCTCAATTATCCATTTTACTGCATCCGTGTAAGGCAGGATAGCGGGGCGCGCAACAATAGCATGAATTTGGGAAGCCCTAATTCTCTCGTACACTGGTCTATAGTTTTCAATATGAGAAAGGTCGTCATTATAAAAAATGGCGTATATTTTCGACCAATCCATCTGATATGTCTCAGTGACTCACTCACTGGTGTCGGAGAGCAAACCAAAATTATTGTCTTTGGTCAAGGGATCTCTGAGTGGCGTTTTAGAATGTGTACCTCTCGACATGGCGAAAGAACTTGCAATTTTTGATCAATAAGAAAATTAAAATAAAAATCAATCCAAAAATAACAAAATTGTAGACTGGTAATGTAAGGATAACAGTAAGCTTACCCGAAATAGCAGACAAACGAAAAAACGACACCTGATACGCAATCCACGGTAAAAACAACAGTGCGACGGAGTAATTCTTCAAAAGTAAAATGGTAAAAATAAAATAGGAAAAACCTTGATTATTGAATTTACCGAATTAAAGATAACCATGTGATTAGAACAAATGGATGGCCAAGATTAACCGAAGCAGGGTGTGGGATCAGGTTCACGTCTTATTTTGAAATTTTATTTAAGAATCCCGAAAGCCGAAACCCGAAAGTTGCGGGTTGTGGGTTTAAGGATTGTACAAAAACAAAAGCACAAAAGGAATTCCCAAAAGCCGAAACCCAAAAGTGTCAGTTTGCGGGTTTCAGGAATGTAAAAAGAAAATCATAATCGAAAAAGTTTTCCCGAAAGCCGCAACCTGAAAATGTCGGATTGCGGGTTTCGGGAACACGCAACAATATCAAATTTAAAAAAGAAATTCTCGAAAGCCGAAAGCTGCAATTCCGGGTTTCGGGACAAAATTTCCCAAAATTATTTACAAAGAAAAACCCGCAACCCACAACTGTCGGGTTGCAGGTTTCGGGATGATGAAAACCAAAAGCTCGAAAAGCAAAATCCAGCAACCTGCAACTGTCGGGTTGCGGGTTTCAGGAAGCCTAAACTCAATAACAAATCAAACAAATCCCGCAACCCACAACTGTCGGGCTGCAGGTTGCCTAAACGCCGGGTTTCGGGTTGATGGAAGCAAAGACAAAACACTCAAAATTTGAGGATTCTAGCAAACCAGATGGTTAGGGATCGTCCAAACCAGAGGAAACATGCAGGACAAAAGTATGGGTGCAAGATCTAAGCACATCAAAACTGAAGATTAAAATTTACAATGAAATTCACCCAAATACCTTTGTGTTTATTGAAAGATGGGGCTCCCGTGCTTTTAGCTAAGCATGGGATCTGTTGTGGCCACAACAAATGGCGACTGGATGGGAAGAACCAGTTATCTCTGCAATGAAATTCAACTTAAAGGAAACATGTCAACCAACCAATATTTTTCAACCTGAATTTAGAAAATGCTCAACAAAAGGACAGTGAATGAGCAAGAAACATAAGATTAATATATCCCCAAATATGACCATGTTAAAGATAATGCCAATTTGATAAGGAGGCATAGGGAACAACCAGGGTTCTTTACCTTGATGCAGTCATGAAAAACCAACTTGTGTTGAACCTTGCAATAGACTTAGAACTGCACATGGGTATCCCAATTACACATCACCTTGGTTTGTTAAAATTTTGTCAATGTTCAACAATTTATTCAGCTATATACACCTTTCTTTTTTTTCTTTAGATTAATTTAAAATAGAAAAGATCTTGCATATATAAGACCACTACCCTGACTTGGTGATCAGATATCAGCAATGCCATTCACAAACCTAATCTAGAACCTGATCAAGCCAGCTCGGTAAGGAGACTCCTTGTCTTCCAGTTGGAATACTGATAGCAACTACCATGGCTTGGTGACCACACTGTGGTAGTTTCAGTCCAAATCAGGCCCATGATTATGGCAGGGATGGCTTGTAATAAGACCCCCCTGTTCTTATATACAACATGAATCTTGTTAAAAGAAAGATTTTATTGAATTGTAAATTACAAAGGCACTACCATGGCTTGGTAACCATATATTAGTAGCGTTACTCACCAGTGGTTTGCAGATCATGAATGGACTGACTTGTGATAGGATCTTCCAACTCCCAGTAAAACTGAAAGTCATCTTCCAAGTGTGGTGACTTGATGTGAAGATGTCATTCTGCTAAGCACCTATGAACCTAATGGGATGGCTTGATAGCAAGACCTCCCACCTTGTAATTTACATTTATTAAGAGATTTATTACCAAGGTGATTGTAAAAGGATCCAGAGCAGAACAAGCTAGGCAGGTTATTATGATATGTTGTTTGAAACATGAAACATAGGATCAGAGAACTTGATTATCACCCAGACCTCATTTAAACAAATGAGACATGAGTAAGATAATGATCATCATGGAAAGCTATCAATCCAGGTCTCGCAATTATTGACTATGTGCCCTTTATTGAGGAAATTCTGACATGGGTCGAGAAAAGTGTGGCTGGCAGAGACTTCTAAAACCTCAGCTGAAATCATTTGACAAAAAAACTGATTATTAAATATCACCAAATTTGCAGGATTTTAACAACAGAGTAAGCGAAGGAAAACGATCAGAATTATGAAAACTAAGAAAAACAGAAAAAAGAAAACTAAAACTATATACAAGTGCATCATCCTGATCAGAAAAAATACTTTTTGAGGAGTGAAACATTCACTAGATAAGTGTCCACAACTCCTTCTAGTGTCTATAATCAAACAATACCAGTACCCATATTTTCTGTAACAATGAAAGGTCCCAGCCAGAGGCGTTGAAACTTGGTATACTGGTTCTTATCTTTGTGCTGTTTGTCCCATCTTAAAACCAGGTCTCCAACAGAAAATTCTCTGTCAGATGAAGATTTTTCATCAAACCATCTTTTCACCATCTGCTGATGATGATATAACTTGTTTCTAGGCACTTCTCTATCTTCCTCTAGTTTAAGTAGAGTGTCGATTCTCTGCTGGAGGGGAGAAGAATCATCTTCTTGGATAGACTGGGCTAACTCTAGTGAAGGGATGGTAAGATTAGTAGGAAGAATGGCCTCTTTGCCATACACTAGACAGTAAGAAGAATTTCCAATTGCTTCCTTTGGAGTAATCCGATCTGCCCAAAGAGCATTATTGAGCTGTGTATGCCAATCTCTATGGTGAGAGGCCACAGTCTTCTTCAGAATGTTGATCAAATTTTTGTTCGAAGACTTAGCCAAACCATTACCCTGTGGGTAGTAATTGGCATAAAATTTGAGTTTCATCCCCTTTTCAAAAGCATATTCAGTTATGTTAATCGAAGAAAAATAGGATGCATTATCAAAAACTAGGAATTCTGGAGTACCAAATCGTGAGAGTATCTGACTGTCTAGGAAAGAAATGACTTGGCTGGCATTACATTGCTTAAGTGGGACTGCCTCCACCCATCTGGTGAAGTAGTCAGTTGCTGTGAGAATGTATTTGTGTTGGAGGGATGAGGTAGGATTTATGGGCCCAACAAAATCCATCCCTCATTACTGAAATGGAAACTGAACAGTGACTGGTTGCAAAGGGAAAGCAGGTTTCTTGAACTTCCCTATGCATTTCTGGCATGGTTCACACTTCCTTACATAGGCATAAGCATCTTTAAACAATGTAGGCCAGTAATACCCAGCTATGAGAATCTTATGAGCTGTTGTCTCACTTGAAAAATGACCTCCAGCCGGTCCTGCATGAAATTGGAATAAGATGTCATCAGTTTCATGTTTTTCTAAACACCTAAGAAAAACCCCATCATAGTTTTTCCTAAACAGAACTTCATTAATAAACTGATAAGGGGCAGCCTTTAAACTCAAGGCTCTTCGTTTCTTAAAGTACAAGGTTTCAGGGGGAAACCCATTATTCAGGAAAAATTTGATATGATCATACCATTCTGATGTCGGTGTATCAATAGTATTGACAGAACCTGTAGGAATATCTTCTTCCAGCTCCCATTCAATTTGCTACTGCAAGGGATCGTTAGATTGAGCAGTAAGAAGGAAAAGGCCTTGTCCTTTGACAATTTTGGCTAGCCTTATTTCCAAATCATACTCTTGTAGAGTAGTCATCCAGTGGGTCCTTTTTTCTCCCAACTCCTTCTGGATCAACACATTTCTAATAGCAGAATACGAGACAATGACCTTTGTTCGAGATTTTAAAAAATAAGGTCTATAATGTTTGACAGACTTGTAAACTGCGTAGGCTTGTTTGTAAATTTGTGAATAATTGAGCTCTGCACCCTTGAAGGTTGAACTCATGAAAGAGATTGGGATCTCTGTATCACTGTCCTGTTTCTGTGTCAAAATAGCTGCATAGGAGAAATCAGTGGCGAAAGTGTAGAGAATAAAATATTTATCAAAATCCGGGGACATGAGATCAGGAGCTTCAGCAATAGCCTTACGAATTTCCACGAATGCATCTTTTTGTTCTTGTGACCAGGTGAACTATACATCTGTCTTAACTAAATGTTGTAAAGGTTTAACTATCTGAGCAAAATTAGGTACAAACCTGCGTACAAAGTTGATCTTACCCAAGAAGGACTGCATTGCTTTACGCGAACCCGGTAAGCCGATTTTTGAAATCGCGTTTGTGTGTTCGGGGTCGATGATCATACCTTCTTTCGAAACAATGAATCCCAAAAGCTTCCTTTCTGTAATTGCGAAAATGGATTTCTTGGGGTTCAAGGAAATGCCAAATTTCTTGCAACGTTCGAAAACCTGCTTTAGAGCAAATAGGTGTTCATGTCGCTTTTTTGAAAATATGGTAATATCATCTAAATAAACCACGACAGAATTATGCATTAAACCTCGGAAATCTATATACATAGCTCTTTGAAAAGTGGCTCCTGCATTAATTAAACCAAAAGGCATTCGCCTATAGGTGAAGGTGCCCCAAGGGGTTCTGAAAGCTGTCTTTAATTGGTCATCTGGGGCAACCATAACCTGGTTGTACCCTGAAAAGCCATCTAGGAGAGAAAACATTTCTGACCTTGCTACCTTTTGGAGAATCTGTTCCATGGGTGGAACATGGTAGCTATCTTTTTCTGAGGCTCGGTTCAAATTCCTGAAATCGACACACAATCGGATTTCACCACTTTTCTTGCGTACATGCACCAAATTGGCTATCCACTGTGTATGCCTCACCGGAAAAATAATTCGGGCTGTGAGTAGCTTTTCCAGTTCTTTTTTTATAGAAGGCTCTAAACTGGGATGCATTTTCCGCAGTTTCTGTTGATATGGTTTAACTTCCGGCTTCATAGGTATATTATGGTAGATGACGCTAGTGTCAAACGTTTTCAATTTGTCATAGGTCCAGGCGAAGACATCTTTATATTCTTTACACAATTTAATGATAGCTCGCCTTTCTTCTGGGGTGCAATCAATTCCTAAATTGATAAAATGGGGTTCTTGCCCAGTCCCTAAATTGACTTGCTCGTAATTAAGTGAAGAGCTCTGTGTTTTACAATTGATTTTGTGTCTGAATTTGTCTTGCAAATCGTAGAACTTCTCCAAATTGATCACAGACTTTGGGATGACATTTGAGGAATCAGAGAGAGACTTTTCATGTTCATCCTCGTCTATTGCCATATCCTGGAATGTGTCCTGGTTTGTCAGAAAATCAAGTATCTGCTGATCATCATCAAATACTTTCCAGTTTGTCACATTATCTGGTATGGAAGGCCTATACATCAGTTCTATTGAGAATGTTTGAGGAGATAGGCCCTCTGGTGGAATCAATCTGGAAGCTGTACTTGCCAACAAGTCAGCATCGAAATTCTGAGACCTAGGGACTGAATTAATATTGAATGCAATAAAGGAGCTGGTACGATCTCTTACCAATTTCTAATAATTCAACAGGTGGGGGGACAAGCAGTGTATCTTATTCCTCACCTCTTTCACAATAATTTCTGAATCTCCAAAGCAATGGATGATCTGTACTTTCAAGTCAATAGCCTTTTTCAGTCCCTGTATCAGGGCCTCATACTTAGCCACATTGTTAGTACAATCAAACTCTAATATGCATGCAATCATAGTTTTTTTCCCTTTTGGATCTATGAGAACACATCCTACACCAGCTCCATCCTTAGATTTAGAGCAGTCGAAAAACAATGTCCAAGCAATGGGATCTAATATAAAATTTGTATTTACATTAAAAACATTATGTACAATGTCTCCTGAGATTGGCATAGAAGTGAGATGAGTTACCTGAGATTCGTTCTGTGCATTCTCTTGTGGTGAAACATCAGCTGATAAATTCTTGAAAAAGGTATCAAAGGTAAAGTGTTCAATGTGCATGTTGAAATAACCCACAAGTTCACTTGAGTCATTCAAGTCTGTGACTGTCTGTTTCATGAAAGGCTCCTTACTTATCTTGATCTTGTTTGGCTGACCATTGTAGGGTAACCACAAATGGGACCAATCAATAGCAAAATAACCTTTTAGCTTTTCTGACTAGTCTCTACTAAGCCACATACCATATGCTTCTGGGATATCAGCAATGACTATATCAATTGTTTGATGGATTTGAGGATCAGCTGATAATGTAATTAAAAAGTTTCTAAGCCTTCCCACTACTCTGAATTTCGATCTGTCAAGTTGTACTATCTGAGTAGGGAAAGGTTCCCATGTGGCATTCAACTTTTTGCAGATAGAAAGAGGCATCACATTTGATAAGGCACCAGAGTCTATCATGCAGTTATGTACGTTTCAGTTGAAAATCTCAAAGGTAAGCAGAAAATGAGGTGTCCTTCTGCTACCAGACTTTTGATCACCTGGTTTAGTGAAAGAGTCAAGGTTATTATTCTGCAATTCTTTTAGCTGTTTGACCACCATGCTTTTGGGTAAAGTATCACTCATCGAGGAGATTTTCAATAATTCAAACAAAGAGATGTTTGCCTTAACTCTTTTAATATCTTCAACTAAATTATACTCCATCTCAGGGATGACTGTATCCTTGTGAGGAACAGTCTTTCCCTTATTAGGAACTGGTGTGGAGGATGAAGGTTCTTGAGGGGGTTGAGGTTTAGACCTTGTGTTATAAGGATGTTGGACATTAAACACAGTCTCAGGTTCTTCTTCTTCTTCACACATAGGAAGCTCTGAAAAGTAACTTACATTGTTGATTTGTGGATCCTCATGTTCATCTTCTTCTTCCTCAGGTAATTGTGGGTCTAGGGTAGCTTGATCATTGGGAACTTCAGGGGTGTTTTGAGATTTTGCTGCTAGGGCTCTAAAAATAGAATAAATTACTTCATTCGTGAGGCCTTCTGTTGGATTAGGAGGTGGTGGATTCGGTGGAGGTTGATAAGGTCTCCTGAAAGGTGGCCTCATAAAACCTCGGTTCTAGTTTTGATTTTCATTGTTAGTTCTTTTCAAATCCACCATCTCGTTTGAAATTTTCTGGATGAGCTTTTTCATGTCAGTTATGTCAAATGGATCCTTGTTTTGTGCAGTGGGTTTGGGAACACTATCATTCCTTTTCTTGGAAGTTGAAGGCTGTTCTTCTGAGATTTCCGGACTGTCCTTGAGACAAAAAATGTCCTTCTCAACTTGTATTGCTCCAGCAAACACTTCCAACAAAGTTCCCTTTTGTGCTCGTTTCACCCACATTGAAATTGAAGCAGGTAGGCCTTTTTCATAGTAGGCTGTCAACAATTCTTCAGCAGGAAGAAGGTTGATGGGAATTCTATTCTTTAAGTATGAGAACCTTTGGTTGAAATATTTAACCCTTTCATTCCCTTTGATTTTCATGGAGGATAATTCCAAAACAAGATCCTGTGGTGTTTTGTCATCTCCAAACTTTTGGACGAATAATTTCTCAAATTCATCCCAAGAAACGATAGACCTTGGTGGTAAGGCAAAATACCATGTAGCTGCCTTTCCTTCAAAAGTATAAGGAAAGAGTCTACAGACCACATCCTCGTGAATGACACTTCTAAGCCTAATAGCCTGCATGAAGGTTTTCACATGATCTAGCGCAGGTGATTTGTCATCTGGGTTAAACTTGGGTAACCACTTCTCAGGGTTTTTGGGTAGTCTATGTTGGTCTCCAAGTACCCATACTACATCTTGCTCGAGCCATGGTCTGTTTTGGCCTTCTGCAGCCATCGGTGGTTCTTTTTCTTCTTCTTCTGACGAAGAGCTTAAAGAATGTTCAATGTCTGAGGAAGACGATGAGGATGAAGGAGGAGATGGTGGTGGTCCACCAGTTCCAAATTTTGGCTGATCTTGTGTTTATTGAAAAATTTGATTAAGGTTGTATTCAGGAGAACTTGATTGACCAACCAGTTCTTGATTTTCAGGTTGTGGATCAACTATTTGCTGATGTTTAATATTTTGATCAATTGTCTTTTGGATGATCGGATCACTGGTCTGTGAAACTGTGTCTTGCTGAGGTTCTTGATTATTGGCCTGCAGAAAATATTCTAAATTGATCGCTGCTAAACCACGTCCTCGTTGATCAGCAAGACTTTGTTCTGCCCTAGTGACCCTATCGACTGATGTTTTCAATATTTTCTCTAGTGAGAGGGATACTCTGGTAGGTGATACAATAAAGATATCCCTTATGTTTCCCTGTTGTGCTGCAGATGCAACAGGTATAACAATTTTTTGAGTAGGTGTAGCAGGGACAACCATGGGTTGTGGCTTTGTTGGTTGTTCAGATTTTGAATCCCTCGACTGGCTTCGAGTTTGAACCGTTGAAGTATTTGCTAGAGGAGGTTTCTTAGTGGCTTGTTTAGGCATGTTATACTATTGCCCTCCTTCTAGCACCATTTGTTGATGCCTCGGTTGTGCAGGTTAGATGCAAAAGGTGCTGGAATGTACCAAGGCACTCAACAGAGGAAGAAAACCCAAGTTGAAAGGCTTCGGAAGACCCTATGCAAGGGCAGTTCTACCCCCAACCTGTTTGATATGGTGATCCCCCATAGATATTAGGCCTTCCCTAGCACTCTAAGAGTTGGTGAGTTGATCTATTAGATCAGTTTTCCAATCAAGGAAAACCAAGGTGTGGATATGGTGATGCTAAGCTAAGCTAAGCTAACCTATTTTAGAAAAGGGAAACTAATCTAAGTTAGTCCTATTCTAAAATGAAATCTTGTTTATGTGCAGATTGGTCTCGAGATATGATTAAACAAGTAATTGAACAACTTAAACAGAAATGCTTTTAGTTGTATTACTTGCTAACTTAGATTATTATCAGTTAATGAAAATTAAATGACAATCTTTCAAGTATTTAGGCTCATTCAAGATCCAATTTGTAATCACTCTGCTAATTTAAAAATTAACATTGATTATATAAATTTATATGCACCGAATCATTTGCAGAAATAAAACATGAAAGTACTTGTATTGAAAACACTCAATGAAGTACTTTGAAACATAAACCAGTCATATAGAGAAATCGATACAACAAATTCATACATTAACAAATGTTTAGCAAAAGATCAGATACATAACAGATGACAATTTGAAGCATAAATAAAAAATTCTCCAAGAAATTTGAGGAATAACAGAAGATAGATTAAAGGATAACTTTACTGTATAAAGAGGTCTTGTATAGAAATTACAAAAGGCTCTGCTTAACAGAGTATCTCCAATCCAGTCTTCTGCTGACTTACAACTCCAAAATTACCAACCCCTAACTACGAGAGGTCCTCCTTCTTAAAAAGGAAATTACAGAAGAATAGAAAAATAGAGATTCCCCAAAAATAGGGATTACAAAATCAGATCAAACTATAGATCCAAGAAATCCTGCCATTTCTCATATATGTCTAACAACTCATCTATATTTGGGAAATTGATAGATTCTAAAGCTAGCTGAACATTGCACACATTATTCTCCATGTCAGGCTTCTCTAGCTTGTGACAAGTGAGAAGATACATATGAATCTTGCCTTCCATGATGACCGGTTCTCTAACCAAATGATCCACATCTTCGATGCTGACTTGTTTAAGACCCCGAATTCTCTGTGCAAACTCCTCACACCTGCTCTCGAGCTCTTCAAGTCTGCACTTTGGCGGCAAAGCTTCTAGGATAGGGGTCATTAATGGTAAGCCTAGAGCATGCATAATGTTGTCAACTGTATACCATCGCCTAGTGTAGATATCCTTAGATTTATGGATGGTCTCCTCAGTTGTTTCATTATAATCAAGCCAAGTATTTAGAGAGCATTTGATCTTCTTAATCTGGAAACTGCTGAGGATTGGGATAGCTTTTGGTGCATTCTTAATATACCCCTGCCATTCACTGATTTCCTCCTGAGCCTTAAAAGATCAGAGTCTCTTCTCCTTTTGTTCTTCGAGGGTGGAGGACATCTTGGAAAAATTAATGAAATTTTACCTGATTTCATCCAAAGCAATGTATACTTTCTCCAAAAGTTTATGATGATCCTGATTCACTTTGAGGGTCAGATTCTTAAAATCACAGGGTGTAAACTTGAGAAAACTTGAGGAGGATGCACTTGCAGTTGCATCCTCAACCTGCTTTTCCAAGGAAGCTATTTTTCAACGTCAATGGAATGCTGATATTGTGAGAGACTGAGTTCAGTGAGAAGAGTAGCATTCTTTTGCTCTAGGTCTTGCAACTTACTTGCCCAAGTTTTCCCGAGGTCAGCCACATCAGTAGAATGTTGTTTTTTAGCTTCAGTCAATTCCTCTTTTAGGTTTTTTATCTCTTCATCCCTGAGGTCAACTTCCTTATCCAAACCTTAGATCGAATCCCAATTAGCACTGGCAAAGGCTCCTAAGGCTGCTGCTGCTTCAATTGCTTCAATTCTTGGATTATTGGTCCGGGGAGCCCATATTAGTTGAACTGGTTCAAGTGCTTCCAAACCACCTTAACCTTGACCCCTTTTCCTGGTCCTTTTCATCACTGCCTTGTCATCCTTGCTATAGAAGTAATTCCCAAGGGGAACTACATCTTCATCTGTGTATTCAACCATTAACTATGTAGAAGTAGAAGTGACACCAACTGTTGAGATTAGTGAAGGTGTTTGGGTAACAACAGGGGTAGGAATAGGTATGGTGACTTGAGTAGTAACTGAAGATGTAGTGATGGCTTGAGGAACTGACAAAACTATATTAGGGGAAGGAATTGAGACAAAGGATTCAGATAATGGAATCTGAGTATCAACATTAGCTTTTGGAAGTGGAAGTTGACTATGAACTTTAGTGGGTGAAGCTAGTGGGGAAATCTTGGAATATTCATCAGTAGTGGTTGTTGCTAAATTGACTATGGGTGACTGCAGAGGGACAGCCGAAGGCTAGACTTCTGCAACAATAGACAATGGAATTGAAAAAGGGAGTGAGTATTCGGGCGATGGGATAGTAGTGTCATTGAGGGTGTTGAACAAGTTTGATAAGGAAAATGGAAGTATTCCCCCTAAAGGTATAGTAGAGGCTGGTTGGACAGATGGCAACACAGATGCTGATGATGCAATGCCAGGAGCAACATTAAATTCTAACATTGATTGCTCAGGGAAGGACTGGTCCATATCAATACTATCCAACAATTCAGTGACAGTCTTAGGATCTTTAGTGATTTCTTCTGTTACTAGTACCGGAGGAGGTGGGACCACTTCTTCATCATAGTTAATTATGTCAACTGTAGGAATCTGTGATGAAGAAGATAGGAATTTCTGTCTCTTAGCCGGGCTATCCTGATTTATGACCAGGTCATCATCTTCTTGAGTTTCTTCAGTAGATATTTGAATGTTTGATGAAATTGGTAGTTGAATGTTGACTGCAAGTTTTGGAGGTTCCAACAATTGAGTATTTAACATCGATGTCAATTGTGCCATCTGCTACTTGGATTCACGAGCTGACTGTAGCATCACTTTAGCTTCTTCACCAGCTTTCTCTTGAGAGGGTTCCCCTAGAGGAGCTTTACCTTTGTTTCCATCAGAGAATGTAATCATGAGAGGAGCATTGGCCTTCTGAGCCTCTGTCTCTACGAAGTCCCTTCTTGCTTGTTCAATGAGATTTAGCTGCATGGCCCTGTAACTCAGAACTCCAGCCTTAAGTTCATTCTGGTACTTTAAAATGTCTTGCTGTTCTTGTAAGTCTTTTGCCTTTGCTAAAACCTGTGAGAATGTGTCCACCCCTTGGTATATGAAGTCATCTGGAACTAACTCATGTGCATAATCTATTTTCATATGTATTTGCTTGAGGTGTGCATCCAGAAACTTCTTGGGATCATGTTTCCTTTTCGGGGCAGTACCTGATCTCAAGGCAGCTATCTAGTCACCAAGAATTGCAACCCAAGTTGATGTTGGGATAACCAACTGACCAAGATTGAGAGAAAACTTAGGCCATCCTTTCTTCCTGGGACCTGTGAGTTTCTTATACATGGCATCAGTGATAGTTTGAAAAGAAACCTCCTGTATTACCATCCTGTCCGGGACAATCCTAGGAAGCAGGTGCACTGTGTCACTTCCCCAAATCCTGATGTATGAAAAATACTCACCTACATACCAATCACCCATGGTATTGATGAAAGTCTTAGCATCTTCTGATAATGCTGGTGGCTATTGCCTGAAGATATTGAAATAGATGGTACCCATGAAGTGGTCACAAATTTCATATAACAAGGGTGCAAAATTCTCTTCCCACAATGCCGAATGATAAATGTGAATGGGAGGATCTGAAGGGGTCCAATTCCAACCCAAGTTAGGGTACTGGAACTCGGAGCAAAAAACATAAAGGACATATGCAGATAGGAAGAAGGGTGGTTTCTTATGAGTTGGAGCCTTTTGATATTCATGAATGGCATTCTTTAATTCAGCCGACATGATAGAGGCCCATGGGAAAGACTCACCTATGACTAGCACATGATGTTCTATAGGTGCCCATTCTGCTTTGAAAAGAGAACAATTCGGTAGACCAAAAAGCCTGCAGAGCATGGCTGCCGGTAATGAGTAGGGTTCCTTAAACCAGACGATGGGATAAAGGTTATCAACCTTAGGCACAAAGGCGTTAGGCTTAAGCATCCATGACCTAATCATCTCATTAAAATTGAACTGGGTTTTGGACGACTGTATTAACTCGGGGGAGAGGGTCTGCACATGAGGTTTCAGAGAAAAAGCTCGAACAAAGACCTCCGGACGAAAATGTGTTAATTGACATCCCGTGCTATTGTTAAAACAACGGTCTTTGATACTAGCGTTCTCAATTATTCATTTTACTGCATCCGTGTAAGGCAGGATAGTGGGGCACACATCAATAGCATGGATTTGGGAAGCCCTAATTCTCTCATACACTGGTCTATCGTTTTCAATATGAGAAAGGTTTTCATTATAAAAAATGGCGTATATTTTTGACCAATCCATCAGGTGTGTCTCAGTGAGTCGCTCACTGGTGTCAGAGAGAAAACCAAAATTAGGGTCTTTGGTCAAGAGATCTTTGAGTGGCATTTTAGAACGTGTACCTCTCGACATGGCAAAAGAACTTGCAATTTATGATCAATAAGAAAATTAAAATCAAAATCAATCCAAAAATAGCAAAATTGTAGACTGGTAGTGTAAGGATAACAGTAAGCTTACCCGAAATAGCAGACAAATGGAAAAACGACACCTGATATGCAATCCATGGTAAAAACAACAGTGCGACGGAGTAATTCTTCAAAAGTAAAATGGTAAAAATAAAATAGGAAAAACCCTATTTATTGAATTTACCAGATTAAAGATAACCGTGCGATCAGAACAAATGGACGACCGAGATTAACCGAAGCAGGGTGCGGGATCGGGTTCATGTCTTATTTTGAAAGTTTATTTAAGAATCCCGAAAGCCAAAACCCGAAAGTTGTGGATTTCGGGATTGTAAGAAAACAAAAGCGCAAAAGGAATTCCTGAAAGCCGAAACCCGAAAGTGTCGGTTTGTGGGTTTTGGGAATGTAAAAAGAAAATTGTAATAATTTTTTTTTCCCGAAAGCCGCAACCCGAAAATGTCAGATTGTGGGTTTCGGGAACACGCAACAATATCAAATTTAAAAAAGAAATTCCCGAAATATGAAAGCCACAATTGCGGGTTTCGGGACAAAATTTCCCGAAATTATTTACAAAGAAAAACCCGCAACCCGCAACTGTCGGGTTGCGGGTTTCGGGATGATGAAAACCAAAATCTTGAAAAGTGAAATCCCGCTACCCGCAACTGTCGAGTTGCGGGTTTCAGGAAGCCTAAAATCAATAACAAAACAAACAAATCCCACAATCCACAACTGTCGGGTTGCCTAAACGTCGGGTTTTGGGTTGATGAAAGCAAAGACAAAACACTCAAAATTTGAGGATTCTAGCAAACCAGACGGTTAGGGATCATCCAAACCAGAGGAAACATGCAGGACAAAAGTATGTTTGCAAGATCTAAGCACATCAAAACCGAAGATTCAAATTTACAATGAAATTCACCCAAATACCTTTGTGTTTATTGAAAGATGGGGCTCTCGTGCTTTTAGCTAAGCATGGGATTGTTGTGGCCACAACAATATTCTGTACTGCCAGTTGGTTCTGGTTCTGGTTCTGGTTTTGGTTAGGCAAAGATAGTAGGTTCTTCGTCTGCCATCTCGCGATAAGCTGTGGGAAATCTTCGATGCTATGGTCCACTCCACTGCAATATGTGCATTGCGAGGCTTGATTTGGGAAATCCTTTGTGAAATGTCCTTTTCTCCCACAATTATAACATGTAGGAGGTCCTAGGCCCCGTCCAGCAGCTCCCCCTCTTCCGGCGCCACCACCACATCCTCCCCGAAATCCTCCACCAAATCCTCCGCGTGGTGGTCCGTACTGCGCATGTTGGTACTGTGGCTGCTGATACTATAGTTGTGGGTATTGTTGATACAGCAGCTGCTGGTATTGTGGTTGCAGATACTGCGGTGTGCCATACTGTAGTTTCCCATACTGTCCTTGGTCAAATTGCGGCGTATGCATATACTGCGGTTGTTGCTGGGAATACTGCGGCTGCTGTAGTCCTAGTTGTTGCTCTTCTCCCTTTACCAGGTAATGTGTCCATGTTCCGTTCTTGCAACAAATCATGTGCCCTGCATTCCTTTTCGTCATGCCCCACTGATCGACAGAATTTACAATACAGATTCTCCGGTTTCGACACTATCTTCTGTAAGTATGTGCAGTCCTCTGATCGATGCCCCCTGGCCTAGAAAATGGGACACCATGGTAGGCCTTCCTGGCGAAGGGGGTTCGGCGCCCCTGAATTCAAATACTGCTGAAACCCTGATCAATTATCCTTATGGTGGCCTTCCGTCTTGCATCTGGTGCACCATACATCTACGCGGTTATTTTTCCCTGGCTTCATGTCCTCCAATTGGAGTGTCAACGTAGCCAGTTGTGCTTGAATCTTATCCATTCCAGCCCCAGTCTCTCCAATCGGCAAAGCCTCTAGCTTCATCATGATTTATAATGCTTCGGCTTGATCCGCAACTTTCTGTTGCATCAATGGTCCTCTAATATGTGGTACCAGCCCAGAAATAAACCACTCTTTGTGCTGCAGGTCATTTATTGGAAAGCTAACTTTCGCTATCAGTGTCTTGTATCTCTGATCAAACTCCCATACTGGCTCATTCGGGTATTGCCTGATCTCCTTGAGCTCAGTAATGTACTGTGCTTCCGACTTGGATTTTTTAAATTCATGAATCATCGCTGCTTTAATTTCTGCCAACGTTTTTCCTGGAACCTTAGCATATTTTATGAACCAGTCCAGCGCACGGCCCCGAAAGGTCGTCACCAACTGCCCCTTTTTGATGTCTTCATTTTGGACCTGCTTCATGGTCCACACTGCCTCGCATAAAAACCAAAAATATTCGAGATCCTCCGTCCCACTTCCTACAAAACTCGGCATCTTTGTATCATCCGCCATCACAGTGTTCCTACTATTTCTACTTATTGATGCGCTACTTTTTCCACTACATGTGGGACAGCTCTGCGAATTATTGGTGGTGTTTCCTTTAGATTGATAGGTGGCGTGCGGGGTCGAAGGTATGTGATAGCTTACGATCCATCCATCTTCTGGGGTAGCCTGGTCACCGCCTTCCTCCTTGTAATAAGGGAGCCCTGTCCTCTGTGGCCCTGTTGCATAGTCTTCCCTTCCGGTCCTCTCAAGGGACTCTTCCTCAATCCTCCTCCTCTTATTAGGACGTCGGAATATCATTCCACTTCTCAAGGTGCCACAGTCTTTCTCAACTTCCCTTAGAAATTCGTCGTCGCTCATGTCCATCTACCCTACATCTTTCCTAGCGGATCCGTAACCATGCGATACCTACAACCCCTGCACACCGATCTATCTACTCATCAGAGGTCATTTTCATCATACCGTTTTCGCACACCAGCATCTTAATCCACAGGTTCAGTGACAGGATGAACATACCCCTTGGTCCCTTGAAAAATTGTCTCTCCGCGTCGCTATAAGAACTGTTGGTATCTACCGTGAAATCAGTGATGTACCACTCTGGGATACTATCGATCCAGAAGTCAACAGCCCTTGATACTGTATTGTTGAATTGCTTTAGCTGTCGAATTAGTTATGGAGTCCATTGATCTGATCTGATACTCTGGTTGGTATGTCCTCTGAATGTCAACTGCGCGAGCCACTCCTGTAGTATTATTGGAAATTCGGCGAAGAATATCTCATGGATATCTGAGTATATGTGCTTTTGTAACAAACTTTCTACTGTCTCTACCGGGTTCCTCCTTTCTTCTTTCACAAACTCTTCTGCTTTCTGACTGAACCACTCTTGGATCTCTGGTTTTGTCGGATGCCACAACATATCCTCTTTTTTTCTTCTTAAGGTCCCGGCAACAGAACCATTTGTTGACACAGGGTCTTTCGACAGGGGTTCACTTTGTCGTCAACAACACCAACAACCCCTTATTCACCGGCCTAGAAAGGAGTTACCCTTCCCAGCAACACCTGCAAAGCAAGTGAGGTCTCACCCAAGGCGGATAAGGGTGCTGAAGGAACCAAGCTTCCACAGTTACAAGAAAATACGTGTGTATTAACTAGAGATTACAACATTCACTATAGTCCACTAATCAACTATTCGCATCAAAACACATTAGCATTAACCACCAACATGTTTTCACATAAACCAACAGAGAACATTTAAATAACCCATTATCGCATCATAGCATAACACTAGAATTCACAACCAAACATCTTCATTCATTAACATCTGCAGAAAACCCGTCGCAGAGATATTCAAAACATGATATCGCAAGTACAACCAAAACTCAAAAGATCACATGAACCTCTTAAACTCTTCTTCCCTTAGGCTTACAATATACTTCTATTTGTATGTTTCTATCCTATTACAAAATGGCCCATTTTGGCCGACTTAGCAATTAAATATTCTAAACTATTCTTGCGCTTCCTTATACTTCGCGGTAATTCCTTCTTTCGCGGGATTTTGGCTTTCGTGCTTGTCGGCTTCCGCACTTCCTGCAGATCTATCCCGTGCCAACAATTTTTAATACAATTTTTTTTATCTTTACCCTTAGTATGGTAACATTGCACAAATATTATCAACTCTAGAAACTTTGCAAGGTGAAATATGAAATCTTAATAAGAGAAAATATTTCAAGATGGGGAACAACCCTCTAAATACACGTTGAATTCATACATAGTTGTTCCAATCAACTTCACACCACATTCACTCACAAATCATACCTATTCAAACACCTTCTGAATCCAAATACAATTGGATTCACACTACCTTCACACATAGAACATATTTATTCAAACACTAGTATGACTTCACACACGGTCATATATTGACCAACTTCAGACATAAAGTACCAATTCAAACCCCCCAATACCCTATTCAAGCCCCTAGATACATAATTATAAACTCCCCCTAATATCTATATGTTTTTAATATATTAAAAATAACCCTTGAACCTTATATACTAAGCAATATATTGTTTCAATTTTTTTAGAATATTAAATCCCCCAATATAAACTCACGTGCTATAATATTTCCTACCTAGTGAACCCCCAGTGTATAAAGGTACATATCTCCCTGCTAATCTGTTATACCATTTCACTCAATTATGGCCTTGCATTCCACCCCGCGATCACCATGATGATAGTTACCCCATCCCCCTTGTTTATGTGTCTCTTGATATACAAAGCTCCTTATCCCACCAATCAATTCTCTATTTTTCTCATGTATTTCACCTCTTCGATCGCTATGGAACGCATTTCATGACAGAAGAATATTTCGATGGATCAAGCTGTGCAAGAGCTTCTGGCCTTACCACAAACACTGCTAGGAAGCTCCAGTGTGGGCATTTGGTCTCCTTCCCGCACTGGTTTTCATGCTACGTCCTCATTTTTTAGTCTCCTTGTTGCCATGGCCATCTGGAACGCTTTCTCAAGGAGTTTGGTGTCTTGTTGAAAGAGAGACCGTCGATTTTTTGACCATGATGACACTTCCAAATATGTTATCAGGGTTGAATATTTTGAAGCCTAAGCGACACCAGTCGGTTTCACTCCCTATAACACCACAACCAAGAGACGTGCAACCTTTCTTGAAGGCATTACTCTTATAATTGACATGCAATAATTTTCTTTGGTTTTCCTGATATAGAAGCTAAATACCGATGTTGTTTAGTACCATATGTGGTACATTGATGATGTTCAGTACCAGAGTTGGCTCTTTCGTTTGAATATCTTGCAATAGATTATGCAAAAGGTTTGTCCTGGGTACACCTACATTAGAGCGCAATTTCAAAATATTTGATACAAAACTCACCTTCGTAACCTTTTAGCTCATCACAACTATGGTGATTTATGAATGCTTCTCTTAAAGCTTTTTAAGCATATAAATAAATTTCTAAAGAAAACCATGTGACTCCTTATCTTTTTAAGGTTCGATAGGCCCAAGTTGGTCACTCATCATCATCATCATTAATTATAACTTTAATTTATTTTGAATTTTGAATTTATTATTAAACATATAAAAACTAGTAATTAATCATGACTTATTATAATTAAGTAATAATTCATGAATTGGTATTAGTGGACTTTAAGTATCACCATCATCACCATATAGTATAATTTAAATATTTTTAACATTAAATCGTTTTCTAAACTTATAATTATAATTTTTAATCTTCACCACTAGAGTTGCTAAGTAGTATTAATAATCAAGTTAGATCAATATTCACTATAAATTATGTCTATATTTTTATTATTTTATTGGTTTTATTTGAAAATTCCTTTTAAAATCCATATTTAATTGCAATGATACGAGGATCACTTAGTATGAGGGAGATGTTGTCATGTAAAGTCGGTAAAGCTACATGGCAACATAACCCACATCACAAAAGAATACCATATGTACACAAGATAAGTGCCATGAACAAGTTATCTATTACTTGTTCACTATGAGTAGTCGTAATATCTCTATGAGTAGTTGTAATTTCTAATTTATGTGCCTACGTAGTTGTATTTCTCTATGCCTCAGCTACCAATTATTTTTTATACTTTTTTTTTTAATTTATTTTTTTTTCTAATTTGAAATACACCACACTTGTCTAATCCTCCTCCAATCTAGAAAAATCAAATTTACAACTCCACCCCAAATTCTAAAATATAAACACGTCTCAATATAAATATAAATATAAATATATTTTTAACATTATATTTTTTTAAACTTATTATTATTACTTTAAAGATAGTAATTGATATTAATATTCAACTTCAACTGTTTTTTTATGTAACCCATTTTAAAAACAAACATTCTCTCTTTAATTTAATGTTACGTGTGCAATGCTTAATAGAGCATGCTATTTTAATATAATTTAATATTTTGTTTGGAAATCCATTTAAAAACCCAAACTTAGTCTCGTGAACAAGTAAACTTACTTGAAAAGGTGGGTAAGATCACAGCTTTGGAAACCTTTCAATTGACAACTGTAAATTTGTTCGCCAGCTAAAACCTCTCTAAGTTCAATAAAAATGGCCTCCGCTGTTGGCACACCAGGAACTCTACCCTACGTTATCTAAGTTGGCACACCAGGAACTCTACCCTACGTTATCTAAGTATTTTCCACAATTTATGCTAACATGCAGAAAACGAGAGTTTTGATTTTGGATCTTTCTGTGTTTTCCTATTTCTATATATATACACACACATATTTCCTTTTGTTCTATTTCTATATATATACATCTATCCCTTTGATAATAATCCTCGTCCTGCTCGCCCCTCAATCCAAACAATTCCCACGATGGTTCCCTGGTTTTTTCGATTATGGGTTTGGATGCTGGCGATGGTTATGTGTTCCAATCACATAGGGTGCGAAAATGGTTTTAACAAGACTGCTATTGCCGAGGTTCGGGTGGATGGAGAGTTTGCTATTGCTGAGACAGACCAGGACTTTATATGCGCCACTGTAGACTGGTGGCCGCCAGAGAAATGCGATTATGGGACCTGCAGCTGGGGGCATGCCTCCATGTTAAATTTAGTAACTGCCCTGATCTTCCCTCTTTGTTTTTTATCAATGGGCTTTAGATAAGATCCAAAAATTTAAATGGAGAGTTTTATTTTTTAAGGATACAGGAAGAAGATAGATCTGTAGTGAAGAAAATCTAACCCCATGCACATAAATTGCAGATTTATTTAACTCTTGTATTGATTCTTTGGCAGGATCTTGAAAACCCACTGCTGGCAAATGCTGTGAAAGGTAGGGAGAATGTATTAATATTATTTTGGAATGCTTTTGTTTCCAGGAACATGTTTTACTTCATGAACTGTCATCTTGAGATCTCTTGGTTAGTTATATATCTGTGTGCAATCATGCTTGAATGCAGCTTTCCATCCGTTGAAGATAAGGTTGGGTGGAACACTGCAAGACAAAGTCATATATGATGTTGGAAAGTTGAAACAACCTTGCCATTCCTTTGTCAAGAATGATTCTCTCATGTTTGGATTCTCAAATGGGTGCCTTCCCATGCCAAGATGGGATGCTTTGAACTCTTTTCTCAACAAAACAGGGTACGTTTTGAATTCAGATCTGTTTATTTTTAATGGAAGGTTTATTTTTGTTTTTGCCCAGTGTGCTCAGCATTAGTATAATTTATGGGACGAAAAATACCGTCTAAAAGTTGAGAATGGAAATAGATTTTATCTGAGAAGTCTGAGAATTGCTTTGTACATGCAGACAAGTTTTTATAATTTTATGAGCAATACTATTTTTGATCTGAATTATGAATTTACTTGAAAGGGGGGTTTATCAAATAGGGAGATTGATAACAAAAGAGATTGTATTGTAAAAAAATTGCATTTCTAGAGCACCTAGCTTCTCATCAAGCAATCATCTAATATTACAGAGTGAATCTAGGGCAGCTGTGGCTTTTGGATTGAATGCACTGAATGGAAAAAACTTGATGCCGAACGGTGCGGAAGGGCCTTGGGATTCAAGCAATGCTCGTGATTTTATCCAGTATACAGTGGATCATGGTTACAAGATAACTGCATGGGAGCTAGGTAAGCCATTATTGTAACAGATTTGATGTTTTTTGAACGATTTTAGAGAGGATATTACTAAAATTCTCAGTTACTTTTTTGATTTTGTATAGATTAACGATTGACATTGTTAAAATTTTCTTTTACTAATTCTTTCTAAACAGGAAATGAGCTGGCTGGAAGTGGGGTTGGAACCAAAATCTCTGCCAAGCAGTATGCAGCTGATGTAAATGAGCTTCATGGGATTCTGGAAAAGGTTTACAAATGTCATGAAGCTAAACCACTCCTTGTTGCACCTGATGGATTTTTTGATGCTGACTGGTTCAAGGAACTTATTCAAAGAACGGGACCAAAAATTTTGGATGTTGTTACACATCATATTTACAATCTTGGTGCAGGTACAAAATTAGAAGGCCTTTGTTTTCATTGAAATGTTTAGAGCTTTTTGCTAGCTAGAGTAGTAACCCTATTAATAGCTCTGTTGTTGCTCATCAGGTGTGGACAAGAACCTCGTTGAAAAGATACTGGATCCCTCATATTTGAGCAAAGAAGCATCTACATTCAAAAGCCTCCAATCCATCCTGAAGAATTATGGGTTTGGGTCAAAAGCCTGGGTGGGTGAATCAGGTGGAGCTTATAACAGTGGCCACAATCTTGTCACTAATGCTTTTGTATTTAGTTTCTGGTAAGCTCATCTGTCCTTAGTTTTTGATAATGGTTTGTCATGAAGCTACCATAATTTACATAATTCAATCTTTTCAAATGATAACTCACAGTTCCCTGAGAGACTTTGACCATCATTGGAACAGGTATTTAGATCAGCTTGGCATGTCAGCCACATTCAATACAACTTCTTACTGCAGACAGAGCTTGATTGGTGGAAACTATGGCCTTTTAAACACAACCACCTTTGTGCCAAACCCTGATTATTACAGGTAAAATTTTTATAATCTATGTGCCAAACCAAATGGAAAACTTCACAAACAAACTGTATACTGTATATAATAGAATGCAGATTTCCACAGTTGTTATATTAGAAGCTGATTTTTGGAGTTAATTGTGTGAAATTTTTTGTGTTTCGAGTGGACACTCCACCTATCTTCAGAGAACGGGAATGCATGAAGATGGGTGGAGTGTCCACTCAAAATATTCGAGACATAAATTCTCACACAGTTAACTCCAGAAATCAGCTTCTAAACTGTATGTATATTATATTGAAATCAAAATTCCACATGAGAAAGGTACAACTTGGTCAAATCTTTTAACTACTATTTAAATTGTTGGCCAAGCTTATCTAGCGTGACATTTTTATTTCTTTGAATTGTAATACAGTGCACTTCTTTGGCATCGACTGATGGGAACACGAGTTCTTGCCACAACTTCAGAAGGAACAAAATACCTACGTGCTTATGCACATTGTGCCAAAAATGCTGTAAGTATGAAGCTTCATGTTTCAACAAATTAAGGATGTATGGTGAATCAAATAATGGGCATGTTATTTATATCCAGATTCACCTATCTAACTTCTGAAAGTGCTTTTATTTTGACAGAGGGGAGTCACTTTGCTCTTGATCAACTTGAGCAATGACACTCATGTCTGTCTGAGAGCTTCTACAGGTTCAGGAACTTCTACAAACAGAAAATACAGAGAAGAGTATCACTTAACAGCAAAAGATGGTGATCTACATAGCCAGACTATGCTGCTCAATGGGAAGATTTTGAATATAACTGCTCAGGGTGATATACCCTCTTTACATGGAGTGAGAATTCATGTTAGGAAACCAATTATTTTATGCCCCCTCTCTATTGCATTTGTGTATCTTCCTTATGTTGAATTCCCAGCATGTATAGCCCCTGAGAATGAGCTCTAGATCCACATTATCGTTATCATTTTCATAGGTTAGTTTACCAAAAATAAGTTGCATTAGAGCTCAAACATAATTTAGGCAACTTTATATTGCAAGTTTTGAATGTAATTTCAAGTTTATATTGCAAGTTTTGAATGTATTTTCAGCACATGAAATTGTGCTGTCTTGTCTTGGATTGAGATTGGGATGATTACTAAATTCTCTGATTTCTGAAAATTGTTCTCCATAGACATATGATCTGTTAACTATAATTATCTTATTATTTTCATGTTACTTGTTATTTATTTATTTTTGTTTTTGTTTTTTTTGGGTTCGGTTCATCATAATAATCTTATTATTTTCATGTTACTTGTTTTTGTTTGGTTCCGTTTATCATAATATTTAACATATTTTTTGATATTTAGATATAGTTGTTATATTTATATCTTAGCGAGTTAGCTGAGTGGTGAGAGTTATGAATAGCGAAGACAATAATGGTTCTCCATAGACATATAATCTGTTAACTATTTTTATCTTATTATTTTCATGTTATTTGTTTTTGGATATTTCTTTCATTATATTATATAATATTTAATATATTTTTTATATTTATATTTTGGTGAGTTAGCTTAGAGGTGAGAATTGTAAATAGAATTGACAATTTTTTTATTTTAATTAATTCATTTTTAAAATAAATTTATATGATTAAAATTACTATTATTTGAGAGAAATTATAACTTTTTCCAAAATAGTAAACCATTTTAAAAAAAAAAAATTACATTAAAATTTCTATTAATTAAGTGAAACTATAACTTCTCCAAAAATCTCTGATAAAAGTTAAATTTGTCCATTTTTTAACTTATTGTTCACTTGATGTCATAGACAAAGAGGAGATTGACAAAGGGCCGTGGAAGCTTTGGACCTTGTATTGCATGAACGTAATCATAAATGACACTATTGGTACATTCTAACACCGTCCTTTTCATGATGATCCCCGCATTGTATAAAATGGCCTTTCCCATTTCCCTCCGTTTACATAGCAGGAAACAAAGCACAACAAACTTGGTAAGGACAGGGAATGAACCGGAGGAAAGAGTTGTGAGCGAGTTGTGAGAACTAATGTAATGATGGATTATGAGGTATAACTTCTTGTTTATGAGGCATGTCATCTTAAGAAAGAGGTAGAGGAATCATAGAAAAGGGAAGGAGGAAGGGGAAGGAAGTTGACTTAGTATAATGTAGGTATAAAGGTAAGGGTAGACCCTCCACATGTGGGGATTACTAGGAATCCACTCCTAGAAAAACTTGAACAAAGGAAAAAAATGTTGAGGTTCAATGTATAACATAGGGTATTGATGGTAGACATAAGGTCACCATAGTTCATAATCTAAGTAAATTGGAATAAACGGTTCATGGGCACATACTTGCCACCAACAACAAGCAAATATGTAAGGAATTGACTTACACCATACTTGATACAAGATAAGTATAACCATAAGGTACTTTTTGACCCTAGATGTATACTGACGTACAAAGGAAATGATTTCTTGTCACATGGATTTGACCTCAAATAAGAACAATCCCCTATAAATGTTAGAAATGGATTTGACTTCAAATAAGAACAACCCCCTATAAATGTTAGAATATGTAATGCTGATTTATGTGATATATTGGTAAAATATCATTTAAAGACATAAAATAACTCTAATATTATTATAAAATAGAGTTATCCCACATGCATCATTGTAAATATATCATTTGTAACCATTCTCTATATAAAGAGGTGGAAATTCATTTATCCCACATGTGTTATGGGATGTATTGTAATCCAAACCTCTTGGCATATAAGAGAGGTGAAGGAGACCATTTTGGGTATGTGTTGATTGTAGTTCATCACACATCACATGTTGTGTATGTCATTTGTACACACATAATTGTGACATGATTGGGTGGTGGAGCTTGATGTGATGCATATGTGAGTATGCCTTGTAATCTTGGAGATCTATTTTCAAAATAATGGAAGATGCAACCCTTCCCGTGGACGTTCCATATTTTATATTGCATTATGATATTATTTCATATGTTCACAATATTCTAACATGGTATCAGAGTAGGTTGCTATGTTCTACATTCTTCGGTAAAATTTTTTTATTTTTATTTTTAAGCAACATATATTCATGATTTTACTTGGGCTCTTCATATTTTGTGGTTTTGTGACCCGATCTATAATACCTATGTGGTATTTTTTCAGATCTAGGCTTTATTCTACATATTTGAATTTTTTAGTTCAAACCCTAACCTTTGTGATGAAGTGTTTAAGGTAAAATTGGGAGACGACTTTCAAATCATTTTTTTGACACTTTATGTGCATATTTTTAAGAATAAAATTGTATATATGAGTTGCTCTCGCAAAAATACTTAATTTAAAAAAAAATTGTCTCGTTTGGAGTCTAGATGGTGGAGATATCGCTATTTTAAAATTAGTTATTTTCTAGTTTTTTTTTAAGACGACTGCACAGACTGCAGAGTGAATATATTTTGATTGAGTGTCCATATTTCTGTTCTGTCTATTAGAATGGATGCAGAACGATTTCTCCAGTTCCGAAAATAGTTTATAATACAAATTCTGGGAAATATTGACCAAGTTATGGTCATTTTAAATTTCCATTTTTTTCCACTTTCGGTTTTCTATTGTAGAGTGACAGATCCGTCTTTTAGCAGCTGTTGGGCTTTGATTTTGGTTAGAAAGTTCAGTTTTTATTCATCTCTTATCTTGAAGTTCTTTTCATGAGCTTCTTGAGCTCTTTGCATTAGGGTGTTTGTTCTTATTCATCATCTTTACAAAGGTTGTCCTGTTCTTATTTATATCTCTAACCTTCTTTGTGTGGAAGATGTTTTGACATTTTCAGGGGCATGGACCTCTAGTATGGTAATAGTGACATCAAGAAATGAACCTATGCTTAGGACTTAGTTGCTTGATGGCAATATTTTCATATCTATAAGTGATATCATTGTTTTATTTGATCAATTTTTTTCCTCAATATTCTAACATGGCCTCACTCTTCTAATAATGATAACGATGCTTCTATATGTGTTATCTTGTGATAATTATTTGCTTTATTTATATGTTATTGCCGACCTTTGTGTAAAATCAATTTCATTGTTTTTATAAGCAATCTCTTTATGATCATTATATGCTCTTGCTAATTAATTTCTTGAGTAAAATCAATTCTTTTAATCTATGTGATATCATATTTTTGGCTTGTCATAAGTTGTTTAATTGGGGTATAGTTTTTTTCTCATGTGTTGCAGAGACTGTATCTAGTTCCTATGTTGTTTGTCTTTAACATTCCTATATGAAAGCATTGACTATGTTGCTTGTTGTTAATGTTCCTATATGGAAGCATTGACATTTCCAGGGCATTTGATCTCTTGAATATTAACATGATGTTAACAAGGAATGAACCCATGATTATGGCCATTAGTGATTTGTCATTTTATAATTTATAAGTGATATCATGGGTTGATCATAATTTGCTATATGTTGATCATGTTAAACATTTTGATCTATTTTCATATATATCATGTCATGTTTATTTCGATCATCTTTTACTCAATATTTATATGGCTTTGAACAATCTTATAATCTTAAAATATTTGTCATGAGCACCTTGTTCTTGTTTCATTGATATTTCTATTCTTATGATTGCAGAGGTTGTATTGTTCCTGCTTATCTCTAACGTTCCTATATGGAAGCATTGACATGTGTTTCTTGTCTCTAACGTTCCTATATGGAAGCATTGACATTTTCAGGGCATTCATCTCTTGCATATTAACATGATGTTAACAAGAATGAACCTATGATTAAGATTAGTTGCTTGCTGACTATATTTTTCATATATTTAAGTGATATCTTGGCTCATTATTCTATCTTGATATCTATTATGATCACTCATGTTTATGCTCCTCTATTTATTATATCATGTCATGTCTTTTTTTGATAATATTTTGCTCAAAATTTATATGGTCTTGCATAGAAGCGATAACATATAAGCAATTACTATTATTTATATGTTCTTGAGCAATGACATTTTATCATTTCTTATGTTTTTTTGGGCGTGTCATGTTTATTATATGCTTTACTGTTGGAAGTTCTTTTGTGCAGATTAGCTATCTATGTTGTGGGATAGTTTGCTTATGCTATTCCTTCCTTGTTTAAGCATATGATGGTTGCGGATCTCTGGTTTTTCAGCGTTGTTCCTCTTTTTAGTTTATCTTTGACTGCAACAAAGATGGTTGATGTTAACAAGGAATCCAATGTTGTATTTTTATCATATTATATCACCATATTCCAGTAGTTTTGTATGATGGACATCCATCTTCTATTGTTCATACATCTTCCAGCTGGGTTGTGAAGACTGTTTGCTTGGCTCATATTTCGATGGATAGACCATTTGGGTCTTGTATTCAGAATGTAATCTTCAGTAAGAGCTCTCTGAAGACTGTTTCGATGTATGGATCTAGGTTTCTTGTCTTTGTCATGCGGTCTATTGCAGAGTTCTTTCAGCTATTAATTGAGTTACATGTTGTGATGATTTTGCAACCACATGTTTTGTTGTATTGGCCTGTTGTGTTGTACAAACGTTCATCATACAACTTGGTTCAGATGCAGTTTCATGAGAAATGGATGTTGTCTTCATCAAGTCCATGAGCCAAGTCATCATTAAGGGGGAGTGTTAGAATATGTAATGATGACTTATGTGATATATTAGTAAAATATCATTTAAAGGCATAAAATAACTCTAATATTATAAAATAGAGTTATCCCACATGCATCATTGTAATTATATCATTTGTAACCATTCTCTATATAAAGAGGTGGAAATTCATTTATTTCACATGTGTTATGGGATATATTGTAATCCAAACCTCTTGGTATATAAGAAAGGTGAATGAGACCCTTTTGGATATGTGTTGATTGTAGTTCATCACACATCACATGTTGTGTATGTTATTTGTACACACATGATTGTGACATGAGTGGGTGATGGAGCTTGATGTGATGCATATGTGAGGATGCCATGTAATCTTGGAGATCTATTTTCAGAATAATGGAAGATGAAACTCTTCCCATGGATGTAGCCCATATTGGGTGAACCACGCATATCGGTGTTCTCTTGTTGTTCTCTTTTCTCCAATTTTATTTCATGTTTTATGTTGCTTGGTAGATAGAAGGATAGACTAGTAATGCTTTCCATAGTTTATATTGTGTTATGATATTATTTCATATGTTCACAACATTCTAACAATAAAGTGATATCAAAGAAGCACTATAATAATGCAATGTCAAATACTACTTCTAGCTGAAAGCCCTCCAAAGTTCAGGGCTTGCTCCAAGGAAGGGGATAGGGAAGAAATGGAATACCACTAGGTTATCAGGACCTCAACACATAATTTTTCTTAATGATGACGATAAATAGAATGAACAATCTCAGGCCAAGCTATATCAAAGATTATTTTGTTTTGATATTACTAAGATTTAGCAGTTAAGAGACAAACTATACCAAATACTATTTTGTATTTGTTAGGATAAAGAGATTGAGAACATGCCATACTCAAACTTTTTCAAATTTAGTTTGATATTATTCAAGACACTGAACTTGATAAACTACTATAAATAATTTAGCATGATGATTTCTCCACTAAATTCTCACCATATAAATATTTTGATAATTAATATAGATAAATAAATACACTCACACTTATAAAAAATAAATTAAAATTCAATTTCATTATTTCTATTTAATAAAGTTAAAAAATTGTTTGTCTATTTTTATTTTTTAAATTGTAATGGGTAAAATTTGAATTATAGAAGAGCCGTGGGAAACCCAAATATCCCGAAATTACAAAATGGAACAAAATTTATCCAAATTTTGCTCTTTGAGCTGAAGTAGCATATACAATACATCATATAAGTAAGCACACGACTACAACCCGTGACCTTTGTAGCATATCTAAAATTGTATTTCCTAATAAACTAACCAAGCATGCATACACAAAAGAAGAACATAAGATAAAATATTAGCCAAAGTTATGCCTTGGATGGGCTTTTCCCATAGATGCATTTTAATTCCCCATACCATCTCCTTCATGGAAATTTGGTTGGTCTACTAAATCCACTACAGTTTGCTGCAACATTTCTTCTTCTCCAACCTTCTTCACTGAACTTGTGAAAAATAACAGATGACCTACAATGGATTGAGATCCTTTGGTGAATCCCAATATGATATTATAATGCATATCTAAATCATTGGTGAGATTGTCATGCTTTGAAGCTTGATCTTTTAGGGCAGCTTCTAACATACCCTCTTTCTTCTTTTCTTGCTTTTTCTATATGAATACTTTAAGTATTCGATTGCTTGTCTCATCCCTCCCATCAAAATGTTAATTCTTTTCAAAATTCTCTTCACCTTTGAGATACCATCAACCCACTTTACCCAACATTGGATGGTTGTGACATAATACAAAACAGAGCATGTAGCCTTTCTCGAACCCTCACTTTAAGACCAACAAATTCTCCAAAGAGAATCCAAACCTTGTTAACGATACTCCCCAACAAATGCACACCCATACCTAAATTTCAAGTAATGCTCCATCAATTCGTAACTACAAGCCAAACATTGAAGCAAATGAAATGCCACCTCAGAGAGTGAAAATTTCACGCCTCTAATGAAATAAAGACCTTGAGATCATGCCAATGGAGGAAGATGTAACAACAAGAATGCATACTGGTTCTTGTACCCAATTCCTTGTCTCAATTGATCACTCCACGGATAGACTACCTCCAAACCACAATCATCCCATGTTTCAACTCCACATACAATAAAATTATGGCATTTTAATCCCATCTATGGAGGATAGCCCTTGCACAGGGGAATTAAAATTGTCCATGCTACAGATGGAATGTGTGAAAACAAAGAAGCAATAAGCATGAGGGGGCATTATATCTCCCTCTTATGAGCCTTTAATGAGGCAACTTGCATTCTTATGCATGTTGTTGTTATTCCAAGTGGGTTCTCCAAATGCTAGTCCAAGTTTTATACAAGTGGAAATACTTACACTTAATGTCACAATTCATAACGAATCTAGAGGATCCAAAACCTATTGAGGGGTCCCATTTTTAATTAGGACCCCCTTTCCAACTAAACCATTTCATTTACCTTGCTATCAACCATTTCATTATTTCCTCTTAGAACATGAAAAAAAATGATGCCATTTATCCCTTCCAAATTCTTGTGAGTTCTTTGAAAGGTTTTGCAAAGAAAGTCTTCTCCTTTAACTCTTTCTTTTGGATTTGGTTAATGACAAAAATATAGTCTCTTAGGTTGGTTAATGACAAAAATATAGTCTCTTAGGATTATGACTTTCTTGATTAAATAGGCACACAAAAACACAAAAGCTCAAATCCAAAGTACAAATCATAGAGTCCATAGAGTTCTTGATTGTTTGAGGCTATTCCTAGCCTCCATGGAAAGGTTATTTCAATTCTATTGAGGTTAATAAAAACCCCTTTTACTACTGCCACTTATTAATATAAGTTAAAACATTATTATAACTTGGTCTTAGTGATAAAATTGGTCAAACTAATTTCATTTATAGATTTTATTTTATAAAAAAGTTCCATGGAAATTGGAAAGTGTTTTTTGAAAAATTAATATGGGATATGATTTTGTTTTTGCATTTTTAGCCAACGGTAACTATAATGATTACGAATAATTATTTTTTTGATTTTCATTGTGATGAAAAAGTAAAAAAAATATATTTTAAGATAAGAATCAATTAACATAATTTTATAGAAAATAGAAAAAATAAAATAATATTTGAAATAATTTAAAATAAAAAAATAGTAAACAATATTAAAGATTGTTTTTTTAATAATTAATGAAATATTAATATTAATAAATTAACATTTTTTCATAAATAATTATGGATATTCTTAATTTCATGTCAGTTCTATGTATCATTAAATGCTTAATATCACATATCACATTGTGCTTAATAAGTAGTATCAAATTTTATACGAGTAACACTTGAATGGATTTTCTTAGTTATATCTTTTTGTCATATAATTGATAGTATTTGGAAATTAATATTTTATAGCTTGAGCATGTGTTTTTTTAGGAGGTTGTAGGTTCAAATATAGAGGGGGTTAGGTATGTACACCTTTGCAAACTTTAGCATTTAAATTCACAAAAGGGTCCGTTATCCGACAAACAAGGACTTATACACCAATTTTGTGTCTAACTTAACTATAACCTTAAAATTAAATTATTATTATTATTAAATATTTTTTAAACATTTTATTATATTTAAATTATTACAAATATATTTTGTTGTAATGTCAATTTTCGCACATGAATTGGTATCAAAATGGGTGATTCTTAAATTAAGACAACTTTGAAAGAGTAACCTAACCTTTTATACTTGTACATTTTCATTTTGAGATTAAAACTAAGTTTCACTTTAATTTTTGGAAAATAATAAATCTTATGATAGTTTTGATTAAGATTTAGTTTAATTTGACACATAAATATATAAGATACAATTTGTATAATTTAAAATTTAAATTTAATTTTAGAAAATGATTAAAAACAATAAGTCAAAGTAAATTGTATATATTTTTAAATTTATAAATTTAAAACGATCAATAAAATTTATTTATATAAAATAAGATACATAAAAACATTGGAAGTTAAAATTTCAAAATATTTGATTAATAATATACATTTAAATTTTCTCTCTCTCAAGAATAGTGAAAATTAAAAAAATTTGATAAATTGTACATACCAATTTATTAGATGATTTAAATTAAAAGTGCAATTAGATTATTTGAACAGAAAACATGTTGCAATTTCACAAGTTCATATTTCACAAAATTCGGCATATGATTAATTAATATATTATTAGTACAAGGCTAACCTGTAGATCAATTCACATAGAAAGGTTAAACTAACAAGTAAACTTAATTTGAACACAATTTTTAAATATAATGAAGGGGTCAATGATAACCTAGTAAATAGGCCTCGGTGAGTTGGGAAAAAATTGCAAAAATTATTTGAAAACCAAATTTTTTATATGGAAAAACATTATTCAAAGTGACCAATATGAAAGATATGGAAAATTATCCTAGTGAAATTATAATATCTCTTATAATACAAATGACTTTGATTTAGTGAAAGTTTTCTAGGTTTTTACAATTTGTGAAATAAGAAATTATACTGAAGTTTCCCGGTGTAGAGACATAAAATATCACCTAGGTAGTGTATCATTGAGTGAAGAATTTGTGACTGCCATAAACTCTAGTTATACAATTTGTTTTAGTTCTTACTTAATATTTGATGTAGATAGATCATGGGCATTTCTCTAATTATGATTGGGCACATTTTTTTAAGAAGTAGTTAATATATAATATTTAAATGAAGCACTTTTTCATTGTTAGTTAGGACTTAAGTCGACCTAATTATTGATGACATTTTGTAATGGCTATATAAAAGTTATTTTGTCTTCATACTAACTAGTAAAGTTACTTAAATTGTGGCTCGTGAATACTGATAAGTCATAAGTTAAGTGTCACGAACAAGTGTGCAATTACATGTTATCCATGCATCGGCTATGAGTTATTCATGCATTAGCTAACTTGTGGAATTACTTGTTATCCATGTATTATCCATGCATCGACCATGCATCAACTACCATTTATCCATGCATAGCTATAAGTTATTTTTTATATTATTTTTTTATTAATTGTTTATTTTGAATTTGGAATGACTGCCATTAAATCAATTTGTATAGTACACTTGTCTCATCCACATGCAATCTAGGAAAAGAATAGGTTCTAGTCTACCCCAAATTCTAAGATATAAACACCTATTAGTGTAATCAATAGGTTAGTTTGGAGTTTTCTCACTTTTGTATTTTGTTTAGGGTTATTTCATTTTTTTTTGTTGCTCTATTTTTCTGGGTTCATTTCTTAGTATTGGATTTATATGCAAGGCTCTTGAAGCCTCACCTCAAAATTTACATCAGATGGTATTAGAGCATCATTCTAAGACCTTCTCTCATTATATTTAAGCTCTTGTTCCCCTCTGAATCTCTTCACTTATATCACTTGGTCTACACTCTCCTTGGCTCATGTATGACTACCCATCTCCTTAGGAAGCCAATTCCTCATCTAGTCAACATGTCTTGAAACTCTTGCATGGATTATCTTGATCTTCTTAGTGCTTTAATTTTGTTTAAGCATATTTTGCAATCATTCCCATTCATATATGTATGACCTCTTCCATTGATTATGAGTTGATCTCACTCCCCATGGCCATGTATTCAATTCCTTTGTCATGCTTCCAATATCACCCCTCCATCTACCATATTTAGATCTATGTTGTCTCACCCTATGGCTCACAAATAAACTAGTCTGGCTACACAATCTTCTCTCTTATCCATCACTTTACTCTGAGAACCACTTACCAAATTACACACCTATACTCAACTCTTCACTATCTTATAGCACTAAACAATATTCCATCTACCACAACTACTCAACCTTTAGCTAGGCACCAGTCATTGACCTCACAAATCTAATCTCTTAATGAGTTTAACTACAACAACCACATAATTAAAGTGGTTGATATATACCATTATTAACAATGGTATAAATGACATTTATCAACATATATCAACCATTTTTTTGTGTGGATGTGCTAGTTGATGATCGACAGTTGTGGGGAGGATTAGTAGATTTCTAAATAAAAAATCAATATCGATAATATTATTATATCTGTGATATTTGATAATGGTTGAATAAGGTCAATAATTGATGGACCATGTTTGGCCATGGTTGATTATGGTTGAGAGGGGTTGAGCATGGTTGACCATGTTTGGCAATGGTTGACCATGTTTGAACATGGTTGATTATGGTTGTTCGTGGTAGATTATGGTTGAAAATGTTTGACTGTGGTTAACTATTTTTTAATAAGGATGCTTGACTTTGGTTAGCCATGGTTAACCATGTTTAACCATGGTTGCCTATGTTTAATCATGGTTGACCATGGTGACTATGTGTGACCATGAATGATTAATTTTGACCATGGTTGACTATGGTTAGCTAACGGGAATGGTTGATTATGTTTGACTGTTATTGATTCCTATCTAACCAATGTTGAATATATTTTATTATCATTGACCATGTGGCTATGGTTGATTATGGTTTACCATGGTTAAACTAGGAGTTACTATGGTTGACTTTAGTGATCCATGGTTGACTATGGTTTACTTTGGTCAGCTAAGCTTGACCATGTTTTACCATGGTTGACTATGTTTAACCATGGTTGACAATGGTGGCTAAGTGTTACCATGGATGAGTAAGTTTGACCATGGTTGACTAATGACATGGTTGGTTGTGTTTTATTTTTATTGATGCCTATTTGACCATGGTTGGATATATTTGATTATCATTAACCATGTGTGGCTATGGTTGATTATGGTTAACCATTGTTACACTGGGAGTTATTATGGTTGACTTTAGTTAACCAAGATTGAACTTAGTGAACCATGGTTGACTATGGTTTACTTTGATTAGTTAAGGTTGAGCATATTTGACCATCATTGACTATGGGTGACAAATGATGATTGACCATTGTCAATAATTGTTGACCATGGTTTACCATGTTTGACTATTATTGACCATGGTTGAATAACATTGGCTATGGTTCACTATGTTTGACCATGGTTGATAATGCTTATCAATGGTTGACCATGATAGAGTATGGTAGACAGTGATTGTTGTGGTTTACTATGTTTTACTGGGGATGAGCCTATCTGATTGTGGTTGACTATAACTAAACATGGTTTCCATGGTTGATCATGTTTGATTATGGTTAAATTTGCTTGACTAGGGATTACTTTGGTTGACCATGGTTGGCCATGTTTGATTATGACCATTTTTTTTATGGTTGAATATGTTTAAAAATCATAGACCATGGTTAGACAAACGATTTCCATGGTTGACTATGTTTGACAATGGTTGACTAAGTTTAACCATGGTTAAACATAGTTGACTATGGTCTGACCATGGGTGACCAAGGTTGACTAAGTTTTCCATGGTTGACTAAGTTTGACCATAGCTAACCATGGTTGACTAAGTTTGACCATAGTTAACCATGGTTGAATATTGTTTGACCATAGTTAACCATGGTTGAATATTGTTTGACCATGGTTGAATTTGATTGTCCACTTGTGTGATATTCCTCAATGGTTATGTCACATTCCAACATTCATATTTGTTGAACTATGTTGAATTGATATGTTCCCTAATGGTTATGTCACATAACAACATTCATCGAGGGTTATGTCGCACTATGACATTCTTCATTGGTTATATCCAATTGTACATGCTATTTTCCAACATTCATCAATGATTATGTCATGTTATGAGGTTACTTAATGGTTATGGAATAATGGGATGCTCCTAAATGGGTATGTCACATTGCAATGTTCATAAATCCATGATTATGTTGCATTGTTAATTACAAATATTATGTGTTTATTTTATTCATAGTTAATGGTTACAAATAATGTGACGTGAGTTGAGCATAATGGTTAATGTGTAATGGTTAACTATGAATAAGTCAATCTTGTGTGTCAATATTGAGCCTCATGTGTTGAGGTAGTGCCTTATAGGAGCCTGAGTTGGACTTAGGAAACTTGGAGAAGAATCTTGAGTTGGACTCAAGAATGAATAAGCCTCATGTGTTGAGGTAAGTGATTTGTATGTCAAAGTGATGATGTTGTATAGTCTTGATTTTCAAGGCTAAGGTCTTGTGTGTCAAGACAGATCCTCATGTGTTGAGGTAATGCTTTGCATGTCAAAGCATGAATGTTGTGTGATGCACTACCAACCCTGGTTGAGCTATTAAGCATCCTTTAGAGACTTGCCCCCTCTAGAGTGATTACTTTAGCATATGACCACTTGGAACAATAGTAGAACAAGATGATCACATCATTGGGAAAATATCCTTAGTATATTTGATATGATAATTAATTAAGCCGGAACATGTGGACCATGCAGATAAGACAAGAGATAAAGATAAGATATGATAAGATAAGTTAGAATTCGATTTGCTCACTTCAGTGATGATACAGACTTCAGTTGAATAAAGAGAACTCAAATTGTTAAACTTCAGTGATGTTAACAAAGAATACTTTAGTCAATTAAAGTATAACTCAAATTGATCACTTTAGTGATGTTAAAAAGAGTTAACTAAGTGATAACAAAGAAGATATAGTTAACTAAATGTTTGCATGACAACACTTGAGTTGTGACACTTTCATGATGACACTTGAGTTACGACACTTGCATGATGACACTTAAGTTAGCCACCTAACTAAGTGGTCTAGCATTCCATTAAAGGGAGATTTCATCCTGAAGTCAACACACAAAGTTAAAGCTATTGAATGAGAAGTATGGCGTACTTTTCCATGTAGAATTGATGTATTCAATGTTGGAGTGAATTCTCTTAAAGTGAATTTGTGCATGTGACCAATTTAGCGAATTGGTTGAGTGGAGAATTATTATTATGAGTTTCTGTTATTTTTATATCTCTCTTTCTCTTTAATTTCACCAGGGGTGCTTGATGTAATCTGGTCATTGTGAAGCAAGTCATTCTCTGCTATCTATCAATATACTAAGGAAGATTTTTTCGGGGTTTTCTCCCTCAAGTTATAGAGTGTTTCCCCAGTGTAAATTTATGTGTCATATGTGAATGCTTATGCTTATGATTGTTAATTGATTTCAAGTACTATTGTAATTCTGAATTAAAGATAAAAAATTAACATGGTATTCGAGCTCATGGCATGAAAGAGCTAATTTCAGTAGTCAATCTTGATCCTATGTAGATCTTGAGTGAGCACATTACTTGAATAACAATGGCTTCAATCTTAGTAAGATCGGAAGACCGACTTGAAGGAACTTCGAACTTCAATACTTGAAGTCTAGGATTCTGAATATCTTGGAAGAGCATGATCTAGATGGCTTTGTATCCAGTTTTGTTGAAGAGCCTACTACTAATGCAAGGCGCACTAATTTCAAGAAGAATCAAGCCAAAGCAAAGAGAATCATTTATGATTTCGTGAAAGACAATTTGATTCCAGTGATTAATCCATTGAAGAATACAAAGGAATGCTTTGACACTTTAACAAATATTTATGAGAAGAAAGCGCCCAGCTAGAAGAGAGCATTGAAAAATAAGCTTCGTAATTTGAATATGGAGAAGGATAAATTTGTTGCTTCCTTCACAAATATCTCTCAAGTAAGAGATCAACTCATGAGCATTGGTGTGACGGTTGATGATGATGATCTCAGACAGACTACTGTTGATGGCTTTCCATCTTCATGGGAGACATTCTTGGATGTAGTGAATGGTCTAGAAGTGAAACCAAACTTTGAAAGACTGTGGCATGATTTCCTACAAGAAGAAGGGTGAATCCAAAGAAAATATGTTTCCTCCAAAGAGGAAAACCTTGCTCTTGTGGCACAGATGAAGAGAGGAAATAAATCCTTTTCTCATAAGAAGTTTTCTCATCAAAAGGAAAATGATTATAGCAAGAACTTTGATAAGTCTAAAGTTAAATGTTTTAATTGCAATAAGAAGGGCCACTTTGCAAGAGAATGCCATGCAAAGCAAAGAGGAAATTTAAAGGGTAGGTTTCATGCTTCTACTACTACTAAAGATGAACCTACAAGAAATAATTCTTTCGATGATCAGGAGATAAGGAAGGAGTGATACATTATCTCATCCCTATCTGGATCCATTACCACTAGTGTTGAGACATGGTTGGTGGATAATGGCACATCTAGACACATGAATGGATATAGGAGCGCTATCTTAGATTTGAAGGAAACAAAGTTATCTTGTTAGGTGGAGCTCAGAGATAATACCACCTATTCGATCCAAGGAGTTGGATCCACTGCTTTTCAGTTGGATTCAAGAGATGTACTGCATGTTGATGAAATCCTATTTGTTCCCGTATTGAAGAAGAACCTCCTGTCTGTTTCAGTTCAAGAAGATAAATGATTCAGAGTAATATTTATGGACAATAAAGCGCTCCTATGGCCTAAGCATGTAGACTTGAACTCTACCAAGGAAAATTTTAGGCGAAAATCTTCGCCCATGGGCGAAAATAATGGTGTTTTAAATTTTGATGGGGAAATTTTTATATAGAAATATTTTAAAATAATTCACCCTAAAATTACATATAGTTTTTTAATATCTAAATTGTTTCGCTCATCCAAAATTATAAATGAAATTTATGTTAACATATTTTCTCCCTCCAAATTAATCACGGATCCTCCATTTTCGCCCTTAATCCGTTGGAGTTAATAATTTATAAGGAGGAATTCACCCATGATTTCTTTAAAAATGATTAAAGATAACCTTTATTCGGTAAATAACGGGTTTGCTGTTGGTTGTTTATGGGCCCATGGTTTTGGGTGTTCCATGAATTTTCCCATGGTATCGCATGTGATAAATCATATTTAAAGTTTATTTACCATTGTTGGTTTATGGGCCCATGGTATTGCATGTGATAAATCCTATTTAAGGACTTGAGGTACTCTATTGTATTTAAAAGATCCAATTTTTTTCTTAAGATATAGGATAAATTTCACGGAAACACATTGTTTCAATTTCCATATTAAGAGCCTTTCTCTATTTTATTATATTATTAAAAATAGTTACCAATCCAATGTTTTGCTTTCCATTTAATAAATTAGACCCTTATTTTATTTCATTAATTTCTCTTAAAACTTCAATTTCATTGAAGTCTTATGTCATTACAAGTAAATGAGAGATCATACTATGTAGTGCACAGAACCACAATAATTTTTGGAGCACAAACTAATAATCACCATGCTTAGTTTTTAAAGTGTTTTATTGTTTTAATTAAAAATGCAAATGACTCATTCCATTCAATTCTACTTATTAAAATTATTTTTTTCCATATAATGTTTGCAATTTCAATTCAATTCTAGTTATTGACATTTTCTTTTTGCATATAATGTGTTTTTGTATTTTCAAGTCATTTTTTGGTTTTGTTTTAAGCCAAATCATACTTCCTATTTTTAAATTATGTAAAAACTTCTTCAATGATTGGATTTGATGACACTAAATAGTTGGTGAATAAGATTTGGTTCATATAAATATTATAATAAAATGGATTTCAATTGATTGTAGATATTTTGTAATAGAAATAATTTAATTTTTATTTTTTGAATATAATGGATTAGAATATATATTTGATTTACATTTATTATTGTATTTAATATCAATATTCACAATATTTTATAATTTGCCAATATTTTACAAAGATTTTATAAATCAATGAAGCGTTCACCAAACAATATTTGAATACATATTTTATTATTGATAAATTAGCCTTTGAATTTTCCTACTTATCAAGAATATTCATCCAATTATTATACATATAAATTTATGGAGGGTTCTTAAAATTTTCCCTAAACTGTGCATTTGTAATTGGAGTTAGAGAGGGAGGTCTCTACAAAGTTCCTGGAAAGCTCATTCAAGCCATGATCCATGACACAGTCAGTCCTTGTGAACTATGGCATAAGAGGCTTGGTCATATCCATTTCAAAGTGCTACTTGGATTGTAGAAGATGGTAAAATGTATGCATGTGTTTAAATTTGAATATGATAGTGTTTTTAGAGGTTTATCTCTTGGCAAGAACACCAAGAAGAGTTTTCCAACCAGTACCAAAAGATCCAAAGGGATATTCCTAGACTTGATTCATTCCGATCTATGTGGTCCTATGTCAACACCATCCTTGAGTGGTTATTTGTACTATGTGCTTTTCATAGATGACTTCTCTCTCAAGTTTTGGATCTATTTTCTAAAGGAAAATAGTGAAACTTTCAACAAGTTTCAAGAGTTTAAAGCACTGGTTGAGAATCAGACTAGAAAGCACATTCATGATTTGAGATATGATAATGGAAGAGAGTTCGAGTCTCATGGTTTTAATGATTTCTTCCAAGAGGCAGGGATAAGAAGATAACTAACTGTACCTCACAACCCCCAGCAGGATGGGGTTGCTGAAAGAAAGAACATAACAATCTATGAGTCTGTAAAAGCTATGATGTGATTAGGATTTTCCCACCTCCTTATGGGAAGAAGCCTCTAGCACTATTGTTTATATATAGAACATAATTCTTCATGCTATCCTGGGAGAAAAGTCTCATAAAGAGGTTTTCACTGGAAAACTAGATGTTGGACACTTGAATATTTTCGGTTTCCCTTTCTACATTCATGTGCCAAAAGAGAATAGGACAAAGATGGAGCCATCCAGAAAGAAAAGAACATTTGTTGGATATAGTGAATCCTCCAAATCTTATAGAACCTATGTTCTAGGACAAAGGAACATTTTTTTGTAAGTTCCATGGAAAAATTATATTAATATACAACATAGTACATGCATGAAAACCAAGTTATCAGGGTGGCTGAAGAGAAACTGGCTCCCTTATCAGTCAAAAAAGAAAATAGACCGTCAACCACCAGCCTGCCCTTGTGAGGGAAACCAGACCACCAAAAAATAGCGTTTAGGGACCTGCTTATAGTCAAGAGTTCAGGCTTACAACAATTATTTGCAAAGGAGTTCAAGAGGAGATTCCTAATAAACATAAAACTAAGTAAGCTAATTAACAGATGGAATTTTTTGAAATCCATGATCAAAAAACAAAAACAGAGAACCCAGAGAGCCTGAGATTACTCGTGGGGTCGAATCTTCTGGATTTTCTTCTATAATTGGACAATGGTAGGTGTCCAAGTTAGAGGAGGAGTCCGTGGGCTCCTTGATGGGATGAAGACTGGACTTGGTGAATGAAGGGCGTCCATCCATACTGTGGGGTTCTACATGCCTTCGCTGGTGAATGCTTGATTTCCCGATATCGCCCACCACCTGCGGTTGTTGAGGTTCCTTCCCACGCGCTTATTTATGGTCCTATGGGGGCTCTGGCTCAGGAGCAAGACAACCTGAAGAGGATTAATGAGTGGAGGAGGAAGGAGACAAGGGTTTTCTCTTTGACCTCCCACCAGGAGTGTGTAGCATATCCTGAGCCATAAATTTTTTAACCTTTCAATAGTTTTTCCAGCGTGTTTGAGATGTCACTTCCCTACGAGTTGTTGGATAACCACTTCCTCCTACTAGTCATCGAGCATGCATCTTAGGTGTCTAGGGATAGATATGTCATAACCTCCCATCGCAGAGCCTCTGAGACCCAAGAAACCCGAGTGACCACGTTCCCCACTTCCCCTGCACGGAGTAGCTCGCAAACGTCTCAACATGGTTACTTCCTGGGGTCGGGTAAGCAAAATATTACAGTGCAGAGCAAGCCTAATTCCACAACAACGCCCTGTGCCGTGAAGAATGAGCCAATCCAGGGGAATCCTGTCATATAAGAACCTAGAGATGATGCAGCTGGTAGAATGCTTAGAAACTACCTAGATCTAGAGATAACCAGTGCAGGAATGCCTGTTTTCATCCGTTGACGTAGCCAAAATCCCATACAAAATCGACATCATTACTGTGGTACTGAAACACCACCTTCACCAAGTTCGAAAGGCCAATTGATTAAATGGCCTCGGTCTTGTTAAGTGTGGAGAGTTAATGCATGGGGGGAATCCTAAGAGAGATCCATGTGGTGTGGATCTGGATCCCTCCTCCCAACTCTCACACATGCTCTGATCTATCTGTTGATACCCGCATCCAGGGCCAGGACAAAGGAACATTGAAGTCAATAGAGATGTAACATTTCATGAAGATGATTCCTTCAAGCGCTCTAAAGAACTTCATTGTGATTTAGATATGGAAGAGCATGATACTCTCATGATGGAGGATCCAGCTTTTGATTCTCCCCTTTCAGATGTTGAGAGGGATAAGTCATACGAGTCTATAGATCCGCTTGATCCCGAAGAGCTAGTAGAACTGATAGAAATATATATTGATGAACCTCCTGATAAGAGGAGATCTACATGGTGTCGAGACATACTGCAATAGGAAGAAAAGCATGGAGCACCATTTGGCACATCTAGAGAACGAAAGAGACTTGACATATATGTAGGATATGTATCTTAGATGAGTCACATTAGTGATTCAGAACCTACCTCCTATGAAGAAGTTGTTAAGAAACTAATATGGAAAGATGCCATGGTGGAAGAATACAAATCCATCACGAAGAATGATGTGTGGGAAGTGGTTCCTAAATATGAAGGGAAGTCAATGAATGAATAGTAACTTCCAAGTGGATTTATAAAATCAAACATTCAGTTGATGGGAGTATTGAAAAGTATAAATAAATATTTGTGGATCGTGGTTTCTCATTGAAAGAAGGGATAAACTATGATGATACATTCGCTCCTGTGTCCAGGTACACCACTATTCAAGCCATAATTTTCCTTGCTTCATCTCTGGGGTGGAAACTTCACCAAATGGATGTGAGGACTACCTTTATCAATGGTGAAGTTGAGGAATAAGTATACATACAACAACCTAAGGGGTTTGTAGTTCATGGGAAGGAGTCCCATGTATGAAAACTTAAGAAATCCTTGTATGGGCTTAAGAAGGCCCTGAGGACTTGGTATTCGAGGATTGACAGCTATATTCAGAGATTGGGCTTCTCCAAAAGAGAAGCTGACCCCAACCTGTAATTAAAAGTTGTGAAGAACCAACCATTAATATTGGTTCTCTATGTTGATGACTTGTTCCTTACTAGAGAGGAACAACAGATAGCTTGATTCAAGAGGTAGCTCACTTCTGAGTTCAAAATGAAAGACTTGGGTCTTATGCACTACTTTCTTGGTCTGGAATTTAAGAAAAGGAAAGATGAGATATTTATTTCTCAAGGAAAGTACATAGTTGATGTGTTGTGCAAGTTTGGTATGATGGATTGTAAATCCATACTACACCAATTGTTTCTAATTTGAAGAAACTACACGAGTCAGATTCCATATCTGATATGGTGGATCCTACCATGTATAGACAGTTCATTGGTTCCTGTTGATGTAATTGTAACTTCGGAATGTATTTCACCTATGTATATTGTACTCCTATAGAGATGTTATTATTCCTCTATACGGAAGTGTCATCATTTGTATTGACAAGTGTCGCAACTTGCATGTGATGGGTTATTAGACCACCAAGTGTGGGGTTGGCCTTGATTAGTATAACCATGGGTTATTAGACTGAGTTAGACAAGTTGGCCCTGCTAGGTTATTAGGCAAGTCAGGTCATGTATAAATAGAGTGCGGGAGGCGCTCTATTTGATCATCTCATTATTCACTTCTACACTACTCGAAAAGTGGCGCACTAGTGGAGGAGGAGGTTCAGCTGCTAGGAGGACTATCTCTGTGTACTTGGGTTGTATCATTTCTCTTTCTATCTCTGAGGAAGTTGTGGGGTTTTTCACCTTTATGGTTTTCCCCAGTGAAACTCTGTGTGTCTATTGTCTCATGTGATTGCTTGGTGTGATTGATATGCATTGTTATACTTGATATGATGTACATGTTATTCTCTCAGTAAAGATCCTAGAGTATGTTGAATTAATGCTAAAAAATTAACATGGTATCAGAGCTAACCTGAGAAGAAGACACTATGCAGTTGCAGAAGCTAGGGCTTCTTGTTTATTGGGTTTCTCTCCACATATTTTGAAAGGCAGTAGGTATTTTGACTCTCCTCATCAAGGCGCATATTTCTGTCCAATCAGAATTCAATTATGGGCACTTTCATTTTTGGCCCTAAAAATTAGGGTTTCCACAAAAATAGGAATTTCTAAAATCTGAAGACATAGTTGGAAGCTCCTTGGAAAAATCGAAGTTTAGAGCTTTGAATCGAATTTTTTGGTTGGGTGAAGCTCGGGGAAACTCAAACCCTAATTCAGGGTCCTCCCAAGTGAATCCGGGAAGACTAAAAGGCATTTATGAAGGATGAAACTTTGCATATTTCAAATTCTGAATATACCAGGTTGATCAGCTCATCAAGGTGCATCTTTCTATCCTTTCAGAAGTTTTAAATTCACAGTGTGAATTTTTAGGGTTTTTTTTTTGACAAACCCTAATCCAGCACCAAATCCAGATTTCTGCAAATCAAGTGGTAAGACCTAAATATTTTCTATTTCTATTTGAAGTACTCTTTAAGATGTCTCACCACACCAAGCTTGAGGATAAGCTTGAAGGGGTTGATAACTTTCGAGCATGGAAGTATAGGATTGGGTTAATCCTGGAAGAAAATGAATTGGACACCTACATAAGTTCTGAGGTCCTTGTCCTAGATGAAGAAGAGGCTAAGGCCTTGCATAAGAAGAACTTGGTCAAATCAAAGAGGATCATTGATGATTCTATCGAAGATCATCTCATACCACATGTGTCATCTCTAAAGACACCCAAGGAGATGTTTGATTCCCTGACCAAGCTATTTAAAGGAAAGAACATAAATCAGAAGATGACTCTGCGGAATCAATTGAAAGGGGTAAAGCTTCAGAATGGAGAGACCATTCAATCCTATTTCTCTAAGGTATCTCAAATCAAGGAACAACTTGAAGCTGTGGATGAAGTAGTGGACAATGGTGAAGTTGTCATGACCACATTGAATGGCCTACCTAGGTCATGGGACTCCTTCATCCAAGGAATCTGTGCAAAAAGAAAACTAATCTCCTTCAGTAGGCTGTGGGAAGAATGCTCTCAAGAAGAAGCTAGGCTTATGGCTCGAGAAGAAAAGATGGGGAATGAAGATTAAGCTCTCATAGCACATGCCAAGAAAGGAAAATTCAAGAAGGAAAAATCTCATAGGAAATCTTCTCACCATACACATAGGGAGAACTCTAAGAATACCTCCCATGGTAGATGATTCACATGTAATGAGAAGGGATACTTTGCCTGAGATTGTCCAAAGAACAAAAGAGATTCCAACATCAATAATAAGAAGGGAAACAAGAAAAGATATCATGCTCATGCTGCTGAGGATGATGAACCTCCCAAGAAGAAGGCTAGAGCAAAAAGTGATGACTCATCAAGTGAGGATGAATATGTTCTAATCTCTGCTCTCACAGGTGCTATCTCTCATGGATGTAATGATTTGCTTATTGATAGTGGGGCTTCCAAACACATGACTGGGTTTAAAGAATCTTTTGTAAATCTATCTGAACATGGGTCACCCCATAAGGTGAAACTTGGGGATCACTACCAATATCCTATCAAGGGAAGTGGTGAATCTTCCTACAACCTAGACTCTGGGAAGTCCTTGAAGATGAAAGATGTTCTATATGTACCTAGGCTTAAGAAGAACCCACTCTCCATATCTTCATTGGATGCAAAAGGCATGAGGGTTGCATTTGTAGATGGACAAGTCCTAATGTGGCCAAAAGGTAAAACTATAGATGATGCAGTAGTGATTGGAGATCAAGAGGGAGGATTGTACAAATTGAAGGGACAACTTGAACATGCTATGGTACATGAATCCATGGAGCCAAGTGAACTTTGGCATAGAAGGCTTGCACATGTGCATTATATAGCACTACCAATTGCAAGTAAAGCTATAGAGGGTCTTCCTGAAATCAAGACAAAGCATGAAGGGGTTTGCAAAGGATGTGTAAAAGGAAAGAACATTAAGAAGGAATTTCCAAGCAGTGAAAGCAAAGCTAAAGGAATCTTGGAAATTATCCACTCCGATGTCATCCAGTTCTCTGAGTGGGTATGTATACTATGTCTCTTTCATTGATGATTTCTCTAGGAAGACTTGGGTTTACTTCTTGAAGAACAAAGATGAAGTGTTTGATAAGTTCAAGGAATTCAAAGCCTTGATGGAAAATCAAACTGATAAGAAGATCAAGACATTCAGATCCAACAATGGCGGAGAATTCACTTCAGGTGATTTCAAGAAGCTATACAGTGATTCAGGGATTAAGAGGGAGTTGACTACTCCCTACAATCCACAACAGAATGGAGTTGCAGAATGGAAGAATAGAACAATCATGGAAGCAGCACGGTCAATGCTACATGACCAGGATCTGCCTATGCATATATGGGTAGAAGCAACTAGGACAGTTGTATATGTGCAGAATAGAACACCTCACAATATTTTGGACAACAAGACACCAGAAGAGGTATTCTCTGGTAAGAAACCTGAAGTCAACCATAGAAGCAACTAGGACAGATGTATATGTGCAGAATAGAACACCTCACAATATTTTGGACAACAAGACACCAGAAGAGGTATTCTCTGGTAAGAAACCTGAAGTCAACCATCTCATAATATTTGGTTGTCCAGTATACACTCATGTTCCAAAGGGAAAGAGGACAAAGCTAGATCCTTCAGGAAAGAAGGGCATCTTTGTGGGGTACAATGAAAGCTCAAAGGCTTACAGAATATACTTTCCAGGGTTCAAGAAGATTGATGTCAGCATGGATGTAACATTTGATGAAGACTCAACTTTCATCAAGTCAAGTAAGGCACCTGTTGAAGATCATGAAGAACCAAAGGAAACCAGATTTCAAGACACCACCATGAATGAAGCAATTCCAGAAGCAGATCGTGAAGTTGAAGATCCACAAAAACCTGTAGATCCACCTGATGAGAAGAACTCTCACAAGAGGAAACTTGCATGGGCTAGAGAGCTCATTCAAGATGCAGAAAGGTATGGCATTCCAGAAGAAGAACACAAAGCAAGGAAGAGAACTAGATCTCATACCAGCTATGTTTCCTTACTCCGTGACATTATGAATACAGAACCTTCCAGTTATGAAGAAGCAACGGAAAAGAAAGAATGGAAGGATGCCATGGTCGAGGAATACCGGTTGATCATGAAGGATGATGTTTGGGATGTAGTCCCAAGACCTGAAGGGAAGTCTGTGGTGACTTCCAAGTGGATCTACAAGATCAAGCATGTTGCAGATGGTAGCATATTGAAATACAAAGTGAGATTTGTAGCTCGTGGCTTCTCCCAGAAAGAAGGGATTGATTATGAAGAGACTTTTGCTCCTGTGGCTAGATACACTTCCATTAGATCAGTACTTGCTCTGGCTGCAATGATGAAATGGAAGATACACCAAATGGATGTCAAGATAGCTTTCTTGAATGGTGTAGTCGAGGAGGAAGTGTATGTGGAGTAGCCACTAGGTTTTGAGACACATGACAGGGAGTCATATGTGTGTAAGTTGAAGAAAGCCTTGTATGGCTTGAAGCAAGCTCCTAGGACTTGGTATGGTAGGATAGACAACTTTCTATCCAGTTTGGGCTTTACCAAGAGTAAAGTGGATTCTAACCCTTACTACAAGGTTGAGGAAGGCAATCCTGTGATACTACTCTTGTATGTGGAGGACTTGTTTGTTACAGGTGAGGATGGTTTGATTTTCGATACCAAGAGGAAGCTTGTTGCCGAGTTCAAGATGAAGGACTTGGGGATGATGCACTATTTTCTAGGCATGGAGGTGTGGCAGAGTACAGATGGGATTTTCCTTGGACAAGGGAAGTATGCAGTAGAGATCCTGAAGAGGTTCGGGATGATGGACTGCAAGGCCATGGCCACACCTATGGCATCTAATCTGAAGCTTCTGTGTGATGATTCATCTGATCCGGTTGATGTCACTATGTATCGTTAGATGATTGGGTCCTTGATGTACCCGACGAACATGAGAATATATATTTGCTTTGCGGTGAACACATTGAGCCAGTTCCTGACGGATCCCGGAGGTGTTCACCTGGTTGCTGTAAAGCATATTCTGAGGTACCTGAAGGGTATAATTGATTATGGGCTCAAGTATGATGCGAATCAAAAGTTTAACCTGTAGGGTTATGTTGATTCAGACTGGGCAGGCAGTGCTGTAGATAGGAAGAGCACATTTGGGTGCTACTTCAGTATGGGATCAGGTGTGATCTCTTGGTTTAGCAGGAAGCAGTCCTGCATAGCATCGAGTACAGCCGAAGCAGAGTATGTTGCAGCTTGTTTGGCTAATTGTAAGGCAGTATGGCTTCGGAAGCTACTGTCTGAGTTATTTGATCTCCCGTTGGATGCTACTGGTATCTTTTGTGATAACCATAGTTGTGTGAAGGTTTCTGAGAATCCAATATTCCACGACAGGGTGAAGTACATTGAGATCAAATATCACTATATCAGGGATATGGTGTAGAGAGGAGTAGTGAAGCTCCTGTATGTTGCGACGGATGAGTAGGTTGCGGATGTGTTGATGAAACCACTAGCCAGAGTGAAGTTTGAATACTTCAAAGAAAGGATTGGTGTTCTTCAGATTGGCGACACTTCAAGGAAGAAGTGATGGACACATTTGCTGGAGCCATTCCAAGCATGGTGAGAGGAGGATCCTTCCCATGGCTGTGGATGTAAGCGCTGGATGATGAGCATCAGGATGATTCTCTGGTTACTGCTCTGTATATGCATCATGTTGGATGCTGGATATGATTAGTTGGATCATGTATATGTATATGCATCATGTTGGATGCTGGATATGATCAGTTGGATCATGTATATGTATATGCATCATTTTGGATGTTGGATATGATCAGTTGGATCATGTATATGTACATGCATCATGTTGGATACTTGTGATAATTAGTTGGATCATGCATTTGTATATGTATAAGGTGGATACATTGTATGATCAGGTAGATCATGGATGATGATATGTATCAGATATGCATCAGGTGGATGCATTATATGATTAGGATGATCATGGTTGATGAGCTTCAGGATGTTGCTCCAGATGATATGTATCAGATATGCATAAGGTGGATGCATTGTATGATCAGGATGATCATGGATGATGAGCTTCAGAATGTTGCTCCAGATGATATGCATCAAGATGATGCTACGATGATGATCAGGATGATCATGTGATGTACATCAGGATGATGTATGGTGAGTATTAGGTTGATACTCTTTGGTCGTGGACAGGTTGTGTAGATATGGACAGGTTGTGTAGATAAGCATATAATAGTGCCCTGGGATATTTGCAGACACTCTTGCTAGGTTTTGCCGATGGCATATAATAGCTCCTTGGGAGGTCTGGAAAATGCTCTTGCTAGGTTTTTCTTGGAAGGACATATAATAGCACCCTGGGAGATTTATAGATACTCTTGCTAGCTTTTGCCTATGGCATATAATAGCTCCCTGGGAGATCTGGTAAATGATCTTGCTAGGTTTTGTCCGTGGCATATAATTTCTCCCTGGGAGATCTTACAGGTTGTGCTGGGCACGTAATCAGTCCTGGGATGCTCTTGCTAGGTTTTATCGGTTGCATATAATGTCTCCCTGGGAGATTTGCAGATGCTCTTGCTAGGTTTTGACTATGGCATATAATATCTCCCTGGGAGATATGGAAAATGCTCTTGCTAGGTTTTGCTTGGTCACATGTAACAGCTCCCTGGGAGATCTTGCAGGTTGTACTGGGCACGTAATCAGTCCTGAGATGCTCTTGCTAGGTTTTGTTGATGCACGTAATGAGTCCCGAGGATCCATAGTATGACCAGTGATGATGAAGACCTACAGGTGGTGGGCCTACATCCAACATGAAAAAGGGATGGCTCTGTAGAACTTCCTATGACAAGTAGATCAAAGATCGATTGAGATAGCAACAACCATGATGATGACGATGATTCAATGACGATGATCTCGAGAAGAAGACTTGTACTAGCAGATTCATGTCGAGAAATACCTTCCTAGTTAAGAGGGAGTGTTGATGTAATTGTAACTTTGGAATGTATCTAACCTATGTATGTTGTACTCCTATAGAGATGTTATTATTCATCTATATGGAAGTTTTGTCATTTGTATTGACAAGTGTCGCAAGTGTCACAACTTGCATGTGATGGGTTATTAGACCACCAAGTGTGGGGTCGGCCTTGATTAGTATAACCATGGGTTATTAGACTGAGTTAGACAAGTCGGCCCTGCTAGGTTATTAGGCAGGTCAGGTCATGTATAAATAGAGTGCGGGAGGCACTCTATTTGATCATCTCATTATTCACTTCTACACTACTCGGAAAGTGGCGCACTAGTGGAGGAGGAGGTTCAGCTGCTAGGAGGACTATCTCTGTGTACTTGGGTTATATCATTGCTCTTTCTATATTTGAGGAAGTTGTGGGTTTTTTCACCCTTATGGTTTTCCCCAGTGAAACTCTATGCGTCTATTGTCTCATGTGATTTCTTGGTGTGATTGATATGCATTGTTATACTTGATATGCTATACATGTTATTCTCTCAGTAAAGATCCTAGAGTATGTTGAATTAATGCTAAAAAATTAATAGTTCCTTGATGTATTTGATACATAATAGACCATACATATGTTATGCAATGAGTATCTTGAGTTGGTTCATGTCTGAGCCAAGACATAGACATTGGGTTGTTTCCAAGCATCTGCTTATATACCTTCGAGGTACTATTACTTATGGACTCATATATGCTTCCAGTGGAGGAGTGATGCTACTTGGTTATGATGACTATGATTGGGGTGTTAGTATTGTGGACCGAAAGAGTACATCTAGATTTTTTTATAGCTTGGGATCAACTATGATCCCTTGGTTCAGCAGGAAGCAGGGCTCCGTAGCTTAGAGTACTACAGAAGTAGAGTATATTGCAACTAGTACTGCCTTCTGAGAAGCTGTGTGTCTAGGAAGCTACATGCTGGGTTATTCGGTGAGAATCTTGAGACTACCACCATTCACTCTAACAATCAGAGCTGCAACAAGCTCCCAGAAAATCTTGTGTTTCATGACAGATCGAAACACATTGAGATGAAGTACCACTACATCAAAGACACAGTCTAGAGAGGTGGCATAAGGCTTCAATACATTGCTACTAATGAGTAGATAGAAGATATGTTGACTAAGCCTCTATCCATGATAGAGTATAGGTACTTCTGAGACAAGCTTGGAATGATAGAGAATGCCTCCCTCAATGAGAGGGAGTGTTAAAGTTACAACATCATGAGTCCTTCTCCAAGTCAATCTTGTGTGTCAAGATTGAGCCTCATGTGTCGAGGTAGTGCCTTATAGGAGCCTGAGTTGGACTCAGAAAACTTGGAGAAGAATCTTGAGTTGGACTCAAGAATGAATAAGCCTCATATGTTGAGGTAAGTGCTTTGTATGTCAAAGTGACGATGTTGTATAATCTTGATTGTCATGGCTAAGGTCTTGTGTGTCAAGACAAATCCTCATGTGTTGAGTTAATTCTTTGCATGTCGAAGCATGAATGGTGTGTGATGTAATAATAACCATGGTTGAGCTATTAAGTCTCCTCTAGAGACTGGCCACCCCTAGAGTGAATTAATTTAGCATATGACCACTTGGAACGATAATAGAACAAGCTGATCAAATCATTCGGAAAACATCCTTAGTATATTTGATATGATAATTAATTAAGCCGACACATGTGGACATGCAAATAAGACAAGAGATAGAGATAAGATATGATAAGATAAGAGAGAATTTGATTTCCTCACTCCAATGATGATAAAGACTTTCGTTAAATAAAGAGAATTTGAATTGTTAAACTTTAGTGATGTTAACAAATAAGACTTTAGTCAATTAAAGGAGAACTCAAATTGATCACTTTAATGATGTTAAAAAAATACTTCAGTTAAAAGAGTTAGCTGAGTGATAACAAATAAGATCTAGTTAAAAAAGTGTTTGCATGATGACACTTCAGTTGCGACACTTGCATGAAGACACTTGAGTTAAGCTAAAAGACGACACTTGCATGACGACACTTATGTTAGCCACCTAACTAAGTGGTCTAGCATTTAGTTAAAGGGTGAGTTCATCCTGAAGTCAACACATAGAGTTAAATCTATTGCATGAGAAGTATGGCACACTTTTCCATGCAAAATTGATGTATTCAATGTTGGAGAGAATTATCTTAAAGTGAATTTGTGCATGTGACCAATTTAGCAAATTGTTTGAGTGGAGAATTATTATTATGAGTTTATCTTCTTTTTCTATCTCTCTTGCTCTGTAATTTCACTGGGGGTGCTTGATGTAATTTGCTCATTGTGAATCAAGTCATTCTATGCTATGTATCAATATACTAAGGAAGAATTTTCTGGGGTTTTCTCTCTCAATTTATAGAGGGTTTCCCCAGGGTAAATTTATGTGTCATATGCGAATGCTTATGCTTATGATTGTTAATTGATTTCAAGTACTATTGTATTCCGAATTAAAGATAGAAAATTAACATTAAGAACACTGAGGTCATGTGTATATGATATTCCATATCCACTTGACTCATCCCTTCCACTTGATATGGGGGATTGGGATCGATCTTGAATAATTATAGATAGTTAGTGGTTAAAGGGGAAGGATCAAGCTTGTGCCAAGCTTAGTCCAAATCCTTGTTCTCATGACCCACTCCCTTGTGTGCTAATTTCTTTGTGAGTTTGTCTAATGAACGTATGATGTGGGACGGAATGATTACATTATCCCGACCAAGGAGATTTATTAGCCATTCTAGTTTTACCTCAAGCCTCCAATTGTTGGATATCTTACTAATTGGACTCCCATTCTAAAGTAGCTTGATAATTTGGATGATAAGATGTGAATCCCATTCAATCAATAATATCAAAAAGTTCTCTTGTTCAAAATTTTTAGACCATACAAGAGGTCTTGCAATTCAACAACATTGTTTATTTCCTTTCCAAGGGAACCTATGTAAACTGAAAGAAGATATTCTTGTTCATTTGTGAAGGCACCTCCAAACCTACCTGGGCCTAGTTTCCCTTTTGAGGCATTGTCAAAGCCAAGTTTAAAGAAACTTGTAATAGGGGGTGGCCAATTATTTGGGTTAGAATCCTTAGGAAAATGTTTGACTGGATGTGTAGTGTTTCTTAAGGAGTCCAGTCCCCATGCATGAATAAGATGATGCTATGTTTTTTATCCCTTCTAGTCCTTCTCCCCACGTTGAGTAGATTGAAGTGTTTCTAGAAAGATTGATTGAATTCAATGCCATACTTGGTCCTTTCTCCATGCTACATATTTAAAAAATTTGCGATTACTCTCCTTCTAGGTTTCCCATAGAAGAAATCCTAGGAATAACTGTAATGTACTATGAAGAATGATGTTTTGATAACTTGTCCTTTTCTAGTGTATTATGGTATCCTTAATGTTTCATTTCCTCCCGTCTAATTGACGAAGGATGGAATCCCCCTCATCCAATAGAGATGAAACAAAATAACATTGATTTAAGAGATGTTCTAAGGTTTCTTCTTCCTCATAAAACATGTATAATTTGAATGGACCTTCAAAACATCTATGAAGGATTTGATCCTAGGTTAAATCCTTTCCTTTTTCCACCAGCCATAGGAAGGTTGAAGCCTCTGGCCATAGATTTTTATTCCAAATATGAACCCGATTTTTCTCCCCCTACAATTGGAAGTGTTTATCAATAGAAAGTAGGCTTCTTTGATGGACAAATTAACCCCCCCCCACCCCCCTTTTTCCACCATCAATTTTTTTCAAGTTCATTTTGGATTCAAAATCTCTTTTGTTTTAATTCTTTCCATAGCTCTTCGCAAGCAAAGTTGTTTAGAGAATTGGGCCAATTTTTCTTTGGAGACCACTTCCTCCATTTTCAAATTATGGCTATTGGCATCCCAAAATTGGTGGAAATAAGTTTTGTTTGTCATGGATAATATCCTTTAAAGCTTGACGGTTTTGTTTTTTGATTAATTCCAGACTTTATTTCTAGGCATCCTCCTAGAATAAGGCTAAGCGACAATCTTGAATATCCCAAAAGCTATTATTTTGAATGAGTGATCTATTTTTCCATGTAGTGTTCCATACAAAGGATATTATTTTGATACCATCCAACCTAATTAATTATTGTTCATCAAACTATTGTAACATCCCCATCCCTTAATCCAGCCAGTAGGAGGGGACATTAACTGAATTGGGGCCTCAATATTTCGCCCCATAACCACAATTGCGAATTCTTAATAGCTAAAATACATGTGCAGACATGAAAATAAAACACACAGTGGAATGACCTAAGTCCACACACACAACATGAAATTTATAGGCACAATTATTACATGAATACAAATAAAATCATTGCACATCATATACACAAGCATACTTATCTTTAAACAAAGAAGATCCAAGCACCTGGCTGTGTAAGAGTGATTTTCCACCCAACCATAGGCACTATGTCTGGCATATACTCTTTCTACTAAGAGGCCACCCCCAAGCTGGGCTATGAGGCCACCAGGGTGAAGGAAACACTTACAGGATTCTCTCTCTCTACCCACAACCCATTTTGCTCACTATGCTTAGCCAAAATCTCAACTAGAGCTCTACAGGGGTCTCACTAAGCCTTCAAAGCCATGGCACTCCTTCCAACTTCCCCACACAACAAAAGGAAGGAATTTACCTTCAATGATCCACAATTACATTAGAAAATCCAACCCTTATAGTGCTTACCACTGTGTACAGTAAGAGTCCAACCTGCTGTAAGCTATTGGAGAACCTCCTGCAACATTAGTCCATGGATTCTCAAGCATCCAAAGGTAGTAGAAATCAATGGGTAAAGGTTCCTAGCTTTCCCAACATACATTCTCACCGACGACCATCTAATTTCCATTCCAAAAATGTAGCTATGTCTCCAAATTCGAATTTATGGATTAATCATAGTCTGGTAATGGACATGAATAACAATGAAAAACTCTACTTAGTGTAGAAGCTTGCATGAGAGAATGATCAAAAGGGTGTTGACTCCAAGGATATGAGGTAAGGGTGAAAGCACAACTGACATAGCTTCTGACCATAGAATAAATAGGACTGCTGACAACTGACATAATTGTCACAACCCCCATGCTTCAATAACTACATGAAGTAATGTTTCCTACCAACCTCACATATGCATTCAATGATTGGATTTAATAGTCAAGAGAAGGTGATTGGCTTATTTAAGGCACATGGCATATTTTGGATGAGTTCTAAATTTGACACATGGAAATATAGGATTTGGTTTCCCCATAGGCCCCCTTTCCTCTTCCCCTATGGTGGAATCATATCCCCTCTAGTGCTCTTTACACAACCATATTGGACAATTTGATTAATTTTCAACATAATATTTACATACATTTCGAATTGGCATGATAATCCAACCATAAGGTCCAAATAAAAATATATACATCATACATGCCTAACCTGTAAAATTAGTCACAGCAGATCTAATGAACAAGTAAATCAATCACAACAGATGAACATAGAAAATATGGTGTAAAACATGCACAGTGCTCAATATCCCAGTGAGGGTGAATAATTACAATACAATAATTTGACCATGTGAGTGAGCAATTCGAATTGACTAAGTAGGCCATTCGAATCACTGAATGGAGTAGCTTGACTCCAACTAGGAGTCCTCATCATCAATCGGTGGTGCTCATCAATGCACAAGAACCAGTCATCCAGGTGTCAATCTGAGTCTAACTGAGTGTAACAAGTGTAACTGAAGTGTGTAGCCCTGATTAAGGGAAGGAGGCTCAGTGGGGGGCGCATGGGAGGCTAACTGAAGTCAGAACAAGTCATCTAGTCAATCTGGAGGTCCAACGGAAGTGAAACAGTCAGTCGGGAGTGAAACTAGCCTCAAATCAGGGAGAATCGGAGCTAACTGAATGTAACTGAAGTGGAACTGCAGTGGTAGGTGAAGAAGTGCGCCCTTCTATGGCAGTAGGTGAGAAGTGGGCGCCTTCCTGACTAAAAGGGATAAAACTCTGAAGTAAGTGGCTCCCGGGTGCTAGAATAAGGTGGCTAAGGTGCTGGAGGCATCAACCTGGTGACTGGGATGCATGCAAACCCTAATTGCATGCAAGATCCTGAAAAAGATGATGTGGATATCCGAACACCCCCCCTCAAGCTAGACTATGATGTGCAAAAAAAAATAATGTGGGGCCCTGGTAACTAAGACCAAAGGTCACCCCAATACAATAATCCAAAAAATGCTGAAAATAAACTAAGTGAGGAAAGAGGGAAAACCCAGTGGGAAGAAAGCCCCCCCCCAAGCTAAAGCATAATAATGGATCAATCTGTCTCCACCATGATGGAACTCACCCCCAATAGTGAACGGAGGTAAGAGAACTTCTTCTCAGTGAAGCTCTTGGTGAAGATGTCTACAATTTGCTCATTAGTAGGGCAATATTGCAGAATGATGGTGCGGTCATGCACCAACTGTCGAATGTAATGCATATGAATCTCAATGTGTTTGGTCCTCTGCCGCTGAACTGGATCTGTGGAGATCTTGATAGCACTTTGATTGTCACAAAATAGGACAGTCGAAGTAGTGCCACCAAAACCAAACTCGGAAAGAATACCCTGCAACCAAACTACCTGAATGCAGGCATTGACTGCCCCTCGATACTCTGCCTCTGCTGAAGAAAGTGCAATGGCTGCTTGCTTTTTGCTGGACCAGCAAATAGAATCATGACCAATCATGAAAACATAACCGGAAGTGGACTTCCAATCAATGCTATCACCTGCCCAATCTGAATCAGTAAAACCAATGAAATCAAGCTCAGAATCTGCAGCATAATGTATGCCAAACTGTCTCGTACCTTGCACATACTGCAAGATCCGCTTGGATGCTCGCCAATGAAGCTCATGTGGCTGCTGCATATATCTTGACATGGCACTCATGGCATATGAAATATCAGGCCTTGAGTGTGTCAAATAAAGTAGTGAACCAATCAACTGTCGATACATATTGCAATCTGTAAGCGGTGTAGAATCTCCCTCCTCAAGACTGATTCCTGAGAGGAATGGGAATGGGGCTGCCTTAAATTCAGCCATATTAAACTTCAATAATAGGTCGGAAGCATATTTTTGCTGAGATATAGTGATCCCATCAAAATTTTGAGCTATCTCCAAGCCCAAAAAGTTACTCAGCAAGCCCAAATCGCTCATGTCAAAAGCTAGATTTAAGGCAGTTTTTAGCTTGTTTATTGAAGTAAGAGTGCTACCAGTAATGAGAAGATCATCAACATAAAGTACAATAACCAACAAATTACCTTTAACTAGCTGAAGATACACATTCGGATCAGATTTGCATCTTTGGAAATTCTGAGAAAGAAGGAAGGAGTCCATCTTTGCGTACCAAGCTCTTGGGGCCTGTTTTAACCCGTACAAAGATTTCTTCAATCTGCAAACTAATGATGGATCTTATGTGTAGCCCTATGGCTGCTGCATATATACCTCTTCAGCAAGGTCTCCATGTAGAAATGCACTCTTCACATCCATGTGGTGCACTTGCCAGTGCTTGGATGCGGAAATAGCCAAAACAAGGCGGATGGAATCCATCTTTGCAACCGGTGCAGAAGTCTCAGTGTAGTCCACTCCTTGGACTTGGGAGAAACCTTTTTCCACCAACCTTGCTTTGTATTTGCTGATAGAGCCATCAGCAGCAACCTTCGTGCGGTATACCCATTTACACTTCACTAATTTTCTTCCAGGTGGAAGAGAAACTGGCTCCCATGTGTTGTTCTTTTGAAGAGAACTGTACTCTTCATCCATGGCACTTTGCCATCTCGGATCTCGATGGGAAGAATAGTATGACGTGGGATCTGAACCAGCCATCAAATAACAAATCTCAGGAAGTAATGGATCAGCAATAGAAAGTGCCATACCTTCTCTTTGAAAGTCTGCTCTTGTTCGTCTCGGATCAGCAAGATTTCCAAGGTTCGAACCAGCAGATTGGAGAGTGTTTTGGGCCCACTTTGGTAACTGAGGAGGATCATAATGGTCAGATTCCGAACCTGATATGTCATGATCATCATATGCTGCTGAAATATCAAAAATATCAGAACTCATACCTTCATTATCGCTGCATGGATCTTCTTCTAGTGAAGGCGGTGAATCGGCAGTCTCTTCCTCGACTAGTTGCAATTCTTGAAGCAGTTCTTCAAATTGCACACTGCGCTCTATGAATATCTTTTTAGATCTGATATCCATGAGTTTATATGCTTTTGATTCTTCCCCATATCCTATCAGTATGCACTCGATGCTTTGTGGATCCAAAGCTCGTCTCTTCTTGGAAGGAATTCTAGCCCATGCAGTAGAGCCAAAAACTCTCAAATTTGACACATCCGGTTTGTGACCAAAGAATGCTTCGAAAGGAGTCATACCTTTCACAGATGAATGTGGAACATGGTTCTGTATGTATGCAGCAACATTTATTGCTTCATCCCAAAGATTTGCAGCCAAACCTTTTGATTCAATCATGCATGTAGCCATCTCTTTCAGTGACCGGTTTTTCCTTTCTGCTACACCATTTTACTGGGGTGTGTAGGGAACTGTATGTTGGATCTGAATTCCGCTTTGGGCACAAAGTTGCAGCAACTCAGACTTAATATATTCTCCACCATTATCAGATCTAAGAGCTTTGATATTTCTCTCAGTGGCGGTCTCAACAGAAGCCTTAAAATCCTTGAATTTTCCAAGCACTTCTGACTTGTTTTTGAGAAAGAACACCCATGTAAAGCGGGAAAAATCATCAATAAATGTCAAAACATACCTTGAACCATTTAATGACATATGGGGCAGCGGACCAGTGATATCAGAATGGATCAACCCCAAAATAGTAGAAGCTCTGCTAGCTTTGCCGTGGTCGAATCTGTGCTCGGGGTGCTTCCCAATAATGCAACCAGTGCATATTCCCTTCGAGGAACGGAGTTTCGGAAGACCATCTACCATGGATTTGTTTGATAGCATCAGAAAATAATTATAATTAATATGTCCAAATCTTTCATGCCAAATCCTACTAACCTCATTACCATGTGTGCGAAGAGCAGTGGGCTTTGCAAGCGGAATAAAGTGTGAAAACTCATAGCATTTTGCAGTGTGGTTTGCCTTTCCGACTGCAACAAGTCTTCCACTTTTGATATCAGAAATTTCAACTGTATTAGGGCTAAATGTAACTTGCTTCGATTCACCAGTGTGTGCCATTTGATACACAGAAAGAAGATTTGAAGCCAAGGAAGGCACATAGAGAACATTCTGAAAGCTTCCATGATCTACATGAATCGTACCTTTGCCCTTTGAAGAAATTTTTGAGTCATCTCCCAAATGGATGGGGATGGAGCTGTTTGGATCGAATGAGGAAAAAGAATCAATATTTACAGCCATATGATTCGATGCACCCGAATCTATCAAGAGAGTAGTGGGCTTTGAAACAGTTGCCATGAGTGCTTGTCCTCTTTCATGATCATCATTCCTATCCTTCTTCCTTGCACCGTCAGGAAGGGTTATGTTGTTCTTTTCCAAAAGGAGGGCCATTTGATCTATAGTCTTCTTCATACATGAAATTTCGGGATGAAAGCCACGGTTACAATAAGTACATTTAGATTTTTGGTTACCTTCTTTTCCCTTTTGCTTGAACTTCGAACTGGATGGTGCATCCGTTTGTTTGCCTTTCTCTCTTTGCTTGTGAGGCTCGAATTTGGGCTTCTCCTTCTTTTGATTTCCTTTACCATTTGGGATCTTGGGTCCTTGAACATATAGGGCTGAATCTTTGGAGCTTATGGACCCCATTTGAATCAACTTGTCATGCTCTTTTGTGACGGACTCAATGAAGGCATTCAAGGTAGGCATCTTCCAATTCGGGGTAGTTAGCCGACCGGAATTGAAAGTAGAGACAAATACCGAATAATCTTTACCAAGCTTGCTTAGAATGGAGAGGATCAATTGTTTGTCCTCTTTGATAACTCCACTGTTCTTCAACTGCAAGTTCAAGTTCTTGAATTTTGTGAAGAATTCATTGATGGTCTCAAAATTCTCAGGACTAAGGGCAATCAATTCATTCTCTAATTGAAAAGCCCTAAGCTCATCCTGCTTGCCAAATAGTGTTTCAAGTTGCTCCCATATAGATTTTGGAGTCTTCAATCCGCTGAGATGGAAGTGAATATCTTTGGAGATGGAGAGACAAAGAAGACCATAAGCTTCATCAAGCTTGTTGTAGTGTTTGGTTCTATCTGACAGATTGTTTGGCTCCAATTCAAGACCAAGAGTGACTCAGTAGTAACCTTTTGAACGTAATATGATCTCCATATCATCTTTCCAATCAAAATAATTGAATGGGGTGAGGATAGGCTTTGAAGAAGAGTATTCCATTGCTAGGAGCGAGTGCACACTGATGTAGAGGAGCTTGCATGCACAGTGTAGCGAATGCAATTGATGGAGACAATAAACTTGCAAATCACAATAAACCAAGAACAATGAGGTCGAACAATCCACCCTTTTAGAGTTGCATCACACCTGGGATTGGAGATCAAACAATGTTGAATGGGTCCAATGTATCAGATCCAGGAATTATGTGGAAACTCAAGCTTCTGGAGTGGTATTGGAAGTATTTTCAAGCTTTGCATGCACAGGAGCGAATGCCCTTGAGATATTTCATGCCAAAACTTTTGCAATTTTTGAGCAATTCACTCAAATCTTCTTGTAGAACCACCTGTAGAAAAGAGATCTTGTCCCTGCAATGGCTCTGATACCATGTAAAATTAGTCACAACAGATCTAATGAACAAGTAAATCAATCACAACAGATGAACATAGAAAATATGGTGTAAAACATGCACAGTGCTCAATATCCCAGTGAGGGTGAATAATTACAATACAATAATCTGACCATGTGAGTGAGCAATTCGAATTGACTAAGTAGGCCATTCGAATCACTGAATGGAGTAGCTTGACTCCAACTAGGAGTCCTCATCATCAATCGGTGGTGCTCATCAATGCACAAGAACCAGTCATCCAGGTGTCAATCTGAGTCTAACTGAGTGTAACAAGTGTAACTGAAGTGTGTAGCACTGATTAAGGGAAGGAGGCTCAGTGGGGGTTGCATGGGAGGCTAACTGAAGTCAGAACAAGTCATCTAGTCAATCTGGAGGTCCAACGGAAGTGAAACAGTCAGTCGGGAGTGAAACTAGCCTCAAATCAGGGAGAATCGGAGCTAACTGAATGTAACTGAAGTGGAACTGCAGTGGTAGGTGAAGAAGTGCGCCCTTCTCTGGAAGTAGGTGAGAAGTGGGCGCCTTCCTGACTAAAAGGGCTAAAACTCTGAAGTAAGTGGCTCCCGGGTGCTAGAATAAGGTGGCTAAGGTGCTGGAGGCATCAACGTGGTGACTGGGATGCATGCAAACCTTAGAATTTGCATGCAAACCCTAATTGCATGCAAGATACTGAAAAAGATGATGTGGATATCCGAACATAACCATTCACTAGTTGGGCCTTGGCCTTGAGCTCCACACTAGGAATCCATACTAGCATATTTACAACATTTACATAATTTTGATTAAATACATTCCAAGTAAAAAATGGGGTTATTACAATCCCCTCCCCCTTGGAATAACACCGGCCTCGGTGTCCACCCAAAATTAGAACAAAAATGGGTATGCCTCTTTCATGGCATCCTCCAAATCCCACGTACCCTCATTGGGACCAAAGTGCTTCCATTGCACCTTTACCTATCCGATGGATCGGTTCCAGAGCAATGTTACATTTCTGTATAGGATGCATAGTGGCTCGGTTTGGAACTCTCCCTCGGGTTCCACCTGAATCACATCCCAATCAATCACATGGTTAGGATCATGTACATATTTATTAAGCAAAGAAATATGAAAAAAATTATGAGCTCTAATGTTAGTAGGAAATGCAATTCTATATGCAACCGGCCCTATTCTTTCAAGCACTTCAAATGAACCACAATATCTTGGTGATATCTTTGCACAACTTCCAAGCTTCAAGGAACTCTTCCTTGGCCTCACTCTAAGGTAAACACGATCCCCAACACTGAATTATCTATGAATTCTATTCTTATCTGCATAGATTTTTTGCCTATCTTGGGCTGCCTTTAAATTCTTCCTAATTTTTGCAACCTCTTATTCCATTTCCTTAAGCAATTCTGGCCCAATTACAATTATGTCCACTGGATTATCCCATGTCACTTGTGTCCTGCACTTTCTTCCATATAAAACTTCAAATGGAATCATGCCCAATGAAGCTTGCTGCCCATTGTTATATGCAAACTCTACCAAGTGTAGATAGTCTTCCCTCTTGGATGATTTGTCCATCACATACATACGAATCATATCTTCAAGAATCTAATTTACTCTTTTAGTTTGTCCATCTGTTTGTGGATGGTAGGCAGTGCTAAAATTCAGCTGTGTTCTCAATTCTGCAAAAAGACTTTTCCAGAAATTTGAAGTAAATTTGGTGTCTATGTCTGAAATTATTTCCTTAGGAAATCCATGCAATTAAAAAATTTCATTCATAAAAATATTTTCAATGGCATTTGTTTTATATGTGGATCTAACTGGAATAAAGTGTGCTGATTTTGGAAATTTATCCACCACAACCATGATAGAATCATGTTGTCTCATAGTCATTGGAAATCCTATAATAAAATCCATGGAAATTATTTCCCATTTCCATTCCGGAATTGGCAAAGGATGCAACAAACTTGCTGGGTGTTGATGCTCAGTTTTCACTTGTTGACATTTCATACATCTTGAAATATACTTAGAAATATCTTTCTTCATCCTCAGCCAAAAATATTGTTTCGTTCATACCTCTTTTCAAAATTCTTTTGTTTGCACATAAAAGTCATCTTCAACAAGAGAATTAACAATCTGTTGTCTTAAATCTGATTGGCAAGTTGTAATGGCTTCCACATGCATTTCATGCACCTTTCTTATTAGAGCATCAACCACTTTATTTTCTTTTCCTTTTATGTGCTTCATCTCAAAGTGAAACTCACATAAAAATTCCATCCATCTAGCTTTCCTGGCATTTAATGTTGGCTACTCAAATAAGTATTTTAGACCACAATGGTCTGTCCTCAACTCAAATTTTCTTCCCATTAGATAATGCCTCCACATATTTAAATCATGAACTATGGCTACAAGTTCCAGATCATGTGTGGCATAATTATTTTCACACTCCTTCAAATTTCTAGACTCATAACACACCACATGATTTTATTGCATAAGAAATCCTCCAAATCCTTGTTTACATGCATCTGTACACACAAAAAATTCTTTTTTTGGGTCTGCAATTTTTAGAATTGGAGCACTTGTGAGAAGTTTCTTCAATAGATGGAAGCTTTCTTCACATTTTTGGGTCCATTCGAATTTTGTTCCCTTCTTTTGCAAAGAAGTGACTATGTGTCCAACCGTGGAGAATCCTTCAATGAATATTCTATAGTAACTAGCAAGACCCATAAAATATCTCACATTTGTGACATTCTTTGGAGTTTTCCAATTCATAATAGTTTCAATATTTTCCGAATCCACTGATATTCCTTCCTCTGAAATAATGTGACCCAAATACTGAAATTTATTTATGTAAAAGTCACATATTCTTAGCTTTTCATACAAATTATGCTCCCTTAACAATTGTAAATCCATTCTCGAATGTTCTTCATGCTCCTCTTCATTCTTAGAGTAAATAAGAATGCCATCTAGAAAAACAAGAACAAAATTGTCCAAATATCTGTGGAAAATGATATTCATGAGACACATGAAGGTAGCTCGTGCATTAGTGAGACCAAATGGCACCACTACAAATTCATAGTGTCCATACCTTGTTCTAAAGGTTGTCTTGTGAATGTCTTCTTCCTTGATCCTTACCCGATGGTAACCAGACCTCAAGTTTATCTTTGAAAATACATTTGTCTCTCTCATTTGATAAAAAAGATAATCAATTCGAGGCAATGGGTACTTGTTTTTAACTGTCACCTTATTCAGTTTCCTGTAATCAATGCATAACATGAGTGTACCATCTTTCTTCTTCATAAATAGTACATGTGTTCCCCATGGAGACACACTTGGCCTTATGTATTTCTTTTCCAATAATTCTTGCAATTTCATTTTCAACTCTAATAATTATGGTGTGCTCATTCTATAAGGTGTCTTAGACACTGGTGCAACTCCTAGAACAAGATCAATTGTGAAGTCAATGTCCCTCTTGGGAGGAAGTCCTGGCACTTCATTGGGAAATACATCCTTGAATTCTTGTAGCACATGATAGTCCTCCAATTTTGGAACATCATTTTCTGTTTTCTCCAATATATGGGATGCATACAATTGACAACCTTTCCTACAAAACTTATTAAGTTGCATGGCTGAAATATGCCTAACATAAATTTTCTTTGGAACTCCTTTCACAACCCTTGGGTTTCCTTCATCATCAATGCACTCAAAAATCTTGTTGTAACAATCTAGTTTAACTGCGTGTGCTTCCAACCAGTCCATTCCAATGAGAATGTCATATGAACCAAGTGGTAAATATTTAGATCTGCACAAGTTGACAGTCCACCCATTTCTAATGGACATTTATCCACCATCTCACTAACTTTTCTCTTCGTTCCTGTGTCTAGTTGAACCAACCATGACTTACTATGCTTGGTTTTCTTAAAAGCTCAAATCTCAACAATTTTATGATTGACATAAATGTGAGTAGATCCAGGGTCAATAAAAATAGAAATAGATTGCTTAGCAATCTTACCTTCAATCTCAACCACAGTTGATTGATGATCTACTTGGTGGTCCTCTAGTGCATCATAAATCCTAAGGACAATCCTTGCCACTTGACCCACAATTTCAACTTCTTGGAGGTTGTGAAATTGCTTTGCACTCCCATTCCGATGTGGAAAATTTCTAATCAAATGGTCTTCTCCACATCCTCGACATTGAAGTGGTTCTCTTGGATTGTCTCCCATCATCCTAGCTGGATTTGCCACAACTTGTGGGGGATGCCTTGAATGATTTCTAAAATGAGGAGGCTTGAACCCCTTCTTCCTTTGCTCAAACTTCTCATTCTTCTTGTCCTTCCATGCCTTATGGAAAATTTCCTTGCTTTTGGCTTGATCATAACAATACTTGGCCTTTCTTATGGTCTCATCTAGAGTTTGAGGCTCATCAAACTCAATTATATATTTATAGGACTGAGGAAACCCACTTAGAAAATGCTGAATTTTCACTTTATCATCCCTAATATACTTGACATACCTCAGCAGCTCCAAAATTTTATTTGCATATTCCTCCATAGTCATTTGTCCCAACTTCAACTCATGGAATTCTTTAATTTTTCCATCATAGTACCTATCCGAGAGGTAATTTTGATTGAAGTATTTCTTGAATTGCTTCCACACAATCTTTCTTTCATTGATATTCTTCACTTGCCTAAGGTGATCCCACCATATAGATGCTCTTCCATTCAAGTTGAAGATAGTTACTCTTCCTTTCATATTTCCAGAGTAGTCTTGGACTTGGAAATACTTCCTCATCCCAATAAGCCAAGCCTTAACTTCTTGACTAGATTTTATCTCACCATAAAATGTGGGAGGTTTGGCCTTCCTAAATTATTCATGTGAGTCGTTCTTTGATTAACTATTCATCTTCTTCCTATGAGATGAAAAGATTTATCCTTCAGTGGAATCCTTAGAGTCATACGACTCACTAGAAGAGATTTATGGGGTATAGGAACTGCCTCTAGAAACTCTTCTTGAACTATGGGACCTCTTGTGAGAATGCCTCCTTGAGCTACTCCCACTCTTCTCTTTATTTTCTTAATGATGTCCAGATTTAATCTTCCTTTGAATATCTATCAGGATTTGGAGTATAGTTGCATTTAGTTGATTATGCTCTTCCTGGGCTCTAAGTAGCCTCTCATTGTCTGCTCTATAACTCTGCAGCTCCACCCTTAGGATCCTCATGGTTTCTGCAATCTCTGGGGGATTCACTTGGTTTCTCCTACCATTGGATTTTGTCTCTTCATTCTCAACTTGTATATTCTCTCCCACTGCATCTAGATCAAATTTATAAGGATCCCGTGCATCATCCATGATGATGACCTTCTTGGTCCAACCAAGATCAGAGGTTTCTCAACTGCACTATACTAATTGCTGAACCTTTAACATTCACTGATAGGAATTTGAATCTACAAAAGTGTTGATATAAATAGATTTGCTAGATTTATTACAAAATAAAAATCAAATTTCATGTATTCTGGAAAATGATCCATATTGATAGTTTTTGTCAATTATGGCTACATGAACTTTTCTAATCAAATCATAGAAGCATATGAACCACCAATTCATAATATAACTCTGTAAAATTGTACCCTTCTGGATAATCTTTTATAAATATGCTCAATTCTAACTTTTGGGCACAAAGTTAGTGTCCTTGAAAATTGTCAATTTGACCCAAATTATGCACTTTCCCTGTAGGTGCATTTAAGCCCAGAGGCCAACTTCAGACACCTGTAAAATATCATATATGGAGAAATATAAAAACTTCTATGTTGGATTAGGTAATACATATGACCAGGATTCTTCAACAACTTTCAGTTTCCTCATCGGATGCTTCATTCACCTGCTATAAACTTATGGAATTGACTACTTTGTATTTTTCCACTTCTTCTAGACTTAGAGAATTTTGCAGTTCTATAATATACCCTCACAAATCAAAATTTTACCCCAAATTTATGTTGCTCCAATGGCCACTGTTGAAATAAATATCCAAATTTGTTGATTAAAAAAAGAAAAAAATGGGGTTTAAGGGGGCTTTCCCCCTTGCGCCGTTGCAGGACAGGTCGAGGGTAGCACCCTTGTTTTTTTTTGTAAATAAATCAATTTCGCGCAATCTGGCGCATAAGAAAAATGCAATTTTTGATGACCTAGAAAGTCCCTGGTGTGGCCTAACACGTCCATGTCAATGTGTCATACATGCTTACCTGTCACCCAGTGACGCAACCGTGCCACCTTCTCCCTGCCACCAGATCGTCACATTCCGATGCCACTCGACCTCGGGTGTTGGAGGTTTCCCCTTTTACCATAGCCGGTAACATGCCCCCATGAGGTGGTTTTGGAAAACAACTCTTGGGGAGGTGTGGTCAATCAAAAGGTGACACGCACCCCAAGTGGTTTTTGGCACAATGCACCTCTCATCCCAAATTAAACATCGTGTAATTTATCGATGAGCGATGAGTCTGGGCCTTTGATATTCCATATGATCCGATGGTCATATATTCTCCCACCTATAGCTAATCACCATGCACTTTCCCAGGCCACAGTGATCCCCAACCATAGATCTTCCCCTTCGTCCAATGATCAGATCCTCATCCACCCACTGTTAACCACTGCACAATTTGCTCATGCGCTATCATCTGCAACCATTGATCTTCCCTATCGTTCAATGGTCATATTTGCACCCACCTCCACACTCTATCAGGGGAAACCTCATGTGTGTGGGTCTGATGTGGCTGATCCACATCATGCCTTCTTCCCACGTGGTTCCTCCACATCACTCATCCACATGGCATGGGTGGGACCCACTTATAATTACAAAATTTTATTAAAATTTTGAATTGTATGAAATTTTAATTCGGGTATAAGGGGACCATTTCAAAGTTATGTGTGGCCCCTTATCCATCTCTTGACGATACCCGTCTTCGACAGAGGCGTTTTGTTGATTTATACTTGTAATTGTGCATTTTCGGCCCACATAGCTCTAGTATTGCAACCAAAAGCTATGATACCACTCTGTAATGTCCCCATCCCTTGATCTGACCAGTAGGAGGGGGCATTAACTGAATCAAGGCCTCAAAATTTCACCCCATAACCACAATTACGAATTCTTAACAGCTAAAATACATGTGCATACATGAAAATAAACACACAACGGAATGAACTAAGTGCACACACACAACATGCAATTTACAGGCACATTTATCACATGAATACAAATAAACTTATTGCACATCAAATACACAAGAATACTTATCTTTAAACAAAGAATATCCAAGCAACTGGCTGTGTAAGAGCGATTTTCCACCCAACCATAGGCACTCTGTCCAGCATATACTCTTTCTACTGAGAGGCCACCCCCAAGCTAGGCTATGAGGCCACTAGGGTGAGGAAACACCTACATGCTTCTCTCTCTCATCCCACAACCCATTCTTCTCACTATGCTTAGCCAAAAGCTCAACTAGAGCTCTAAAGGGGTCTCACTAAGATTTCACATCCATGGCACTCCTTCCAACTTCCCCACACAACACAAGGAAGAAATTTCCCTTCAATGATCCATAGTTCCCTCAAGAAATCCAACCCTTATATTGCTTACTAGTGTGTGCAGTAAGAGTCCAACCCGCTGTAAGCTATTGGAGAACCTCCCGCAACATTAATCCATGGCTTCTCAAGCATCCAAAAGTTGTAGAACTCAATGGGTAAAGGTTCCTAGCTTTCCCAACCTCCATGCTCACCTACAACCATCTAATTTCCCTTCAAAAAATGTAGCTCTATCTCCAAATTTGAATTGCTGGATTAATCACATTCTGGTAATAGACATGAGCATTAATGAAAAAATATATGTAGTGTAGAAGCTTGCATGAGAGAATGATCAAAAGACTGTTGACACCAAGGATATGAGGTAAGGGTGAAAAGACAACTGACATAGATTCTGACCATAGAATAAATAGGACTGATGACAACTGATATAGCTGTCACAACCCCGATGCTTCAATAACTACATGAAGTGACATTTCCCACCAACCTCACATATGCATTAAATGATTGGATTTAATAGTCAATAGAAGGTGATTGGATTATTTAAGGAACATGGTAGATTTTGGATGAGTTCTAAGGTTGACACATGACAACATAGTATTTGGTTTCCCCATAGGTCCCCTTTCCTCTTCCCCTCTGTTGGAATCATAGCCCCTCTAGTGCTCTTTACACAACCATATTAAAAAATTTCATTAATTTTCAACATAATATTTACATACATTTCGAATTGGCATGATAAGCCAACCATATGGTCCAAATAAAAATATATACATTAGACATGCCTATCCATTCACTAGTTGGGCCTTGGCCTGGAGCTCCACACTAGGAATCCATACTAGCATATTTACATCATTTACATAATATTGATTAAATACATTCCAAGTCAAAACTGTGGGTATTACACCTATGGTGCATACTTCCTTTTTCATAGTTTGATCCACAAAGCGACCTTGTTCTGGAGCCGCCTAAACCAAGTATTTTCTCCCAAGGAAATAGTTTCCACCTTTGGATCAATAGACCTAAGCCCCCATCCTTTTTAGGACTATACAATTTAGACTATGAAATTTTCCTATTTTCCTATTGTCTTAGTTTCTCCCCATAGAAACGACCTCTGCACATTTCTAACCTCTTTAATGATGTACATAGGAGTCGACAAAATGGAAAACAAATAAATAGGAATTGAGTCCAAACTGATTTAATTATAACTAAACACCCTCCTAAGTTAAGATATCTAAAGGTACAAATCGAGATATTTGTTTCCATCTTAGAAAGGAGATCTTCCCAAGAAAGGTTGCGATGGGCATTGACAGTTAGAGGGGCTCTGAGATATCTGGATGGAAGGGATCTCCTTTGGAAACCTAGCATCCTAGCAATATGAATTTGAACAATAGGAGGAATATTAAGAAGAATATTTTATATTTACCCTAATTAATGGAGGTTCCTAACTTCCCAAAGATTCCATAAAATCACTCAACACCTTCTTGAAATATTTTGCTTCTCAAAATGTTGGAAGCCCTAGAATCATAATGTCGTCCACAAATTGGAGGTGAGAATATATTAGGTCATCTTGATGAAGCTAGATTCCTTTGAATGTATCCTATGAAACAACTATTTTAAGTGATCTTCCCAGACCTTTGACAATCAAAATGAATAGAAAAGGGGTAAGAGGGTCCCCTTGTTTAATGCCTCACAAGGGGGAGAAATTCAAAGAGGGAAAACTATTAATCAGGATGTAGAAGGAGGATGATATTGTGAGACATGATCTATTTTGTCCATTGATTTGAAAATCCAAAACCTAACAACATCTGATGAATGCGTTTTGAACTTACCTTGTCAAAGGAATTGGACATGTCCAACTTTACTAACATTCCGACTTTCTTGGAGGTCTTTAGAGAGTACATTATCTCATGAGATAGAATTATTCCATCCAATATTTGTCTGCCCTCCACATACCTTGACTGTTCTTTTGAGACAAGAATTGGTAATGGTAGCTTCAACCTATTAGAAATAGCTTTGGTAATAACCTTATAAATTCCATTACAAAGAGATACATGGCATAATTTGATGGGATCATTGGCCTTGTTCTCTTTGGGAATCATGGTAAGGAAATTTTGACTTAAGGCTGGTATGAATTCTAACATGTTTCTTGATTCTTCCACAACCTACCACACCTCCCATTTAATTACTAACCAATATGATTGAAAGCATTTGGTTGCAAATCCATCCAACCCCCCAGAATTTCCCTCATCCAACTTCATCACCACATGCTATACTTCCTTTGGATTTACTTTCCTGAGAAGACCTTCATTCCGGTCATCAGTTAATAGTCAAGGAACGTTTCTAGTTATCTTTTTGATAGTATCCTTTCAATTTCTTTGTAGTTTAGTTAGTAGATTTTGGTAGAAAGAAGTAATGTCTTTCTCCATGTCATCATACCTTGTAAGAGTGTTGCATTACCCATATTGTAAGGATATAATTGTGTTATGATGGTTGTGTTGAATCATTGAATTGTGGAAGAATATCAAGTTCCATTCCCCTTCTTTGAGCCAATGAATCGTTAGTTTTTTCTTCCAGATAATTTTTTCCTAAAGATTTTTGAGATCCAATTGATCCTACAAGGCCCTTTCTTCCCTTGTGATATACTTTGTTTTCCCTTCACTAATGATTTTTTTCGACAACTATTCCATTTTCTCCTCAAGCTTCCATTTTTCACTAAAAATGTCACCAAATCCCCCGTTGTTCAATATTTTGAGCCTACTTTTTAGGTTCTTTAGTTTCTGTTGAAATTAATACATTTTCGACTCCCTATTCAAGTGGCCACATCATGCCACAATGCTGCAATGTTGTTTTAAAAGTCTAGGTGATCGAACCAAAATTTTTCAAACTTGAATGATTTATTTTTAGGGAGCTTGTATAGCTCTAGATTGAGACTGATAGGTCGATGGTATGAACTCGAACAAGGGAGAACTGAAGCTTCCATTATGATGCATTTTATCATAATATATTCAAAGACCAAGAACTTGTAGTCTTGATGCTACCTTTTGTGAACCTCCTTGTTTGTTGTTCCATGTATACATCCCATTCATTGTGTCCATGTCCACCAAATTGAGGGATTGTATGGTGTCCTTAAAACAAGCATATGATGAACCCAATTTCCTAATGCCTCCCTTTTTCTCCTACAATGAGTTCACTAGGTTGAAATCACCACCTACTATCCATTGTTGATAAACTATTATAGTCCCAATCCTTTCAACGATTGGATTTTTCATCTATTGCAAAAGGACCATACACATTAGGGATAGATCCTATGGTTGTTTTACCCATGAGATGAAATTTAGTAGGGATTGTTTTGGTTGTTCAGAAAAAGTACTCCAAACTTACAAATATTGGATCCCACCGAAGGACAATTCCTCCTACCGATACTTTGGCATATACAACTATCATTTGACAACCTTTCCAACAAAATTTATCAAATTTTTAAACCATTTCACTAATATATTTAGTTTTATGTAGCATGCTAACAATTGGTTTTTTCTCGGTGAATCTTGTTATGAATATTTCTTTGTTTACTTTTCCCATTTAGATCCCTTATGCAATAGGAAATGATCTTCATAATTAACTGGATGTGGGGGTAGAGAAGAACTTGTTTGTCACTGACATGTACTTCCCTTAGCCTAGAATCCATTCTCCAAGTTCCTTCAGGATTTGTTGTTTTCTCTTCTTTCTTCCTTTCCTTTCATTGTGTATGAGTTTGGATTGTTATTTTGGAGTGTTGGTTTTAACCCCCAATGAGCCCTGTATCTGATCTTTCTTTGTCTCATTCTTGCAAGATTGATATTTAGATCTATGAACGACTTAGTTAAGGAGTTGTAGTTGGTGCTCTAGAATTGATTGTGTGTCCTCCCTATTACATTCCTCCATGCTACCTTGGAGAACTAGGTCTCCTAGTTCCATATATTCTCCCTCCTTAGCCCTCATTAAATCATTTTCTCATATATTTCTTTCCTTGTTTAGGATTGGAATATCTTGCTTGGATGTCCCCTCTATTTTGCACCTCTTGATGTGTTGATTATTATTTAGATCTAGTTTGATATTTCCTTGTTTTAACCCCTATTTATCCTCTAATTTTCCATTTGTGTTATTGTTTCCATTCTCCTGAACATTTAGGAATTTGAATTGGTTGGTGGATGTAGTCTCATACCTCATTCTCGAATGAATTTTTTTATTTCCTCATTTTACTTACCGACCACTCTAGTGAAATCCTCATGATCTAACTACTCTTTTGATTTTGTAGGATTGGTATGTTTGTTAAGAGGGAAATGCCTAAACAGGTTCCCATGCTCATGGCACTTGTGGTAGTGAAAAGGTATGTGTTCATAATCAATAGTTTGGATCCAATCGTTGTTTTGATAAGTGAGGCATATCAATTCTAGAAAAGCTCTTGAGATGTTCATATAGACATATTCTGGTGTATGATGTGTAACGGTCCTATTTTATGAACTCATATATTTTCAAAACATTTCCTAAGGTACCTATGCCAACTAGGGTTTCCTCGTCCTATTATTCCTGGGGCAAGGAGTAGATACAGACTGGGGTAAAAGATATTTTTTTGAGCTATAATTCTCTTTCCAAAGGTGGAGGTAAAGCCCAACTAAAATGAAGAAACATAGGCCATTTTCAAACACCCTTTCTTGATCTTCTAAGATGGAAAATATAACTGCGAAGAAACCCTTTGACCTAAAATGGATCAATATATAATTTGTCATCTATTTTGGTTATTTCTTGTTGGAAAGATTGGATCTGTTGGCTTGTAGGGCCTATTTTAGGGGTAGGTCTCATTTTGCATATTTGGGGTCTAGAATGTTCTGGGGCCTATTTGAGGGATTAAATAATATTTTTTGGGGCCAAATTCTCATCACTCGTGTCATGCCCCTTGACACTATTTTACATGCTGAGAAATTTCCAACGGTACACAAATTTCCTCAAACAAAGAATGTATGAGGAAGTTATGCCTCCCACAAGTTGACCTATCTAGTTGAGCATCATGGTACTGAGTGGATTCCACGTCAACTCACATTTCTCACACATGTGGACTTTCAATATCATTCTAGAAGGTCCAAAACCGTAACCCTAATCAGAAATTGAGGCATGCAAAAACCCTAAAATAAATCCTAGATAAATATCGAACTATGTTAAATACTGAGACATTAGGAGAAGAAGAGTTTCCATTCTTATGATGTTATTGTATTGTTCCATAGTTGAGAGGTAGCATGAGAGTGGATATTAGACAAAAAATAGGAAGTAGGAGATCCTATAGTAGCCTTTATGGCCATAGATTCATAGGTAACTCCATAGAGAGTACCACTTTCTTTGTATTTTCATTCTATATACAAGATCAAGGCATAGTCCTCATGTATCACTTGGTTTTCATCATAACTATAATCATCACCCAATTACATATCCCTAGTTTCCCTTTCATTTACTCCAATTACATTACTACATATCCATCCATGCTTTCACAACTTACTACATTGTTGTTTGTTCCCGTCTCCAATTCAATGATAAGCATGGATGGAATTGAGAAGTGCAATGGGAACTACAAGTATAAAACTCTAAAGCAATTAGATGTTTTTGGTTGACATGAGCAAAGAAAAACTACGACAATTCTCATCCTTCCATTTACATGTTTCTATTAACATCTTATGGGATATTTTCATATCATTATGAGTCCTTGCTCCGCAGGGATTATAGTGATCGTTTGGTCGCCAAATTTGGTTGACTGTATTAGTTTCAATTTTTTAAGCTAATGTTTAATAAATTTTTCAAATTTTTATTATTAAAATCAATTTGTTAAAAATTAAAATTATTTTTATAAGTTTTCAAAATTAATTAAATCACTTTTCTGATTGGTGTCGTACAAAAAATTGACCATTTTTCCCTAGTGTGCAAAATAATTTTTGAATTATAAAAATGATAAAAAATATAAAAATAAGAGAAAAATTTAAAACTTGTCATGTAAACATTTGGCAATAGTTGTTCATTTAATACAGTTAATGTGATATATGAAAGATTTGACAACCACGTCTTGTCAAGCCTAAGACAGAGGCTAACAAAAATTGCGAATACCACCACTGAAACCGTACATGGGATTGAATTCCGATGGTAATTTCAATGGAAGTCATTTCTAGTTTACACTTGGCATTAAAAAACTAAGAATTAAATGCATAGTATTTACAACGCATGGAGTGATGTACGGATGACATTAGTAAACAAAAATCATATTGAATGTATAAAGTCTCTAGAAGGAACGATGTACAGATTGGCATGGATAACTTTAGAACATAATAACCATATAATTGATTTATAACAAGGTCAAAACCCAATTGTATCTGTATACATCACTTACCAAAGCATGTGTGTTTATATACATAGTTTATCATTATATGCTACATTGCAGGACGTGAGATATATTATTACCTTAGTTTCATAACATTTAAACTAGGCAAGAGGAACCATAAGACATAAGTTTAAGCCATACACACAACAGTTAAAAAATCAACTCAACCTAAAAGCAATGTAATTTTTGAATGTACATTATCAAGAAATGAATGAATTCCATTTAAACAAGTGTGCAGGTAGCTTGGTTTATACATTGGTTAGTGTCCCATATCAATATTGAGCTCATACGCTGCTAGTTCCGGTCCCATATCAATATTGAGGTCCAGTGTTGGTTTGCTATTATTGGTGCTACTTATAAAATAGTCACTAAAGCTGCTGGTTATAAAAATGCACATGATATTTGCTATCATTAAGCATAGGAACGCAACACTTAAGGACATTATTAGATTGGTGAGGTAATATACATTGCTACAATCAGCCAAAAGGAGTGATAAATATTAAAAAACATATTTATTATTATAAGTTCGTTTATATTGCTTTTTATTATTCCAATAAAAAGTTGGTATAAGTTCGTTTATATTGATTTTTACTATTCCAATAAAAAGTTGGTTTTGATTCCAATAACATTCCCATCTGTCTTAAGTTGATTATAAGAATATTTTGGACAAAAGAAAACTAATATATTGCAATATGTTGCAGGGTAGTGGCATTTTTGCAGGGCATTGACAATTCCAAATTTTTGTAAATGACTTGCAATATGTTGCAGGGCCGTGACATCTTTGCAAGGCAGTGACAATTTTGCAGGGAGATGACAATTAAAAAATTGTGTATATGATGGAGGGCCATGACATCTTTGCAAGCTAGTGACATTTTTGCAGGGCGTCGACAATTCAAAAATTGTGTAAATGCTTCACGGTGTATGGATATGGGTATGGCCACAACAAAAGGCAGTGGCAGTGAAGCCCAGAGCTTATTTGGGAATTGATCCATAATCAGAAGCATATCAGGGTTAAGCATATTTTTTATTTCTCCTAACCTCCCTCCTCACTTCAATTTTTACTCTAAATTCGGTGCGTAATTTGAAAAATCATTATGGCCATCTACTCCATGGATAAGGATAAAATACACGTCATGGATTTGTCAGTTCCAAAGTTCCAAAATTTCGATAAAGATTAATAACTATCGAGACGCATGCAATTACATGAAAATGATAATAGACACATGCAATTACATGAAAATGATAATAGAGACGCATACAGTTACATGAAAAGTCTTCTTCAAATTCACATTATAATGATTTATAGATGCAGATAAACAAAAGGGCATGTTACTACTTTCAAAGTTTATGCCCATCAGTGCTAAAATCTATACCCCAAATGAAAGGAAAGGAAAATCCCAAGCCATTCTTTAGCAAGGAAGCACCTGTATATGGAAGCATATTGCATGAACAGTTTGACATTAACAAATACATATGATTATATGGAACCTGGAAGTAATAAATATATCACATATACACAATCTGTGGTATATTATATCGAAGACTATTATGAAAAATATGTGCACCCGGGACAATGATATCCGCTTTTACACATCCATTTCCGCATTGGCATTCAAATTTTTCGCGCTAAGGGAAATCCCCATTCCAAAGAAAATAATGAACCTTGAATCGCCTCAGTAGAGAATATGAAACAACAGTATCTGCAGATGAGGGATAACCTTACCTTCTAGACCTTATAGCTATCGATTTTAGGTTTTTAAATAGAAGGCCCAATTGTACTCCACTTCCAGCTTGAGCTGCAGAACCCACCAATACCATGGCTCTTCTTTGCAACAACAACTATGGATAGAATGAATTAGTCTTTCGGATCGCAAAATAGCCTCCACATACCCCTACAGGTGAAAGAAATAGATCATTCTTTCCTTTGCAATAGTAGACTTCATGCTTGGATATATTTTATCTACGCATGCCACTATTTCCTTCTATCTATATAACTGACTTAGAAAGAGAAGAAATGTAGAGCTTGAAAGAGATGCCCATTCACTCGTTGACCCATTATATTATGCATGCTGTTCCCATTTACTAACCAAAAATCCAAACAACAAGGGAATAAGCATTGGGGGAGGAAACAAGGCTTCAGGAAAGGCTTAGACTGGCCTAGCATCTAAAACCTTCCTTTTAACTTTTCCCATAGGTGAGTGAGGGCTATTGCTACTACCCACGGAGAGGCTTCGTATGGCATATAGTCCCTCTAAATGGGCCCTGCTTCGATGGAAACCTCTGCATGGATATCCCTGGCTAACGTGGTATATTATATCAAAGAATATTATGAAAAATATGTGAGGTGAGTTGATTCAAACTAGTTTTCTGTTCCAGCTACGTGCAAAACCATTCAACCTTGCTTGCCAAGATCGAGATACGATCTTGAAACATTAAAGAGATTCAACCCTGCGATTCATCATGGTTCCTTCTAAACATAGGAAGACAAAGTTGTTGAATTCGCTATCAACAAAGAATCGGAGTTGTACTACAGGTGTCACAATTGTCCCATGCAATAGCCTCGTACATGCTGTCTTCTACAGGTAATTGAACAAGCAAATGAGAGGGTAACTATTGGCGAAGGGATTCTATGCATAAGGGGGGGCATGCCAACATTCTCCATGTATCCCACACCATGAATGAAATTAAGGATATCACACTACCTTACCACACACATCTTAGCATGCAACCAACAAGAACTCCATCATACGACATCGCCTTGCCGCTAACAAAAAGTACATGCACATCAATAGATGTCAAAATTGTTTCATGTACTCCATGCATGGCTTCGTATATGCCGTGTTCCATGCTCGAGAAAAATTTAATTAATTTAAATGATTAAATGACTCCACTACCTGGATGATTTGTTACGAAATTATTTTATTATCAATGTACCTAAAATTTTTTACTTCTTGTATTAGAATTGGTATTAAGGTCTAGCTGCTATGTCGCTGCTGCTTAGGTTTTACAGGTTTCATTTACAGGTTTCATTGCCGATAGTTGGTAGTCATAGGAAGCCTGGCCTTCTATTGAGTTTTACTGCCTTAACTATGCTCATGAATGCTCACACTTAAGTGAAGGGAGAGGGCTTAAACAAATGTTAAAAACTTTATCAATGCCTCTTCTAGCGCGTTCCATCATCACTTACAGTTCACCCTTAAATATTTTCCCCTAACTTACCACTACGGAACACAGGGTTACAACACTAGATGCAATGGCGCGATGCTGCAATCTATCCGTAAGCCCAACCATTGGTCCAATTCATTATGGTGTTGTGCTTGCTTATTATGATCCAATATCAGGCTTGGATAATTATGCTAAGTCCAAGGCGCAGCTCGCTAAAGGTTTTGGGCTGTAAGAAATAAAAATAAGAAGAGGCAGTAATAGGGAGAGAGTAGGCCTGGAAACATAAAAAAAGCAGTTGAAAAAGCCAACAAAGAGATTGACGGACCATCTGCAGAGCATACTCAACACGTTGGACGTAAGGCATAGAGGAACACCAGAATGATGGAGACTGCAAAGGAAACATAGATCGAAGGAATAATAGTTAATGTTTCTTTTGTTGTTTACAACTTGCTCAGTAAAACCGAAATCAAATTCGATCAATTAAGCAAATTATCCCAAAAGGTACAAGTATAATATTAGCTTAGATTTACTTTAATCATAGCTAAAGGCTATGGGTTTTTCCATGTCTGCTTATGTAATAAACCTTCTGTCTGTGATAAAGACCCTCCCTCAATAAGATGTATTTTTTGAGTGTCTGGGATAATATAAAGATAAAAAATTAATAAGTTTAGGGGCAATATTGTAAAATTTAAAGATATAGATTTATGTTTGTTTTCATGCTATGTTTCTCCGGTTTAAAAGGAAAGAATTGTGAAAGAATTTCCAGGTACCTGTGCACATACAAGGATTTATAACTGATTTCAGAATGATATTTTGTTATTCCATTCCATCTTCTTTAATCAACGGGAAAAGCACTGGACAGAGCACTCTTTTTTCCATGTTCTTATTTTTAATATGTTTATACCATTAACCCACTAAGAGGTTTTTAGTTAGGGTAGAAAAGATAAAAAAGAGAGGGAAGTAGTCATATCACCGCCGTAATCTCCTGTGAATGATCATTAGCCTTTTATTTATTCCCTCAAGCACCGCTACCTTCCTAAGAAACAGAAACCATAGGGTTTACAGACAGTTGGTCAATAGGCCAAATCCCATTATTATCCCTACCATTAGTACCCGAGAAAACACCAGAGTTTATTTATCTGTTAATTTCGCAATGGAAACAATGGGCATGCAATGATGACACCCTATTAAGACTTTTATGAAACAACTTGTTTTTTTAATCTTTCCCCATTTTCCAAAAAAAACATCATTAGAGATGCATGAATCACTATAAAATAGCTTTTGGCACTCTATTTTCCCATTTTCAATTGTTATTTTTGTATTTTGCAGAGCGGATTTAACCCTATTCCATTGCCATACTAAATTGGAGTACTAAATCCGCCCTGCAAAATACAAAAATGAAACCTATACAACTAACCTCCAAACAATAAAGTTATTTTAAACTATTCACAATAAGATATTAAAAAACATCTTCATATTGAGCATAGTAAAAGCAGGACCCATAGGAGATCAAAAATTAACAATATACGTTAAAAACATCTTCATATCAAGCATAATAAAAGCAGGATCCATAGGAGATCAAAAATTGACAATATACACAGATCAAAGCCCTAGCCCTTGATCATATTATTTTGTTTAAATAAATTAAACATAAAATCTTGATCATACCATTGAAGTCATTAACTTTTTCTCTTTATTTCGTTATATTCAAATAAACAAAATCAGGAGCAGGGACTTGCTGCATTGCAGCTATTTCTCTTGTTTTATTGTTATTAGAATATTAGTAATTATGTACATTTTAATAAAAAATAAACATTTTTCCAACCACATTATTAAAGTTAATAATACTTTAATTAAAAGATCAAATATATATATATATATATATATATATATATATATATATATAATTTTATAATCCAATATAATAGATATAAACAAAAATAAAAAATCTCTATATATGAAAGATAAAAAATCACACAATAAAAAAATAAAAATTTACCATAAAAATAAATAAAATACCACAAATACGCTATTTACATTCAATTACTTTATATCATAGAGATATATCTCATTGTGTTATTACTAGCATTTGTCCTTGGAGGGGCAAAAGGAACGCCGAATGGAAAATTCCAACTCTTTCATAGAACTATTGGGTATAAAACAATATAATATTGACTTTAATTTTTTATCAAAAGTCATCATCTACAGTTGATAAAGTTTTATGAAGGTATAAACATTTTGAGATAAGGGTGGCAAAGGTGACGTCCCTCCAACACAAAATCAGCTTGATGGTGGTCCAATCCAACACTTCTCGCAGACATTGATGGAGTTTGATTCAAGGGGTTTTATTTACGGATATTTCGTCTAAGCTTGGAGTTTGATTTGAGGGCTTTTTCTCTTAATATTAGACTTGAGACTTGATTAGAGGTAGCATTTTGGAGTAGTTTATTACATTTTCCTTGTAACGAAGCTGAGTGGGAGCTAATTTTCCATTTGTTGGAGAAGAGTGGTGTTCAAAACTTCATCTCTGCAAAGAAGACAGAGAGGGCATGGAAACACCCAACCACATAAGGAGATTTAGAGGAATAAAGCCTTGGGGAGGATTTGCCCAATCATTTTTGTCTCCAAGCTGTAAAATGTTCAACAAACACATGAAGAATTTATTTATTTTTTAGCTTTTGGTAGTCGCGGGTTTTTGATCTTTTCCTCTGACCCATTTCACAGCTTTCTGTTTTTTTTCGCCGAAACTGGTCGCAAGATTATGTTTATCTTTCACCGAACAATTCCGCGATCTTCAACGTATTTTCGCCGGATTTTGTTCTTTCTTACTGAGCAAGGTCGCATGTTTTAATTCACCCGACGCCGACCGTTTCACGTTTTTTATGATAATATCTCCGACCCGATTTGCAGCTTTCCGTTTAGTTTTCGCCTAAACTGGTCACAATATTATGTTTATCTTTCGTCGATCAATTTCACTATCTTCGGTGTATTTTCACCGGATTTTGTTCTTTCTTGGCGAGCAAGGTCGCAGGTTTTAATACACCCGTTTCCGACCATTTCGCATTTTTTATGATAATATCACTGACCTTTCTCGCCAAGCATTCCACCGTTTGGTCGCCCCCCTTTTGAACATCGTCGCTCGTCTCTTTCGCCGCATTGAATTCTTATCGCACCAATTGGTCACCGCAACTCGTGCTTTTGGGACGACCGTGTCGCAGTGGTTACGGTAAAGTCGGCGAAGTGAAAAAATGATGTGGCTGACAACTAATGCGGTGGCGCGTGTGTCACATTGGCGTGCTTCCCAAAACAAAACCCTAAAGAATTGAATGCTTTAAATACCTTTGCATATGAAGTCCCATGTAGCTGATAACCAACTGATTTTTGATTCATCTGCGTTCCTACCTGGCTAAGATTTTTGTTAATCATTAAGACAGACCCTGGTGAATATTGTGTTGTTTCTCTAGGCACTGAAAGTTTTTGTGAGAGAGAGCAAATAAAATGAGAAGATGAAGACACATTGGAGATTATCCTCTTAGTATTTACCGCTTAATTCTAGGGTTTTATTGTAGCCAACATATTTTAGATCATTAAGAAAATGCATAATCCTTGGAGTTACTGTGCGTAGCCACCCAATTTTGTTCATAGTCAGAAGCTATCGTTTTTCTATTAACTAACTCTATCTAATAGTTGGATTCTTTTTCTTTTTTTTTTAAGCAAGAGAGCCATTAGATTTAGATAGGTCAATCAAATTTCAGTGGAAAATCATTGGGTTAGGGACTTTGGGAAAATGGTCAAAAGCATGATGAAGGTAAACCTTGAAAATATGAAACCGAAAATGAAAATGTGGTAAGGCCGTAGATGGTCCATTCTAAATGCACGGGAAAGAAGTATGGAAACATTGGGATCTTTGAAGGGATTAAGCGCAAACAGATGTGTGAAGTTGAAGAGAATACGAGGGTTGATGTAGCTTACAAAGCTTCAACATATACAAGTTAAAAGCTTCAACATCTATCAATCTATCACTATAAATATGATTGTAGTGTCATCCAAACCATTTGATTAAGTCTCCTCTGGTGTTAGGTCTATTGGAGGATGCATGCACCACCTGTTACGATACGTGGTGCCTCCATGTGGACTGATCCATCTTATACACTGAAGCGTTCAACTCACCTCCTTACTTATAATCTCCACATCAAATTAACTTCTGTGTAGAAACTTACTTTTTATTTAATTGTTCCATAAACTGAATTGTATTTTGTTATTTTCTAGCGGCGTGAGAAGACATGGCAAGTCTAATGGACAAAGCTAAATAACTCGTAGTAGACAAAATCACCCAAACTCTCCCATATAGAAAAATTCAGTGCAAAGGAAAAATATTACCATGGAATCAGTCACTCTAGATAACATTGTTGACATAACCAATCGTTTGAACAGTCATTGCCTACCAATTGGGAATGGACTGCAAAGCGCAAACAGGAATACAAGTGCTTTCTCAGTCAATTTCTTGGTTACTTTATTGATTTTTTCAGTCTACATGCTCAATGAATCACCACTTGCAATATTAGATTAATTGAATTCTTCTGATATATTCCATTCATAATGAGTGTAATCTATCATAAGACTTGAATTTTAATACAAAATTAGAAAGCTCCATTCATAATTTTCCAGCTTGGTGTGCTTTTATTTGACTATGGAAGTAATCATCTGACAAATATTTGCATGGATTGTTTTACATATTGTCTCCTCCCTTTTATTTAGATTTCGGTATACCATGAGAAGTTGTTAAATTTCGTCTAAATTCCGGTTTGTAGTTGTAGACATCTGGTGTTTACGCTTCCCCAATTTTCAGTTCTGTTTGTTTGTTGGGCCGCCAGTTCTCCCTCCAAAATGCTATTTTCATTTCTCATTTCTCCTTTCTCCCTCTAAAATGCTATTTTCATTTCTGTTTGTGCTTTCTCGTTGGGCCGCTGGTTCTCCCTCCAAAATGTTTTTTGTTTGTTCGGTTTGCTTTCTCCATCCGAACTGTAATTGTATTTTTGGTTGGTTTGTTGTGCTTGAATTTGAAAGGTTACCAGTCTCTTTAAGCTTTTGTCATCTTTGGTTTACACAAACACGATTTCTACGAGGAGGTGGACTCGGTGGTGACGAAAAATGTTGATGGGATGTCCGAGTTAGAAGAGCTAGCAAGTATGGAGCCATTGACATCTTTGGAGCAGTTATGGGCAAACGGGCGTGTGATCATTAATCATGATAATAGGCTTTCAATTTCCATTTTAGTCCACATTGATCCATGTTAATATTGACATTATATGTATAAATGTTGCTCAAACTTATGTTCTATGCTAGCATGTTAGCGAGGAGTACAAGCTTGTTCTTGACACATTATACTTGACATTAGCATACATTGATTGTTATCTATCTAAAAATCATGTTAACAGGTAGAAATTGCAACTTTTGGGAATCTCTTGCATGTTAATTGCCTTGTGAGTTTTGACAATCATAGATAGTATGACTTGTTAATTTGGTTTTGTGTAGAAAGAACGAGATCAAAAGTTCACTTTAATGGCATCTAAGTCAAGTAAATGAGTTGCTAATAAAAAAAATCAATTTGGAAACTTCCTTACTCTAGCAATGTTTTATGTAGAAGATAAAAATAAGGCAAGAATGATTTGCACGATTTGATTTTAATACCATGCCAAGAAGCTACCATATATGATACAGATTTTTTTTTTTTGAAAATATAAGCTTATTGGAAGAATAGAATATTGATGGCACAATGAAAATTCAAGCTTGGAATGCTCGCAGGGGTATAGCTCAATCGACAATTCGCTTGATATGAAGGAAATGTTGTAAATGGAGGTCACGAGTTCAAATCACCCTGACTTACCCGTGCCCCATGCTTGCGGGCGGTGTGGGTGCAACTAGGGGTATAGTGGTAGTGGACGAGATTGGATCCTTGGACCTCGTGTCACGTGAGTACTAGCCCCTTCCCAGTTGTCGATTTCCCTAGTTAAAAAACAAAAAAAAAAATGTTGGAATATATTACTTTTACTCGTACAGGAGGAATATATTGTTGTAGGTTGTAAGAGGAATTATGGGAAATATAGACTGCAACACCAAATGTAGATACAACTCGAGTTCCATAGCTAGTCCAATGAGAGTTAATGGTTCCATGGAGCCAGTAGTTGAAGTAGCACAGCCTCTTCTTCCTTGTGTTAAAATTCAATATGCTAAGACAAAAAATAGCAGCATTACATTCCATTTCACAATAATAGCATATACAGGATCACTGAAGAAACAACAAGCACAGCATAAACACAAGAGATAGAGATTTATCCTGGGAAACCCTCATGGGGTAGAAAACCCAGCAAAGCTTCCTCAATATAGATGACCAGCAATATACAAAGATGAAACCCTGAGACATGATCTCCTCCTCCACAATAGCAGACCTCTCCTCCACAAGTGCACTATCCTCAAGTGTGTGAGTGTATCAAATGAGGAACACACCTCCTCTATTTATACACTACTTTGATATGTATTTTACACAAGTACATGTAGGCTCGTATTTAACCATTAGGTTAAATACCCCATTATAACTGACTGGGCCGACCCCCACATGGTGGGTCTAATAACCCTAGTTACCACACCCAACTCGGAGGAATAAACATCTCCGGATTTATAGTATAATCACATCGGAGGTATGGAACATCTCCGGAATAAATAATATACAAATATAATATTCTTTGAAGTTACAATATTTCAACACTCCCCCTTAACGAGAAGGATATTATAACAGTATCTGCACGAGCAAGGAGTCATCAACATCATACATGATACATCTATAAATCATTGGAAGCTTTCTCAACATCATCAGTAACTCAAGCAGTTACTGGAACATCAACATCTTCAGTACTGAGTCTTTATCTTCTGCAGTACTCGAACAGCTACAACAACATCAACATCTGGATCCTCACGATCATCAGTATTGTCATCTCACGATCATTAGCATCATCATCACACGATCATCAGCATCGTCATCACACGATCATCAGCATCGTCATCTCATGATCATCAGCATCGTCATCACACGATCATCAGCATCGTCATCTCACGATCATCAGCATCGTCATCACACGATCATCAGCATCGTCATCTCATGATCATCAGCATCGTCATCACACGATCATCATCATCGTCATCACACGATCATCAGTATCGTCATCACACGATCGTCAGCATCGTCATCAACACAGGTATCCATAACAATACAAGTATCCACATCATTAGTACAAGTATTCATGCCAATACAAGTATACATATCATCAATACAAGTATCCATACTGATACAAGTAACCACATCATCAATACAAGTATCCTACCGATACAAGTAACCATATCATCAATACAAGTATCCTACCGATACAAGTAACCACATCATCAATACAAGTATCCTACCGATACAAGTAACCATATCATCAATACAAGTATCCTACCGATACAAGTAACCACATCATTAATACAAATAAAATCACTTTCTCGGAGACCATTCGTCTACGGATCAATTCAGGGACCGAAGTCCGGGGATGATACAATCCCCACTTCTCAGAGACCACACGTCTATGGATCAATTTAGGGACCGAAGTCCGGGGATGATACAATCCCCACTTCTCGGAGACCACACGTCTACGGATCAATTCAGGGACCGAAGTCCAGGGATGATACAATCCCCACTTCTCGGAGACCACACGTCTACGGATCAATTCAGGGACCTAAGTCCGGGGATGATACAATCCCCACTTTTCGGAGACCTCACGTCTACGGATCGATTCAGGGACCGCAGTCCGGGGATGATACAATCCCCACTTCTCGGATACCTCACGTCTACGGATCAATTCAGGGACCTAAGTCCGGGGATGATACAATCCCCACTTCTCGGAGACCTCATGTCTACGGATCAATTCAGGGACCTAAGTCCGGGGATGATACAATCCCCACTTCTCGGAGACCTCACGTCTACGGATCAATTCAGGGACCTAAGTCCGGGGATGATACAATCCCCACTTCTCGGAGACCTCACGTCTACGGATCAATTCAGGGACCTAAGTCCGGGGATGATACAATCCCCACTTTTCGGAGACCTCACGTCTACGGCTCTCTTTAGGACTGAAAGTCCAGGGATGATCCAATCCCCTCAACTGTCCACTAAGGACTTCATTCTCAGAGACCTCACGTCTACGGCTCTCTTTAGGACTGAAAGTCCAGGGATGATCCAATCCCCTCAACTGTCCACTAAGGACTTCATTCTCGGAGACCTCACGTCTACGGCTCTCTTTAGGACTGAAAGTCCAGGGATGATCCAATCCCCTCAACTGTCCACTAAGGACTTCATTCTCGGAGACCTCACGTCTACGGCTCTCTTTAGGACTGAAAGTCCAGGGATGATCCAATCCCCTCAACTGTCCACTAAGGACTTCAATCTCGGAGACCTCACGTCTACGGCTCTCTTTAGGACTGAAAGTCCAGGGATGATCCAATCCCCTCAACTGTCCACTAAGGACTTCATTCTCGGAGACCTCACGTCTACGGCTCTCTTTAGGACTGAAAGTCCAGGGATGATCCAATCCCCTACCTGTCCACTAAGGACTTCATTTTCGGAGACCATACGTCTACGGATCTATTCAGGGACCGAAGTCCAGGGATGATACAATCCCTACCTGTCCACTAAGGACTTCATTTTCGGAGACCTCACGTCTACGGATCACCTTAGAACATGTGTTCAAGGATGATACAATCCCCACATGTATTCTCATCAATACAAGTACAAGTATCCTCAACCATACACGTACATTAATCAATACATGTGTCATCAAAAGTATGTATTCTTACCAATACATCTTAGCATGTATTCTCACCAATACATATAACATCAAAAGCATGTATAAGTAAAACTAAGTATTCTAAGTATACGAGTCCTAAATCTAAATAGTTCTAAGTATCTAGGTGTAGAGAACAGGTTACCTCATCATCGACCTTGTTGTTCGATGAGACAATCTCATCATCAGTGACTATACTACTCCCCCTTTCGAGGAGGGTCCTTTTGAGCTACACCAAGCTTGTCTCGAAAGTATTCAAATTTCACTCGAGACAGAGGCTTGGTTAGTATGTTGGTAACTTCTTCACTCGAGGTAGAGGTTTGGTTAGTACATCGGTAACCTGTTACGAATTCAAACTTTATAGTTCCTTTCTGTGTCATATCTTGATTGTTCCCTATGTTCTTTGACTTATCATGGAACACTGGATTCTATGTCATCTTGATACAACTCTATTTGTCACATAGGATCACAGTTGGTTCTATCTCTAAGTCAAACAATCCTGAAGCCAAACTTCTTCACAACTAGCAGAGCAAGCAGCCATATATTTTGCTTGTGCTAAGAGCCACACTAGACTGCTTCCAGCTAAACCACGAGATCATGGCTAATCCCAGACAATAACATCCTCTTGATGTGTTCTTCTTGTCTGATACACTTTCTTCCCAATCAGCATCTGAGTAGCCATGTGAAGTCATGATCTCCAAGATAGCATAGATCAAAGTCTATCGTATCCTTTATGTGCCTCATTACATGCTTTGCAACTCTCGGGTGAACACATCTAGTTTCCACTAGATACTAACTCAAGGTGTTCACAACAAAGCATATATCTAACCTAATATATGTTAGATACATCAATGACCCAATAATTTGACTGTACAGAGTTATATCCACTAACTCTGATGAGTCATCTCCTAACAGTTTCAAGTTGGAATCCATAAGAGTGGCCATTCCATCATATCAAGTCTTCTCAAGATTTCTTAGCATACTTTCTCTGGTTGAGAAAGATTCCTACTGAGCCTTTCCATACTTCCAGACCTAGGAAGTAATACATTAATCTAAGATCTTTTATTTTCTTTTCTACAGTCATCTATCTGTGCCATCTCTCATCAGATGGGTCTACTGATATGAGCCTCAACATCATTCCAACTCTGTGGTGAGTTCCTTCTTGCATCCATGTCATCTGTGTATAAAAACCATATTCAACCTTGTAGCAAAAGTTGAGATCCACATCACCCGTGGTGATCATTAAGCTCATCAATTGATTATTGATCCTGGGTACCCATACAGAACCTGAATCACACTTCTTCTTTAATTACACCATTAAGAGAAAGGTTTTATCTATCCACTTGGAACAAACATCTCATCATGATTCTCTTTCTCTTTTCTAAGAGAATCTTCTAGCCACAAGCCTTCTATAGTGTGTTTGATTTGTAAATCCTTTTGTTGAACATCCATCGCTTGTTCATCATTCATCATGATTTTTCCTACAAATCAAAATTAGGTACATGATTAGTAATACTTCATAATCATCAAATCATATTGACATGATAACCTATTATGCATACAGATATCATTTACATAGTTATGCAACTATCTTGACCAATACTTTGGCACAACACTTTCCCATATCCTGTATGCATACAGTGGCTATCTAGATGCCTTCCATCTCTACCAGAACATACTATCGAGAGTGTGCACAACTCTCAGCATGTCAGCAAAGAGGTTTCATTCTAGACAAGCAACAATGGAATGTTTGTCCAACTTACCAATCGTATGCATATTAGTAGTATACTGTTCAATGTTCTATGAATATTTACACTTAGCATGATATGTTATAGGAATACAAATATGCATACAACCTATTACAGGCAATATCATTTACTATTTCAAATAACAACTCAAATACTTATCTTTTATGTTTGTGTGGTTGCCTCCCGCTTGATCTTCTGTATGTCTTTTGAACTTCTATTCATTCTGTACCACTGTGCATGCTCAAGAGTCATCCTCATGATCTCATACACAAACATACACTCATTAATATATTCTAAAAACATAATCTTGAAAATGTATAGTCATGATTAATAAACATTAGTATTCAAGATTTCAGGGAAGTCTTCTTTTACTCATGCATATCATCAATCAAGATAAAAGATATAATATGCATAATCCCTTGATTACTAACTTTATGAATAAGCATAACCAATCATTCCAAGTATACTTATATAAGGGATCCTAACACAAGGTAAGATTCATGGGAAACATACCTGGATTAGTATACCTACTTGGTTATGTACAACATACCTAAACAATCTCTTCAATGATTTAGAGATCCTGAGCTAGAACCTGCATGTCTCATAGGTTAAGCATAATATAACAAAGTCATACATACCTCGTAAGTAGAACAAAGATTATGGATGAGTCTTTGTCTTCATGTTTTCATGGTCATGGAGCTTGATTTTTCTTTTGTGATGTACCAGTATCTTGTTAGTAGACAACATCAACCTCACACAACATCATAATGCATTAGTACAATCATAAGTGTCAACACCCTAACCAATGAATATCTTCTATCATGCATTCATAATTTTGTTAAGGTGATACAACAAATCTAAAATCAAGATTGGACTAACCGTAATAACATGAAGACAAACATACCATAAACTTAATCATGAACAAATCTCAAAACATACCTCGATGAGTCATACCTGTCGAGATCGCTTGTAATCTCCTTATGTAAAGCCTTAGCCTCATCTCCCTCTGAAACAGTAACTCCTTCACTTATGCAGGTGACCAATCCATCTTCTTCTAGGATTAACCCTATCCACTTGATTTGCAAGAACTGGACCTGGAGCTGGATATGGGTTTGTCAGAGAAACCCCAAAAATTCAAACTTTGAATTTCAAACTTCCGAAAGGATAGAAATATGCGCCTTGATGAGCTGATCAAACTGATATATTCAGAATTTGAAAACTGCAAAGTTTCACTCCTCAATTTTGCCTTTGAAACTTTCAGATTCACTGGACGTGACCCTGAACTGGGGTTTGGTGAATCCCACTCTTCTGCCCAATCAAAATGTTTGATCCAAAGCTCTAAGCTTCTATTTTTTTGAGGAGCTTCCAGCCATGGTCACAGATTTCAAAAATTCCCATTTTTACAGAAGCCCTAATTTTCCACTTTTCTGATCAAAGTCCCGAACTAGGGTTTGATCAAGCCCGGCCTTCTGCCCAACCAAAAAATCTGATCTTGGTCTCTAAATTTCTATTTTGATGAGTAGCATTCAGCCGTGGTCTCCATTTACAAAAATTCCAACTTTCTTCAAAGCCCTAAATTCCGGAAGCCATGAATGAAGGTACTCAAAAATAATTATGTTTTGACAGAAATATGTACCTGATTGTTTCTGGTGTAACTCCAAACTTTTCAATCCACAAGGTCTGAAAAAGTTTTTTGAGATAGCCTGACCTGTTATCTTTCCATCCTGACAGGTCTGACCTCAATTGGATTCTCTGAGAGAGAGTTATGTCAAATGTCGCAACGTGACCTGTTTTGGGATAAAACAGAAGAGCGAACTTGTACGGCGTGCCACGTGTCACTTTTTGAACTTAGGCCTCTGAAAAACTTTTCTGAGTTAGCTCGGCCTGTTATCTTTCCATCCTGACAGGTCTGACCTCAATTGGACTCACTGAGAGAGAGTTATGCCAAGTGTCGCAACATGACCTGTTTATGGGATAATACAGGAGGGAGAACTTGTACGGAGTTCCACGTGTCACTGGTTCAACTTCGGCCTCTGAACACGTTTTCTGCGATAGTACAGACTGTGTACTACCTGTCACTTTTTACGAAATTTCATTTGGATCTTCCTAGCCCAAGATATGACCTTTTTCCCAAGGTCACCTGATTTTGACTCAGATCTGGAAGAGGCAGAAACCCTTCAAATTGTCGTAAGTAAAGCAAGTGTCTTTAGTGCCATACCTTGTCTTCCTTCAGGTTAGCTCTGATACCATGTTAAAATTCAATATGCTAAGACAAAAAATAGAAGCATTACATTCCATTTCACAATAATAGCATATACAGGATCACTGAAGAAACAACAAGCACAGCATAAACACAAGAGATAGAGATTTATCCTGGGAAACCCTCATGGGGTAGAAAACCCAGCAAAGCTTCCTCAATATAGATGACCAGCAATATACAAAGATGAAACCCTGAGACATGATCTCCTCCTCCACAATAGCAGACCTCTCCTCCACAAGTGCACTATCCTCAAGTGTGTGAGTGTATCAAATGAGGAACACACCTCCTCTATTTATACACTACTCTGATATGTATTTTACACAAGTACATGTAGGCTCGTATTTAACCATTAGGTTAAATACCCCATTATAACTGACTGGGCCGACCCCCACATGGTGGGTCTAATAACCCTAGTTACCACACCCAACTCGGAGGAATAAACATCTCCGGATTTATAGTATAATCACATCGGAGGTATGGAACATCTCCGGAATAAATAATATACAAATATAATATTCTTTGAAGTTACAATATTTCAACACCTTGTTCAGTCTGTATCTACCTTACTAAGTTTCTCGGCACTAAAACAATGGAAAACATGGAGGAAGTTTGTTAAGCATTGCATAGAGGAATGAAGGTGATAAAGGTGATGCATAGATGGTAACAAAGGTGGTGCATTGGAAGCAAAGACAATGGAGGGTGGCGCATTGGAGGCATATACACAATTTGAAAAATACAATATCTTGAATTAAATGTTAATTCAATTCCCTTTCGAGAAAGGGAGCATTTCGTCATCGCCGCGTGAAATCTTGAAAACTGAAAACTTTGATTAAAATACAACACTGAAATGCAAACTAATAAAGGTAAAAAGAAGTAATAAGAAATCAATGCATTACAATGATACTATGCCTGTAACAAGAAATATGTCACATAGTACAAATATAAAATAACAAAAGATGTATCATATAGTAACTAATGCTTGTATAATATTTAATTTAATAAGTAATATAAAATTTTAATTTAATTTAAAAAGTAACATTATATTAATATTGTTATTTTTAATTAATAATAAATAACACAAATAAATAATATAATAATGAATATAAATACAAAATTAATAACATCGTGTATCGAGTCTCATGTTGTATATTTTAAGTTTATATACTAATTAATATAAACTAAATTAAAATATAATGAAAAACAAAATCACAAAACTAAAATTGTTTATACACTAATTAAGATAAACTCAATTAAAATACAATGAAAAACAAAATCACAAAACTAAAATTATGTTTTATATATGTGCTCACAACACCAATGCATGTTGAGTGGAAAATTAATGTTATTATTTCCTAGGTTTTCGTTATCGAGTGCCCAATCACTTTCTTTCGTTTTCTTGGGAGTGGTCAATCACATGGTGTGAGAAGTGGTTGCATTGGGTAATGCATATTGTGAAAGTATTATTTGGTAAATGAAGTTGGTTGTGCTGGGCATGTCGGTGAGCAGGGAGAAACACGCCCCAAGAACACACACTTCTGGCCTAAATCTAGTTGTGAAATCCAGTTGTATTATCACACCTCCTAGATAGATGTGTGAAATCCAGTTGTATTATTACACCTCCTAGATGTTGTGAAAGGGAAGAAACTACAAGCGCTGTGATATTTTAATTTTAGTGGAGGTTAAAACAATATCTCTCTTAACCAATCCAATTAATTCCTTACAATTATAGGACATATAATTTCAAAACAATCCTAATTAAAATCTTATTGTTGTTATTCTTTTAATTACAAATCTTATTGCAGTTATTCTTATAAATGCACTTGGTTTATGAACTTTGATCTACAAGATGTAGATATAGAAACGTTGAAATTCATAGAAAATGTCAAAGGTAGATATAGAAACATTGAAATTCATAGAAAATGTCAAAGGTATATATAGAAACGTTGAAATTCATAGAAAAAGTGAAGGGCCTTCATTAGACGAGAAATAGGGCCACGCAGACATGTTGAGCCAACAAATGGAAAATTTTAACCCTCTCCTAGGAAAGCGCAGTGCCTGGATGTCCTAGCTAGGAGCCTTGCATAGAAACGCTAGAGCTTACATACCATAGAATAGAATAGAATAGTGAAAACATAAAGGACAACTATGCAATAACTACACAACATATGCAACAAGAGCAGCCTCGTTGACCCTAAGCCGTGCAACAAGGAAAAGGTCTCTAAAGGATCCTGAGAGAGGAAACAAATAAGAGCATATGTGGCTTGGAGCACGCGACAAATGTTGCTGGGATGTCTGAGTTAGAACAAATGCCAAGTATGGAGCCATTGACATCTATGGAAGAGTTGTGGGCAGACGGGTGTGTGAAGCTGAAGAGCATATGTGGCTTGGAGCACGCGACAAATGTTGCTAGGATGTTCGAGTTAGAAGAGCTTCCAAGTATGGAGCCATTGACATCTTTGGAGGAGTTGTGGGAAGACGGGTGTGTGAAGTTGAAGAGCATACGTGGCTTGGAGCACGTGACAAATGTTGTTGGGATGTCTGAGTTAGAATATCTGGACATCACCCTTACTATTTTTATTATAAAATTGAAAATAAAAAATGTAATAAAATAAAAATAATATTATATAATATTTATTATATAAAATAATGTTGAATCTGTAAAACCATTTATTATAAAAAACAAAACAAAGGAATTAATAGTATATATATATATATATAAATTAATTTTTATCACATCTTTTTCCAGCGAAGACGGTGCACAGGAAACCCACCTATTAAGTTTTATCACATCATATGTTTTTACAATCCTATAAGAAGAAAAACAAAAAAAACAAAAAAACAATTGGGTATAAAAAGGAACGCCAATTGCTACCTATCCTTCTACCTTCAACTTGTTCTTACATCAAACATTTGAAGATCAATGTACCTGGACTTATCAAGGATTGGAACCACACGAGCAAAGCATGGGCGATTTCATGGCGAGCGTGTATGTTGTCTCTTCGACATTCTACTCGGAGGTCTTCCTGCTTTAAATCGCACCAAGTCGTACTGACACTCATCAAAACTCTGTGTGCGTGGTGGATGGAATTTGATGACACATGCAAAGAGGAGGGGGATTCATATATAGCCTTCCCCCTTCCAAAGAGGAGGGGATTAGGAAGAGATGTGATACTTTGGATCTCACCTAATGTTCCTTCATAAATATAGTCTACCTTAGATCCTAAATTAATAATCGACCAAGACTTAGGGAATACCTTCATGATAGGATCTTCTTTGTGATAGTGAGAGCCTTCCTTCTGAGGGTTCAGTGGCTAACTTTTCTTTGGAGTCAGCAAAGTAATTTGGTTTTTGTAATCTATGAAAGAGATCAATTCTTTGGAAGTTCTCCAGGGTTTTCCAAATTCTTAATTGTGTCCTGCGTAAAGAGGGATCTATGAGCAGAGTTCGATGATTCATTGCCTCAATGCTTATCCCGGAATCTCCCAGAATGAAAGCTTCCTTAATTTCTAACTTAAGAAGGTATTGTTGTTTTATTTTGCTTTGAAATATTTTCTTATAGTTGATGAATGTATTAGAGATTTTAAATTGATGGATTCATGAATTGCTAGTTTGTAGTAGATGAATGTTGATAGGTCATATTAAAAATGATGTTTCTAATGTACTAAACCTTCCATATACTCAAATAAAATATCTATTCATGAATTAAATATTATTATTAATTCATCTTGGTTACTTAAACTATACAATTCAATATGTTGCTAAGAGACTTTTCCAAAATTCATTTGAAAGGAGTTTAAACATTTGACCATTTTGTTCATCAAAGTTTTTGATAGGAACTTATAATTTTCCGGATTCTGTGTTATTCAAATCATTTTTTTAATGCATAAATAGATTCAACGTTTTCGAATTCTCCATAACACCCAACATAAACAAATTTTTAACAAAATCATCCAACATTTAGACTACGCTTTAACATTTCAAAGCAAATCCATAGTCACGGAACCTTAACAACTATAAGGATGCAAGAAAATACATTAACACGCAAGATGTAAAGAATGGAGACATCACCTTCCCTTTTCTCAACCAATCAAACCCACCTAGGTTTTAATGTGTAGCCAAAGGTGGAAATATCCTTCAAACTAAAAATAAAAAATAAATCTATCCACTAGATCTGTCAAAATTTTGTCTACCACCCAACTATACTTCGGAGTCGTGTCATGTTATAGTATACGCGTGTCATGTCAACAGATCTTTTAACATGAATACCCTTCAAATAAAGCAATCAATGGGTTGCTGTCCTCCTATGAAGCTATCACCACAACAATGGATGTCGATAGCTTTCACTATCCAGTATTTTCCATCACCACCTTCAGTAATCAATTTCTTCTTCGCTCATGGTGGCCTCATTTCAGATATTTTAATCAGTTTTATAAATACAACAACAATTCATAATGTTTGGTTTTTCTTTCTAGTCCATTAGGTGTTTGATTGTGCTTGGAAAGCTATTGAGATTTAGTAGTCTTTGTAGTCTGTGAATATGTCGGGCTTATCTCTAGCTGTGGCGCCTCGCTTGCATAACAGGATGGGCGAAGGCGAGAGGGATGTGAAAGGGCAAGGCTTAATGGGTGGTGTGATGGGTTCTCTGAGAGTAATTGAACTTCAACTAGTTGCATTCATTCTGGTATTCTCGGCCAGTGGTTTGGTGCCTCTGGTAGACCTGGTATCTCCGGTATTCGTCTCGTTATATTTGCTTGCGTTGTCTCAGTGGGCATTCCCAAGCTACAGGAAGCTCGGCAACACAGTAGAGGTTTTCCATGGAAGTGTTACATCCCCTTCCATCAATCAATGCAAGGGAGGAAACATGACCAAACATTCCGGGCTTATTGACAATCTCAGCCCCATACATTACTAAGAAATTCATACTAAATAAAAACTTCTGTGTGCAACTTCATACTCAATATAAACACAACGGAATTAAATCACATTGCACACACACAATTGTAATGCATCAACATATCTATCACAAGTAGATGATGATTCAATATGCAGAGAATCAATCCTCTTCTCATGCTATGCATAGACTTCATATCAATTCCATTAACATGAATAATTATCATTTAGAACTAACACATTGCAGAACACAGAATGCATATAATTTAAACACAAAGAACACTTATCTTTGAGCTGAAGCTGTCCAAACAACTAGCTATGTGAGAGCAACATTCCACCAAACCATAGATCTCTATCCAGCCTATATTCTTTCAGTCGAGAGATCACCCCGAGCTGGGTTGTGTATCCACTAGACAGGAACTAGATGGGCCCACTCACAGCCATGGTTTCACTCAAAAACTATGCTAAGCCAACACACAGTTGGGTTTATCAAGAATACAAAAGACAAAGGAGAAGGATTCTAAGCTAGTGAGCTCAACCACAGAGCTACATGCATCTCAAATGAACTTAACAGTCATGGCACCCACAATACCTACCACACCCAACACAAGGAAGGTCCCCTTCTCCGCTACATAGTCCCTCAGGCATCCCTTCCCTCCAGTGCTCTTTAGGGTGGGAATAGAAAGGTCCACCTGCTAATTCCTTAAGATTCTAGCCTTCACTGGGTTTATCAAGCAAACCCAACCTCTGCTTAGTCCTTCACACTTGGATTTCTCACAATTTTGTCATCAAATAACTCAATCCCGTCACTGGTTTTCTGGGCTATAAAAACTGAGTTTTCCAATGGATTTAGGGGTATTTAATACTCTCAATTTCGCCCCAAGGTTCATACGTATGGATCCCCCATTGGATTTCACTGTTAATACTCAATTATGGGCGTTTATGACTCTTCAAAACGTGGGTTCTTGCAAAGTTGCGATTTCTGGTTTTTCTCACTACTGGGCATTCATCCTGGATGAAAAATGATGCTGGGGTGTTCAACAATGGAATGGGAATGAGGAAAGACCAATTTCCATGAGGTAAGGTGACTTGTGGTACAAGAAAACAGATCCCATACTCTACCATACGAATTTTTGGGCTGCCCATGCTCCATTGAAGCCATGGACTGATTTCTCAACAACTGAAATAAATGTCAGCAAGGAAAGTCAAATGGGTTCTCAAGATGACATTTGGTAGCATATGGTTCAATCCCACAACCCCCCTCACCACTCCCTAGTGGATACACATGGCCCCTTCTCATTCATTGCTTCCATAGCCAGTTTTGGTATTTTATTGAAATATTAAATATTTACATCAAATTAAAATATTCCATGGCTTAATAGCACATGGATAACAAAATGTCAAATACTTGTCCATTTTAAATAAAATCCGAACATACGCTAGCGGGGCCTTGGCCTTGAGCTCCATGCTAGGGAAACATACATCGCATGTATACAATATTTACATTAAAATCCAGTATTTCATAAGGGTCAAAATTGGGGTATTACATTCCCATCCCCCTTAGAACAACATTGTCCTCGGTGTCCTCAAAACTGAACAAAAATGGGAATGCCTCTCTCATGGCATCCTCCAGCTCCCATTGGACCTTTACCTGCCTGATGGCTCTATTTGAAAGCAAAGTGACCTTCTTGTCGAGGATGCACATAGGCTCTACTTGGAACTCTCCCTCAGGTTCTATCTATATCACATTCCAATCAATCATATGATTAGGATCATGTACATATTTCTTAAGCAAAGATACATGGAAAACATTATGAGCTCTTATATTAGTAGGCAATGTAATTCTATATGCAACTGGCCCTATCCTATCAAGGACTTCAAATGGCCAACAATATATTGATGACAACTTGGCACAACTTCCCAACTTGAGAGAACTTTTCCTTGGTTTTACTTTCAAATAAACATGATCCCCAATTTGAAATTCCTTATGCACTCTTTTCAAATCTGCATAACTCTTTTGCCTGTCCTGAGCTGCCTTTAAATTCTTTCTGATCTTAACAACTTCCTGCTCCATTTCCTTGATCATCTCCAGTCCAAGTACTACCCTGTTCACCGGGTTGTCCCAATTCACTGGAGTCCTGCATCCCTTGCCATACATGGCCTCAAATGGACTCGTTCCCAATGATGCATGATGTCCATTGTTGTATGAAAATTCTACCAAGTGTAGGTAATCTTCCCACTTGGATGGTTTATCCATCACATACATTCTCAGCATGTCTTCAAGAACCTGATTCACCCTCTTAGTTTGGCCATCTGTTTGAGGATGATATGCTGTACTGAAATTCAATCTAGTTCCCAATTCCTGAAATAATCCTTTCTAGAAATTGGAAGTGAACTTTGTATCACGATTAGAAATTATTGCCTTGGGCAATCCATGCAACCTGGATATCTCTCTCATGAAAATATTTGCAATGTCATTAGCCTTGTGAGTGGACTTGACTGGAATAAAATGAGATACCTTTGATAACTTGTCCACCACAACCATGATTGAATCATGCTTCTTCACTGTCATGGGCAGACCTGTTATAAAATCCATAGAGATCACTTCCCACTTCCACTTCGGAATGGGAAAGGGCTGCAACAATCCTGCTAGATGTTGGTGCTCTGCCTTGACTTGTTGGCACTTTTGAAACCTAGCAATGTACTCAGCTACGTCCTTCTTCATATCATGCCAAAAGTATTGCTTTCTTGTTGCTGTTATAGTCTTTTGATATCCTGGGTGTCCAGAATATGGAATTTGATGTATTTCATCCATCATTAGCTTCTTCAAATCTGCACTATTTGGAATATACAGTCTATATTTATAGACGAGGATATCATCTTCGCCAAGCTGATATACTTCACATTTTTCATTTATATTACCCTGCGACAACTTCTCTTTAATTTGAATGCAAGTTTCATCATCGTTTTGGGATTCAAGAACTCTTGTCTTCAAATCTGATTTACACACACTTAATGCTGCAACATGAAATTTTCTGCTAAGAGCATCTGCAACCTTATTCTCTTTCCCTTTTATATGCTTAATTTCAAAATCAAATTCACAAAGAAACTCTATCCATCTAGCTTGTCTAGCATTCAAGTTTGGTTGGTCAAACAAATACTTCAAGCTCACATGGTCTGTTCTAAGTTCGAATCTTTTTCCCAAAAAATAATGTCTCCACATCTTGAGAGCATGTACTATGGCTGCTAATTCTAAATCATGTGTGGCATAATTCTTTTCATGCTCTTTTAATTTCCTTGACTCATAGCAAATCACAACTCCTTCTTGCATGAGCACTCTACCTAGCCCTTCAATGCAAGCATCTGTGCACACTACAAAATCCTTCTTTGGATCTGCTATCTTCAAAACATGAGCGCTGGTAAGTAACTCCTTTAACTGTTGGAAACTTTTATCACATTTTCAGACCATACAAACTTGATATTCTTCCTTTGCAATGAAGTGATTGGATGAGTTATCTTGGAGAATCCTTCAATGAACTTTCTGTAGTAACCAGCAAGACCCATGAAAGATCTCACATCTGAAACATTCTTTGGAGTAGACCAATCTATGATGGAATTAATCTTCTTTGGATCAACTGCAATTCCTTCTTCATAAATGATATGACCCAAATATTGCACCTTCTTTTGGTAAAACTCACACTTGCTTATCTTGGCATACAACTGATGTTCTCTAAGGACTTGCAACACCATCCTTAGATGCTCCTCATGTTCTTCTTCATTCCTTGAATAGATAAGAATGTCATCTAAGAACACAATCAACAACTTATCCAAATATTTGCTGAAGACACTATTCATGAAACACGTGAATGTAGTAGGTGCATTGGTAAGACCAAATGGCACCACAGTGAACTCATAATGACCATATCTAGTTTTGAAAACTGTCTTGTGAATGTCTTCTTCTTTAATCCTCACTTGATGGTAGCCAGACCTTAAGTCAATCTTTGAAAACACCTTAGCTTCCTTCATTTGATCAAACAAGTCATCAATTCTTGGTAATGGATACTTATTCTTGATTGTCACTTTATTTAGCTTCTTGTAATAAATACACAACCTTAAAGTACCATCCTTCTTCTTAACAAATAACACCAGTGCTCCCCAAGGAGACACACTAGGCCTAATATACCTCTTGTCCATTAACTCTTGTAGCTGCATCTTCAACTCTACCAATTCCGGTGTACTCATTCTATAAGGAGCTTTAGAATTCGGCGCTTCCCCTGGAACAAGATCTATGGTAAAATCAATATCTTTCTTTGGTGGTAGTCTCAACACTTCATCCAGAAACACATCTTGGAACTCTTGCAACAATGAGAAATCTTCTACCCTTGGTCCTTTTTGCTCTGATGAATCTGATATATGAACTGCATATAATTGACAACCTTTCTTATAAAACTTTTTCAACTATAAGGCTGAAATCTGTCTTACTAAAACTTGCTTGGGAATTCCTCTTACTAATATTGGTCTTCCCTCTTCATCAATACATTCAAGTGCTTTCTCATAACAGTCCAACTTGGCTCTATGTCCTTCCAACCAATCCATGCCAATTAAGACATCATAAGATCCTAATGGTAATACATTTAAATCTACATGTGTGTGGAGTCCCTTCAATTCTATGGGGCACTCCATCACTACTTCACTTACTTTTCTCTTGGTCCCTGTGGCTAATTGAACTAGCCAAGATTTATTATGCTTCACTTTTCTAAGAGAACAACCTTCAACCACTTTTGGAGAAACATAACTATGAGTAGATCCTGGATCAATCAAAACAGAAATAGATTGCTTAGAAATCTTACCTTCAACTTCCACCACTGATGATTGATGATCTGCTTGATAATTATCCGACGCTGCATAAATTCGAGGCGTTTCCCTTGCCATGTCCTCCACTGTTGCTGCTCCCTTTAAGTTGTGCAACCTTCGGGGATTCTCCTTCTGATGTGGACAATCCTTTAGCATGTGATTTTCTCTACATCCCCAACACTGAAGTGGCCCTTTTGATGTCTTTTCTACTGCTACTGTTGGCTTGAATCCACTCCTTGCTTGCTGGCCCTGTGGAAAGGTTCTGGGTTGAATTTTGAATGGTGGTTTGAAGCCACTTTTCTTTTGATCAAACCTCCCTCTTGGATTTCCTTTCCATGCTGGGTTAACCTTCGATTTTCCTTTACTATGCTCATAGCAATGCATTGCCATTCTAATGGCTTCATCAAGGCTTGGTGGATTAACAAACTCAATCCTATCTTTGAAACTTTGAGGTAGACTCCCAAGGAAGCATTGTATTTTTATCCTCTCATCTTTAATGTAATCCACATACCTCAATAATTCCAAAAATTTATGGACATGTTCTTCCATAGATTTTTGTCCCAACCTGAGTTCATTGAACTATTTCATTTTACTATCATACTAGCTAGCAGAAAGATATTTTTCCTTGAAGTACTTCTTAAATCTCTCCCAACTGGTCTTCCTTTGACTGATCTCCTTTACTTGCAAGAGGTTGTCCCACCAAATTGAAGCTCTTCCATTTAGATTGTAAATGGAAATTCTTGCTTTTTCATTTCCTGAGTAGTCCTGAATTCTGAAATATTTCTTCATCCCAAGAGGCCATGCCTCTGCCACTTGGCCAGTCTTGTCTTCTCCATCAAATGTGGGAGGCCTTTCCTTCTTGAATTCTCCCTGTGGAATTCCTTTGAACTTCTTTCTTCCATTAAAACTCCTGGGAATATGCCTTGGACTTCTTTGAGAACCTCTATAATCACATGATTTGCTAGAAGAAGATCTAGAGGAAGGTGTTCTATGCTTCTTGCTCACAGAACTCTTCCTTGGGATTGGTGTTCTCTTCTTTGAACGACCTCTAGAGCGACTCTATGCATCTCTTCCTTCTTCACCTACATTGCTTGGGTTGGACCCAAGGTTTATCTTTTGCTGCATATTAGTGAGGCTTTGCAAAATAGCAGCATTGAGTTGGTTTTGTTCTTCTTGAGCCTTCATCAACCTTTCATTGAAGCTTGGCATGGTTCAACCAAATTCTGAGGAGTTACTTGCTCCCTTCTCCCATTAGATTCAGTCTCAACATTCTCTTATTGCACATTTTATCCTAGCACATCTTCTTCATGCTCATAAGGATCCTGAACATCATTTATGGTCACCATTTTTCTTTGGAGACTCTCTTCCTATATGCTACTTTTGCTACACTATTAAATCTTATGAGTTGCAAGCACTATGCATTATGAAAATATTTGTTAGACATCATAAGAATGCATATAGAAATATACAACAATCAATATTTAACATAATCAACTCATGGAATAATTCACATAGCTGTTATGCATAATTTCTTTTGCCCGTTCATGCAATTCTGGAAATTGTCCATATTGTCAACAATTGTCAAAACAGTCACTGACACTTTTATGCTATAAATATCTATGGTGCATGATAACCTCATTCAAATTTTGGTTATGCACCATTATTCCCTGCTGGACAAGATTTTCAATGCCTATCCCCGTGCTCCATTCCGACTTCGGGTGTGGAACTACATCACTTCAAAAATGACAATTTTCACCACAATTCTGCACTTTTTACACAGTTGTAAAATATCCTGAACTGCCAACTTCAGCCACCTGTAGAAGCAAAACTATAAGGATTCAGGAAAATTTTTATACCGGGTGAAGTCAGTCCATATAACAAGGAACACTCAGAAACTTGCGGATATCTATTCCAATGCTCCATTGATCTTATATAAAATTATGGGTTTGACTACTTTTCACATTTTTCCAAAATTTTCAATTTTGGGCCAAAAATGGCTATCTCCCAAACTGTGCATTTCTGGAAAATCGTTGTCTAACGTGAATTGTCTGTTTTACTGAGAATATCAAATGTTGAGTTCAGTAAATTTCTTGAATCCTAATTACAGGGCCACTTTCATCCACTGCAAGCTTTTCAAAATTTCCAAAAAGTGGTCCAGAATAGTTCTTTTTGGTCTTCACACTCACCCCGACTCCACATCCTTTGGAGTTTGGCTCCAAAATTCCAAACTTAACACTGTGCCTGCTCCATGACCGCTCCATATCAGTTTCAGCTCAATCCGACCTTCTATCAAGCGTCGGGACACCGATTTGTAAAATCCATTAATCCCAAATTTATGCCAAATTGGAGCATAATGGGCTCAGGATCCTCATTGGACCTTCCATGGCCTTCGTTAATGGCCTCAGAATGCCACTGACCTCATCCAATTCTGATCCCGCATGCTCCTGTAATCGAAAAATCAATTTTCAGGCTCTATATATATATTTTTTAACCCAAACTCGCAACCTGAAATCTGAAATCCGAAATTGCGGGTGCAAAATTGCGGACATACAAAACGCAATTCTAAAACATTTTGCGTTCCCCGAAACCCGAAATCCAAAATTGCGGGTGCGGAATTGCAGAAATACAAAACCCAATTTTCAATTTTTTGCGTTTTCGCAACCCGAAATTGCGGGTGCGGAATTGTGGAAATCCAAAACGCAAAATTGCAAAATTTTGTGTTTCCGCAACCCGCAACCCGAAATTGCGGAAACACCTCCATTCCGCAATGTGGGTTCGGAATTGCGAAAATCCAAAATGCAAGTTTGAAAACTTAACGTTTCCGCAACCCGCAATCTGCAATTGCGGAAACACCTCCATTCCGCAATGCGGGTTCGAAATTGCGGAAATCCAAAATGCAAGTTTTGGAAATCCTCGTTCCCCGCAATCCGCAACTGTGGAAACACCTCCGTTTCCTGCAACTTGCGGGGTCCATAACTCCTTCATCCCTTAACCAATTCATGCGAATCTGGTACCGTTGGAAAGCACTTGCAGAGCCCTATGCACCTGTGTGATCCTCTGCCACATCTGAGAACTTTGATCCTGCCATTTTTCAAATAAAAAATGCCACCCAAACTTCAACACTACTGTGTTAAAACATTATGTTACTTGTCTGCAAACTCAAAGTTTGGCCCAAGAGCCCCAGTGCTACAACATGGGCTCTGATACCACTCTTTCACGTCCCCTTCCATCAATCAATGCAAGGGAGGAAACATGAACAAACATTCTGGTCTTATTAGCAATCTCAGCCCCATACATTACGAAGAAATTCATACAAAATAAAAACTTATGTATGCAACTTCATACTCAATATAAACACAACAGAATTAAATCACATTGCACACACACAATTGTAATGCATCAACATATCTATCACAAGTAGATGATGATTCAATATGTAGAGAATCAACCCCCTTCTCATGCTATGCATAGACTTCATATCAATTCCATTAACATGAATAATTATCATTCAAAACTAACACATTGCAGAACACAGAATGCATATAATTTAAACACAGAGAACACTTATCTTTGAGCTGAAGCTGTCCAAACAACTAGCTATGTGAGAGCAACGTTCTACCCAACCATAGATCTCTGTCCAACCTATATTATTTCAGCTGAGAGATCACCCCCAAGTTGGGTTGTGTATCCACTAAGGAGGAACTATATGGGCTCACTCACAGCCATGGTTTCACTCAACAGCTATGCTAAGCCAACACACAGTTGGGTTTATCAAGAATACAAAAGAAAAAGGAGGAGGATGCTAAGCTAGTGAGCTTAACCACAGAGCTATAGGCATCTCAAATGAACTCAACAGTCATGGCACCCACAATACCTACCACACCCAACACAAGGAAGGTCCCCTTCTCTATTGCACAATACCTCAGGCGTCCCTTCCCTCCAGTGCTCTTCAGGGTGGGCATAGAAAGGTCCAGATGCTAATTCCTTGGGATTCTAGCCTTCACTGGGTTTATCAAGCAAACCCAATCTATGCTCATTCCTCCACACTTGGATTTCTCACAATTCTGTCATCAAATAACTCAATCCCGTCACTGGTTTTCTGTGCTATAAAAACTAGGTTTTCCAATGGATTTCAGGGTATCTAATACTCTCAATTTCGCCACAAAGTTCATATATATGGATCCCCCATTGAATTTCACTGTCAATACTCAATTTTGAGCATTTATGGCTCTTCAAAATGTGGGTTCTTGCAAAGTTGCAATTTCTGGTTTTTCTCACTGCTGGGCATTCGTCCTGGATGAAAATTGATGCTGGGGTGTTAAAAAATGGAATGGGAATGAGGAAAGACCAATTCCCATGAGGTAGGGTGACTTGTGGTACAAGAAAACAGAGCCCATACTCTGCCATACAAATTTCTGGGCTGCCCATGCTCCATTGAAGCCATGGACTGATTTCTCAACAACTGAAATAAATGTCAGCAAGGAAAGTCAAATGGGTTCTCAAGATGACATTTGGCAGCATATGGTTCAATCCCACAACCCCCTCACCACTCCCTAGTGGATACACATGGCCTTTTCTCATTTGTTGCTTCCATAGCCAGTTTCGATATTTTATTGAAATATTAAATATTTACATCAAATTACAATATTCCATGGCTTAATAGCACATGGATAACAAAATGTCAAATACTTGTCCATTTTAAATAAAATTTGAACATACGCTAGCAGGGCCTTGGCCTTGAGCTCCACGCTAGGGAAACATACATCGCATGTATACAATATTTACATTAAAAGCCAGTATTTTATAAGGGTCAAAATTGGGGTATTACAGGAAGCAGAATGTTTCATCTTTATGTTATCGTGGGCACAACGGTAGGCCTGTTCCTGCCTCTGTCCTATGTTCTTGGAGGGTTTTCCAGAGGAGACCAAGAGGCCGTGCAGTCTGCAACGCCTCATCTGTTCCTGCTTTCTTTTCAAATTCTAAGCGAGAATATAATCACGGGTGTTTCGAGTCAAGAAACAACATGAAACGGTAAGTAGTGTTTCTCCCACTGGTTGTAGACAAATATTGGGAAGCTTTTCTCTGCGACGCGTTGAAGGCGATGGCAAATCACCACAAGAAAACCTAGAAGCCAGACTTTGGACAAAGTTTTGTGCATTCAAATTTCAGAGGAATTGTCGTGCGCTGACTCCATGTTTGATGCCGAAATTCCAATGGCTCCAATGGTTCCAATGGCATGTCGGAGCTTCCGTTTAGTATAACTGATCTGGCATGCCGAGAATTTACAGAATCACGTCATGGTAATGAAGCATTTTCAGACTATTTGCAGGTAACATTGGTTCAGGAAATTTATGTTTCCGTTAATAAATTCTCTTGTTAATGGCTCCATCCTCGGTGGCTGGAGGAGTCAACAGGCGGCGGCGGCAGGAGGGAGCTTGCGGCGACATTTATTCAACAAATTATTGGGTTTTGACAGGCAACATGGAATGGCGGCGGTGGAGATGGTGGAGAGGGAAGCGTTGGTTATAGGGAGAGGACGAGAAGGTGGGAAGAATATGAGGGATGGCGACGGTGGACTACTGGCGTCGGCATGGGCATGGGCGTGGGCATGGATGGGAGGGATGGAATGGAGCGCAGAGGGGGGGGGGGCACAGGAGGGTGCAATGGAATAATGCGGAGGGCAGGCTGCGATTGGGAGCATGGTGTGAGGAGGGAGTAGAGGGAGAAGGGGGGATGAACGCGGGGGTGTGGGAGAGAAGTGTGGGGGGTGCTGTAGGAGGACGACGGGGAAGAGAAATGGCGTGGAGGTGGGGTGGAGTAAAGCTGCGGCTGGGGGGTGTGTGGAGTGAAGGGGTGTGGGTGTGGTAGTGCTAGCACGTGTTGATGTATATGTAACTTCAGAATGTATTTCATATATATTTATTGTACCTTTATAAGAGTTGTGTTATTCCTCTATAAGTAAGTGTTGTCATGTGGATTGACAAGTGTCGCAAGTGTGTGTACTTGTTGATGGGTTATTAGACCACCATGTGTGGGGTCGGCCCTGAAATATATATTATATTGTGGATGTATCTAGATAGACAAGTCGGTCCCATAGTGTAACTGGACAAACAGGCTAGTATAAATAGAGATTGGGACATCTCTATTTTCATCACTTGGAAACTCACACTTCTCTCACTCAGAAAGTGGTGCACTAGTGAGGAGGAGGATCATCTGCTACTAGGAGACTATCTCAAGTGTATTTTGGTTGTACTTTGGTTGAGCCATTTCTCTCTCTATCTCTGAGGAAGTTGTGGGGTTTTTCACCTTAGGGTTTTCCCCACGGAAACTCTGTGTCTCTTGTCTCTCATGCTTTTGATTCTTGTGATGCTTATCATGCTTATTGTGATTGTTATGCATTGATATACTGTATATGTTATTCTCTCAATAAAGATCCAAGAGTATTGTGAACTAATGCTCAAAATTTAACATGGTATCAGAGCTAACCTAAGAAGAAGACATTTTGTAGTGACAGAAACTTGAGTTTCTTGTTTATTGGGTTTCTCTCCACAGTTTTTGGAAACGCAGTATAGTAGATTGACTCTACACATCAAGGAGAATCTATCTGTCCAATCAGAATTCAATTCTAAGCATTTTTCAGATTTGGCCCTAAAAATTAGGGTTTCCACAAAAATAGGAATTTCTGAAATCTGAAGACATAGCTAGAAGCGCCTTGCAAAAATCGAAGTTTAGAGCTTTGGATCGAGATTTGTGGCTGGGTAGATCTCCAGGAAACTCAAACCCTGATTCAGGGCTCTCCCTAGTGAACCTGGGAGAACAAAAAGGCAAATTTGAAGGGTAAAGATTTGCTGATCTCAAATTCTGAATACACCAGGCTGATTAGCTCATCAAGGCGCATCTTTCTATCCTTTCAGAAAGTTGAAATTCACATTTTGAATTTTTAGGGTTTTTTCGACAACCCTAATCCAGGACCAGATCTAGTTTTTAGCATTTCAAGTGGTAAGACCTAAATATTTTCTATTTCCATTTGAAGTACTTTTTAAGATGTCTCACCACACCAAGCTTGAGGATAAGCTTGAAGGGGCTGATAACTTCCGAGCTTGGAAGTATAGGATTGGGTTAATCCTGGAAGAGAATGAGTTGGACTCATATATAAAAGAAGACATCCCTATCCCAGAGGATGAAGAGGCTAAAGTATTGCATAAGAAGAACTTGGTCAAGGTAAAGAGAATCATTGCTGATTCTATCAAAGACCATCTCATACCCCATGTGTTTTCTCTAAAGACACCCAAAGAGATGTTTGACTCTTTGACCAAGCTATTTGAAGGGAAGAACATCAATCGGAAGATGACCTTGCGGAACCAATTGAAAGGAGTAAAGTTTCAGAATGGAGAAACCATTCAATCTTATTTTTCAAGGGTCTCCCAGATCAAGGAACAACTAGAAGCAGTGGATGAAATGGTGGAGAATGGTGAAGTTGTCATGACCACCCTGAATGGCCTACCTAGGTCATGGGACTCCTTCATTCAAGGAATCTGTGCAAGAAAGAAGTTGATTTCCTTCAGCAGACTACGGGAAGAATGCTCACAAGAAGAAGCAAGGCTTGTGGCACGAGAAGAAAAGATGGGGAATGAAGATCAAGCTCTCATAGCTCACACCAAGAAAGGGAAGTCCAAGAGAGAGCCATCTCACTCCAAGAAATCTTCACATCACTTCAAAGAAAGAAGAATATGCTTCATCTGTAATGAAAAATGACATATTGCCATAAATTGTCCCAAGAACAAGAAGGACAACAAGAACTTCAACAAGAAGAAGGAGGGCAACAAAAGAAGGTTTCATGCTCATGCTGCCGATGATGATTAACCACCCAAGAAGAAGGCTAGGGCAGAAAGTGATAGTAATGATGACTCATCAAGTGAAGAAGAGTATGTTCTAATCTCTGCTCTCACAGGTACTATCTCCCATGGTTGTAATGATTGGTTAGTTGACAGTGGGGATTTCAAACACATGACTGGGTTTAAGGAATCTTTTGTGAACCTATCTGAACATGAATCACCCCATAAGGTGAAACTTGGGGATGATTATCAATACCCAATCAAAGGAAGTGGTGAAGCCTCCTACAACCTAGATTCTAGAAAATCTTTGAAGATGAAAGAAGTCCTTTATGTACCTGGGCTCAAGAAGAAATTACTCTCCATCTCTGCATTGGATGCAAAAGGTATGAGGGTTGCATTTGTGGATGGCCAAGTCCTAATGTGGCCAAAGGGAAAGACCATAGATAATGCAGTAGTGATTGGAGAGCAAGAGGGAGGTTTGTATAAATTGAAGGGACAACCTGAACATGCCATGGTGCATGAATCCATGGAGCCAAGTGAACTTTGGCATAGAAGACTTGCTCATATGCACTATAAGGCACTTCCAATTGCAAGGAAGGCTGTAGAGGGTCTTCTCGAAATCAAGACCAAACATGAAGGTGTTTGCAAAGGATGTGCAAAAGGTAAGAACATTAAGAAGGCTTTCCCAAGCAGTGAAAGCAAGGCAAAGGATATATTGAAAATCATCCACTCAGATGTATGTGGTCCTATGTCATCCAGTTGTCTAAGTGGGTATGTTTACTATGTCTCATTTATTGATAACTTCTCCAGGAAGACTTGGGTCTACTTCTTGAAGAACGAAGATGAGGTACTTGATAAGTTCAAGGAATTCAAAACCTTGATGGAGAATCAAACTGACAAGAAGATCAAAACATTCAGATCCGACAATGGTGGAGAATTCACCTCAGGTGACTTCAAGAAGCTTTGCAGTGATTCAGGGATTAAGAGGGAGTTGACTGCTCCTTATAATCCTCAACAGAATGGAGTTGCAGAAAGGAAGAACGGAACAATCATGGAAGCAGCAAGGGAAATGCTGCATGACCAGGATCTACCTATGCATCTATGGGCAGAAGCAGCTAGAACAACTATATATGTGCAGAACAGAACACCCCATAAGATATTGGACATCAAGATACCAAAAGAGGTCCTTTCTGGTAAGAAACCTAAAGTCATCCATCTCAGAATATTTGGTTGTCCAGTATACACTCATGTCCCAAAGGAAAAGAGGACTAAACTAGATCCTTCAGGAAAGAAGGGTATCTTTGTGGGTTATAGTGAAATCTCGAAGGCTTACAGATTATACTTTCCAGGGTTCAAGAAGATTGATGTCAGCAAGGATGAATATAAGTTCAAGAACATGTAATCCAGGAAGCAAAAATCAAGAGGGAGCACACTCCAGCAGCTCCTGTAAGGATGCATATTTTCAGAGGGAGTTGACCATCTTCTTACATTCCACAACAAAAAGGTGTAGAAGAAGCTACTTCAACAGTTCCTTCCAGGAAGCAAAGACTCAGAGGGAGTCCACCCAACAAACAAACAAAGATAAGTATTTCAATTATCATTTCTTGCCTATTTTTGTTTAAATAATATGATGCTTAGGAGATGTATTGTGCATATTAGAATGATTGAATTAATAAACAATATACTACTAATATGCATGTGATGGGTAAGTGGCCTATGGCACTGTACAACATTCCAGTGCTACTTATCTAGAATGAAACCTCTTTGCTGACATGTTAGGAGTAGTGCAAACTCTTAACAATGTTCTGGTAGAGACTGGAAGGCATCTAGAAAGTTGTGGAATATGGATAAATGTTGTATTGAAGCATTGGCTAAGATAACTGCATGACTGCATGACATATTTCTTTATGTGTAAAGAATTTGTTCTGATAATTATGAGATGTTTCTAATCATGCAATTTAACTTGTTTTGTAGGAAAGACCGTATATCTTCACCTACAAAAGAAGGACTACAACATTTGTTCCAACAACAAAGATATCTATTGAAGATATTGAAGTTCCCAGGATCTGGGATGAAGAAATGGAATGCCATGATCCATCGATCATGAAGAAGATGTTTGGGATGCAGTCCCAAGACCTGATAGGGAGTCACATGTGTGCAGATTGAAGAAAGCCTTATATGGCTTGTCGCAAGCTCCCAGAACTTGGTGTGATACAAAGAGGAAGCTCACTGCTGAATTCGATATGAAAGATTTGGGAATGATGCATTATTTCCTAGGTATGGAGGTGTGGCAGAGTGCAGGTGGGATCTTCCTTGGTCAAGGGAAGTACACAGTAGATATCCTGAAGATATTCGGGATGATGGATTACAAGGCCATGACCACACCTATGGCATCGAATCTGAAGCTTCTGTGCGATGCTTCATCTGAGCTAGTTGATATCTCTATGTATCATCAGATGATTGGGTCCTTGATGCACCTGACGAACACGAGGCCAGATATTTGCTTTGCTGTGAACACATTGAGTCAGTTCCTGACAGATCCGAGGAATGTTCACCTGGTTGCTATAAAGCATGTTCTGAGGTACCTGAAGGGTAGAGTGGATTATGGGCTCAAGTATGAAGCGAATCAAAAGTTTAACCTGCAAGGTTATGTTGATTCAGATTGGGTAGGCAGTGCTGCAGATAGGAATAACACATCTGGGTGCTGCTTCAGTATGGGATCAGGTGTGATCTCTTGGTTTAGGAGGAAGCAGTCTTGCATAGCACTGAGTATAGCTGAGGCAGAGTATGTTGTAGCCTGTTCAGCTAGTTGTGAGGTAGTATGGCTACGAAAGCTACTGTCTGAGTTATTTGATCTCCCATTGGATGCTACTGGTAGCTTTTGTGATAACCAGAGTTGTGTGAAGCTGTCCGAGAACCCGGTGTTCCACGATAGGTCGAAACACATAGAGATCAAATATCACTATATCAGGGATATGGTGCAGAGAGGAGCTATGAAGCTCCTGTATGTTGCGATGGATGAGCAGATTGCAGATGTGCTGACGAAGCCACTAGCTAGAGTGAAGTTTGAGTACTTCAGAGAGAGGCTTGGTGTTCTTCAGATTGAGGACACTTCGAGGAAGAAGTGATGGACACATTTGCTGAAGCCATTCCAAGAATGTTGGAAGGAGGATCCTTCACATGGCTGTGGATGTAAGCACTGGATGATGAGCATCAAGATGATGTTTTAGTTTCTGCTGGATATGATCAGTTGGATCATTTATATGTATGTATGCATCATGTTGGATGCTGGATATGATCAATTGGATCATTTATATGTATGTACGCATCATGTTGGATGCTAGATATGATCAGTTGGATCATTTATATGTATGTACGCATAATGTTGGATGCTGGATATGATCAGTTGGATCATTTATATGTATGTACGCATCATGTTGGATGCTGGATATGATCAGTTGGATCATTTGTATGTATTTTGTATATGCATCATGTTGGATGCTTGGACCATGTATCTGTATATGTATCAGATGGATACATTGTATGATCAGGTATATCATGTATATTGATATGTATCAGGTATGATCAGGTAGATCATGTATGTTGATGGATACATTGTGTGGATCATGTATCTATGTATCAGGTGGATACACTGTGTATGATGATATGTATCAGGTAGATACTTGGTGTGCATCAGATGGATGCATTGTATGATCAGGGTGATCATGGATGATGAGCTTCTCTAGATGACATGCAACAGGATGTTGCAGTGATGATGATAAGGATGATCATGTGTATATCAGGATGATGTATGGTGAGTATCAGATGATACTTTGTGGCCATGGATCAGGTTGTGCAGATGAGCATGTCTGGGAGATCCTATAGGTCGGAGTTGCGTACCCATAATAGCTTGGGATGCTCTTTCGAGACATTGCTCTGGGAGGACATGTAATTTGTGCCCTAGGAGATCTTCAGGTCAGAGTTGTGTACCCGTAACATCCTGAGATGCTCTTGCGAGGTTTTGTCCTATGGAATGTAATTTGCTCCTAGGAGATCTGCACAGGATGAAAAAGGCCTCAGATGCTTCAGCCAGGTTTTTCCATAACCACATGTAATTTGCTCCTAGGAGATCTGGACAGGATGAAAAAGGCCTCAGATGCTTCAGCCACGTTTTGTGTGGACCACATGTAATTTGCTCCTGGGAGATCTGGACAGGATGAAAAAGGCCTTAGATGCTTCAGCTAGGTTTTGTGGTGAGATCACATGTAATGTGCTCCTGGGAGATCCGACAGGTAGAGCTGTGTGCTTGTAATAGCTTGGGATGCTTCAGCCAGGTTTTGTGATGGGTCACATGTAATGTGCTCCCGGGAGATCCGACAGGTAGAGCTGTGTGCTCGCAATAGCCTGGGATGCTGCAGCCAGGTTTTGTGACGCATGTAATAAGTCCTGAGGATTCCACAGTATGGCCAGTGATGATGAAGACCTGCAGGTGGTGGGCCTACATCTAGTATGAAAAATGACTGGCTTTGTAGAACTTCCTATGACGAGTAGAGTCAAAGATTGGTTGAGATAACAGTAGCAGTGACGATGCATCGATGACGATGATCCTAAGAAGAAGACTTGTCTAGCAGAACTATGTCGAGAACTACCTTCCTAATTAAGAGGGAGTGTTGATGTATATGTAACTTCGGAATGTATTTCATCTATGTATTTAATATATATTTAATGTACCCTTATAAGAGATGTGTTATTCCTCTATAAGGAAATGTCGTCATGTGGATTGACAAGTGTCGCAAGTGTGTGTACTTGTCGATGGGTTATTAGGCCAACATGTATGGGATTGGCCCTGAAATATATATTATATTGTGGATGTATCTAGATAGACAAGTTGGCCCCATAGTGTAACTGGGCAAACATGCTAGTATAAATAGAGATCGGGAGATCTCTATTTTCATCACTTGGAAACTCACACTTCTCTCACTCAGAAAGTGGCGCACTAGTGAGGAGGAGGATGATCTGCTACTAGGAGACTATCTCAAGTGTATTTTGGTTGTACTTTGGTTGAGCCATTGCTCTCTCTATCTCTGAGGAAGTTGTGGGGTTTTTCACCTTAGGGTTTTCTCCATGGAAACTCTGTGTCTCTTGTCTCTCATGCTTTTGATTCTTGTGATGCTTGTCATGCTTATTGTGATTGTTATGCATTGATATACTGTATATGTTATTCTCTCAGCAAAGATCCAAGAGTATTGTGAATTAATGCTCAAAATTTAACAGCACGGTGCATAGGGGAGGGATAGATGATAGAATGGAGAGGAGCAATTCATAGGAGAGAGCAGGGTAGGAGCTCGCATAGAGAGGAGGCGGAGGAGGTCGGTGGCGGGAGGAGGAAGTAGGAGGCAATGGTAGGAGGGAGCTCACGGCGGAAGGAGATGCATAAGAATCCACGTGGCAGGATTCCATTCGCTCTATGAGTGAGGAATCTAGCCGACGTGGAGCTCATGCTTATTCGTGGTGAAACACCTATGTCGTAATTAATTTATATCATGAAAATTATATTGTTACATAAATGCATATGGACTCTGGAGATCATATCCTTTTACATAGATGTATATAGACTATGGAAAACACGATTTTCAAATATGTGTATATAAAAACATAGATTGTTTTCTTTCCAAACAAGGATAGCGATTGGGCAACAAGTCCCTTCCAATCAATGAGAGGAAGTTAAAAGCTAATAATCAACTGTTAAGCCTTTTAGATTAGAGAATTTAGAATGAACTTTGATATTGAAATGCTCTGTAATTGTTTTAGTTCTCAATTGGATGATACATATGAAATTAAAGGTGTTCACATGCATCTTAGTGCAAGGAGATTCTAAAAGGATCAACAAAGCAACAATGCCACATAAATATTATAGATAACTTACCCATTTATGAGAGGTGATACTAGAAAAGCTTCTATAAATACATCCACGTTTTACATAAACAATGGGTGGTGTGTGCTTTTGCACATGCCCATGCTAAAGAGCACCTGCTAAAGGGTTGTAAATTCAAGCAGAGTTTAAAAGATAAAAAACAAAACTAACTTTCAACTAAAAAATTAAACTACAAGTGCGGGTATAAATCAAATACAAACATTTTATTTTATTTTCTTTAAACTTGGTCAACAAGCACACAAACTGAAAGAATAAAGAATTTTTCTATTCAAAATATAAAATAGGATTACAAGAACTAGGGGCACCTGAACAATCATGGAAGAGGAAGCCTCCACAATTGCCCATGGGAGGGTTCGTTGGTTCTCCTCACATATTTAGTAACATATGGAGGCAATGAGTGAAACTTTCAACAACTTTCAAGAGTTTAAAGCATTGGTTGAGAATTAGACTAGAAAGCGTTGAGAATTAGACTAGAAAGCACATTCATGATTTAAGATATGATAATGGAGGAGAGTTCGAGTCTCATGACTTCTGCTGAGAGGCAGGGATAAGAAGACAACTGACTGTATGTTACAACCACCAATAGAATTATTGGGTATGTGTTATATTCATTGCATGTGTGTGGCGGGGGATGTTGTGCCTGACGATCCCTCTAGAACCTTCATGAAAGTGGTTGTTAGGTCGTTTCTGTCCAGAAATGGCTGGTAGGCTGTTTCTGTTCGTGAGCGCAACAAGCGCCAAATGTTTTTGGGTTGTTTTCGATTATTTTTGGGAATTGTCTAAAAACATGTAATTTAATCCCGATTAAGGGATTGGGGTCTATTTTCTAATCCAGGTTAACAGATTAGGGATTTGGATGCTGCATAATACCTATATTGTATTGTGAGTGATTCATAATGAGTATGAGAATAAAAGAGGTGCAACTATAAGTTTTGTTGGTTTTCCCAGTTAAGCGTTTCCACGGTAAATCTATATGTATTATGTGTGAATGATGTGGTGTAATCTCTGTTTTGCTTAAAAGAATCTGTATGATTTGATTCTCTGCACAGGTTTAAAACTTACATGTGGTGTTAGAGCTCGATTATTTGGTTTTAGGGGGATGCCTTTTGGTAACACCCAAAACGTACCCCAAGGTTGTGGAGAGGCAGAATCAGGGCAACAATAAAACCACTTTAGACTCATGCTACTGACCCAGCACAGTCTAAAAGGGATCTCTCTTGAAATTCATAAAGACTGGAAATAATCAATAAAATTGCAGTCATGAGGAATATACAGATTTGATAGAAGACTGAAAATGATTAATGGTAAACACACAATCTTCTTATTAATGATATTCATTCAAATCATACACAGAAGGTCATATTTCTCGAAAGGACAAGTTGTGTAAAGGTGTGGCAGGATAATCATAAGAGAAAAACGTTGGGCGATGGAGTCAAGGCGTTACACATAAATCAGACAGCATTGCTGCAGCGTGGACTATTAAAACAGAGGCAAGGTAGCTACCCTCTTGCCGTTGTAATGCTATTTTCTGGTGATAAAAGAAGAAAGAAAGAACAGACCATTGATATGAGCACCCAAAAAAGATGAATTCGATATCAATTTTAGTAGAAATATTGAGTGAACACCTGAGATAATAACCAGAGCTTGTTTCCAAGAATTCTAAGCTATTATACATTGATCTTAGATATGAAAGAGAAAACATAATGTAAATGTATAACAGGAAACACGATCGCATGAAGAAGAGGGGAAAAAACAGACTACAAGTAAAGAAACACATGAATCTCTGCAAAATGTCTGCCATAGGCACTGCCAATTGTATTAATGAAAAAGTTTCAAAACAAAGATTTACCCCCAAGCCTTAGCCAAATGATTTTCCAGCCTTTTTCTCCTCTATTACAATGATATTTATAGGCTTTTAGCCTCGAATTGGTCATCAGGAAAAAGTTAAAACTATGCTACCACCTTGGCAGCCTCAAAATTGGGAATCATTACATACGTGTCAAGCTAAAAACAGATTGATTAAGATGGGAAACATGAATACTATGAGCAGGGCGCCACCTTACTCCTGAGCCTTTAATTGGCCCTGCGGATTAAAGAAATTCTCTATTCTCAAAAAGTTGTCTGCCTGCGATTCTTCTGCTGGAGGGTGTTAACACCCAAAAAGTGCTCACTACCTCATCTACCCCATTACATGACTCATTTATCCATATTTCCTACCATATTTACCTCCAGAACCTTAAAATCCCATTAAAAAGCCTCCAAAAGGCCTAAAAAGCCTCCAAAAAGCCTCCAAAAGGCCATAAAACCATCAAAAAAGCCTCCAAAAGGCCACAAAACCATCAAAAAAGCCTCCAAAAGGCTAAAAAACCCCCTTTCCCCCCCAAAATTATCCAAAATTCCTCCAAAATAGCAAAAACCCTCTAAAAAGGAAATAAAAAAATAAAAAAAGAGGAAAAAACCCTGTACAGCTGACCTAAACCATATGGTGCTAAAAACCATGGGCCAGCACTCCACCACAAAAGACCTATAAATAGGTGATGGAGGCCCCTCATTTCATATCCACAGTCAAATAAACCCTTACTCTGCCAAAATCACTCTTGAAACCCTAGCTCACCCTTGAGCTACTTTCACCCTTGAGTGCCCCTTTTGGCTCATTTCCAACCTTTTAGAGAAAGAGAAGGAGCAAAGCTGGAGTTTGGAGCAACCCTCTTAGACCATTGCAAGAACTTCACCAACCTCTACAACTAAGGTAAAATTTTAATACAAAAAAGAAAGATCTTCACCACATTTCCATGTTTTTGTTATGTTTACTAATGCTCATGCTAGTTTAGAATTCATATTGTTTTATTACTTTAAATTACTTTTTATTGAACTGCTACTAAGGAGTCCATTCTCCTTAGTAGGTGCTCATTTGCACAAGCTAGGGTGAAAACCCTAGCTACAGTTTTGGCGACTCTGCTTGTGTTTCTTTTGAATTTCTAGTTATAGTTTTAATAGTTTTAAGCGTTTTCAATTTTCTGCAATATTTTTCTGTTTTTTCCTTTTGGCTGCCGTAAACCGCATCTTTTACCCCCCGTAGTTGCGTTCCGACCGCGTTTTTTAGGCATTTACCTACGATCTGACCGCGGCTCTTAGACTATTTCCGGCGCCCTGCCGACGGATTCAAGTCTGTTACCTGCGATCCGACCGTGGCTAGTAGCTTATTTGGTGCGATCCGACGACGGCTGTTAACCATATTTACGTGTCCTACCTGCGGCTTTCAGCCATTTTTCTACAACCCGCCGGCATCTTTAGGCCATTTTTCGGCATCCCACCTGCGGTTTTCAGCAATTTTTTTGCAACCCGCCGACGTCTTTAGGCCATTTTCCTGCGTCCTGCCTACGATTTTTAGCCATTTTTCTGCAACCCGTCGACGTCTTTAGGCCATTTTCCTGCGTCCTGCCTACGGCTTTTAGCCATTTTTTTGCAACCCACCGGCGTCTTTAGGCCATTTTCCCGCGTCTTGTTTGCGGCTTTCAGCCATTTTCCTGCAACCCGCTTGCGGCTTTCGACCTGTTTCCAGCGGCCCGACTGCATCTTTCGGCCAAAATCCCGCAACCTGTCCGCGACTGTTGAACTATTTCCCGCGGTCCGACTGCCCAGATTTGCCACAGACCCGCGGTCTGTTTTCTGCATTTTTTCCTGTTTTGAACCCAGCACTTTCCTGCAATATTTTCTGCACTTGCACAGCCATCTGTCCTTCCTGCAGCCATCCTTCCCTACAGCCTTTTCTGCAGTATTATTTATGTTCCATTTACATAATATTTTGTTTTAAATTTCAGCATTTTAATTGAAAAAAGATAAAATTTTTCATTTCAAAGTTTAAATTTTGTATTGTTATTTTTAGTTAGAAAGTTGCCCACTCCGTGGCATTTTTACTTGGGTTCATCATCTCACAATGCACACACTCTGTCACCTAATTCAAGTGAGCCCTAAAAAACTACTTAACACAACCAACATTCCAACCCCACTTGAGGAACACATAAGAATTTTTGTAGTTAGGTAGGATCGGGGGGATAGGCATCCAAATAACACCCCTCGGTTGCTTACACTTGAGACATAGCTGTTGTCCATTAGGGAACCAAAATCCCTTAATATTTTTTGGCACGGTCACAACCAGTTTATCAGAGGGCCTCTCCCCTAGGAGGGTTGAAGTCGCCAGACTGGTTCCAGAGGCTTGAGTGGAATACCGCAATCTATTCAGTAACCGAAGGCTACCTTTCACAGTTCTCAGGGTATCCTTGTATGGGGATACCGTGGCGATAGAACCAAACGGCAGATTCACCTTTTCTGGACGTGCCATGAACGGGGTATCTTAGTTTCCTTTCTTCTAGGATTGACTACCCGGTGTCCCTCCCGGTAGGGGGATATCTTTAGCCACTTGGCTCTACTATCCATATTGTCTGACTTGGATTTCATCACCTTGCAGAGGATATGTCTAGTTGAGTCAGAATACTATTTAGTTAGGTGTTTGCATGCTCCCTTACCTCCTTTTGGTCTAGCGAGTCCACTATTTTAGGAAACCTGCTGCTTGTTGGTATTCTGACCATTTTTGTTAATACTCCACTTATTGTAGCACAGCTATTACAGTAAGTGTTTTGAGTTGGTTGTTGGCCTGAGTGCCATATTTTTTGAGCTCTCCTTTTGCACACTCGGTTTCATTAAGGTTTTTGAGCTGTTTTTCACTCAACACAACCCCTAGATATTTGACACCATCTATCACCATTGAGTACCCGAGACATTCTCGGCGCCTCCAAGGTGAGCCCCCACAGCACGGTTCACTTGACACCACTCATCATAGACATAGATCTTCAGCACTTGATACCACTCATCATAGATCTCGAGCTTTGTCACTTGACTCCACTCGTCAACAGCATAGAACTCCGTCACCCGATCTAGACGCCCCTTATTTTACCTCTAATTCTGAGGCAGAGTTTGAGAACCCCATTTACATTGCACCAACCAGTCCCATGGCTGGCGTGACTTCCACCCCTTTCTTTGTAGGGACCATTGGTGGAGCATCCACCAACACACCAGCTACCACACTTGCTTTGGGTATGCCCTCGATGGGGCCCACATCTACCATTCCGATCACTGCACCCATTCTAGTAGCTGGAATACCTATTCCCACTCCATCAGTGACTCTCACTACCCTTGGCAGCGCAGGACCGTCCCATACCACTTTTGTCCCTACACTTGGGGGAAACCTCCCAAACCCTGCCCCTACACTTGGGGGCATTGGCCCCACCATGGTCCAACCCACTAGTATGTCACATCCTTCTACTAGTTTTCCATTCATGGCTAGCCTCAACCTTCTTGACCTAGCTAGACTGACTAACGATCCCATTAGACACGACCCTACGTGGCCTCACATGCCCACCAAGCTTCCCTCCGACATCCCTAAGTTTGAGGGCAAGGCAGGTGAGGACCCCCAGAACCATATTATGTCCTTCCATCTATGGTGTTCCTCCAACAACATAGTGGATGACTCTGTCCGCTTCTGTCTGTTACAGTGCACCCTCATTGGCTCTACAGCTAAGTGGTACATCGAGCAACCCCATGGGACCCATGCTACCTTTACTTCCCTTGCCTCGACCTTCCTGCAGTTCTTTCAATTACCTGTCCGCTATGACGCAGGAGTTGAGATCCTACTGTCTTGCAGACAGAACACGGCTACCCACATCACTGACCACATTCATGAGTGGCGTCGATGCCGCAGCCTTTGCAAAATCAAGTTAGATGACCATATCTTCTTAGATTGGTTTCTAAAATCCCTCCTTCCTGTCATTGCCAAGGATGTGGCATCCGAACGACCCCAGTCTGAAGAAGAGGCCATCCTCAAAGCCCAGCAATTTGACCTCATTTACGCCCAGTTGGGTTATCTATATACCATCATACCTGATGCCCCTTGCGGCGATTCCTCCCAACATGTGTTAAGATTTAATATGCTAAGACAGAAAATAGCAGCATTACATTCCATTTCACAATAATAGCATATACAGGATCACTGAAGAAACAACAAGCATAGCATAAACAGAAGAGACAGAGATTTATCCTCGGAAACCCTCATGGGGTAGAAAACCCAGCAAAGCTTCCTCAATATAGATGACCAACAATATACAAAGATGAAACCCTGAGACATGATCTCCTCCTCCACAATAGAAGACCTCTCCTCCACAAGTGCGCTATCCTCAAGTGAGTGAGTGTGTCAAATGAGGAACACACCTCCTCTATTTATACACTACTCTGACATATCTTTTACACAAGTACACGTAGGCTCGTATTTAACCAATGGGTTAAATACCCCACTACAACTGACTGGGCCGACCCCTCTAGGGTGGTCTAATAACCCTTTGACCCACATAACACATACAGGGCCGACCCCCACTAGGGAAGTCTAATAACCCGAGTTACCACATTTCGACGGAGGAATAAACATCTCCGGATATACAATAAGATCTTTACGGAGGAATGAAACATCTCTGGAATAATAAAGTACAATTATAATATTCTTTGAAGTTACAATATCTCAACACTCCCCCTTAACGAGAAGGATATTATAACAGCATCTGCACGAGCAAGGAGTCATCAACATCATACATGATACATCTATAAATCATTGGAATCTTTCTCAACATCATCAGTAACTCAACCAGTTACTGAAACATCTTCAATACTGGAACATCAACATCTTCAGCACTGAGTCTTTATCTTCTGTAGCACTCAAACAGCTACAGCAATATCAACATCTAAATCCTCACGATCGTCAGCATCGTCATCATACGATCATCAGCATCGTCATCACACGATCATCAGCATCGTCATCACATGATCATCAACATCATCGTCTAGATCAACATGATCAGCATTGTCACATCATCTCGATCTACAGCATCTGGATCATCTCAATCTACAGCATCTGGATCATCTCGATCTACAGCTTCTGGATCATCTCGATACACAGCATCTGGATCATCACGATCTACAGCATCTGGATCATCTCGATCTATAGCATCTGGATCATCACGATCTACAGCATCTGGATCATCTCGATCTACAGCATCTGGATCATCTCGATCTACAGCATCAGCAGCATCATCATCTAGATCAATAGTATTAGTATCCACACCAATACAAGTATACACATCATCAATACAAGTATCCACACAATACAAGTATACACATCATCAACACACACGATCATATTATAGGATGATCAATCCCGCTCTCTTTAGGACATAGGTCCATGGATGATACAATCCAGTCATGTACCTTTTGAACCGAAGTCCAGGGACCATCCAGTCCTAACATGTACCTTTTGAACCGAAGTCCAGGGACGATCCAGTCCTATCAATTCTCGGAGACCTCATGTCTACGGCTCAGTTCACAGGACCAAAGTCCAAGGATGATCCAATCCTTACCGTACATTTAGGACCGCGTCCAAGGATGACTTAATCCTCAACCGTACATTTAGGACCACGTCCAAGGATGACTTAATCCTCCACCGTACATTTAGGACCACGTCCAAGGATGACTTAATCCTCCACCGTACATTTAGGACCACGCCCAAGGATGAATTAATCCTCCACCGTACATTTAGGACCACGTCCAAGGATGAATTAATCCTCCACCGTACATTTAGGACCACGTCCAAGGATGACTTAATCCTCCACCGTACATTTAGGACCCCGTCCAAGGATGACTTAATCCTCCACCGTACATTTAGGACCACATCCAAGGATGACTTAATCCTCAACCATACATTTAGGACCTACATCCAAGGATGACTTAATCCTCAACCGTCCATTTAGGACCACGTCCAAGGATGACTTAATCCGTCACCGTACATTTAGGACCTACGTCCACGGATGACTTAATCCTCAACCGTCCACCAAGGACTTCATTCTCGAAGACATACGTCTACGGCTCTTCTTTAGGACTGAAGTCCAGGGATGATCCAATCCCCTCACATGGTCACCAAAAACTTCATTCTCGAAGACATACATCTACGGCTCTTCTTTAGGACTGAAGTCCAGGGATGATCCAATCCCCTCACATGTTCACCAAGAACTTCATTCTCGAAGACATACGTCTACGGCTCTTCTTTAGGACTGAAGTCCAGGGATGATCCAATCCCCTCACATGTTCACCAAAAACTTCATTCTCGAAGACATACGTCTACGACTCTTCTTTAGGACTGAAGTCCAGGGATGATCCAATCCCCTCACATGTTCACCAAGAACTTCATTCTCAAAGACATACGTCTATGGCTCTTCTTTAGGACTGAAGTCCAAGGATGATCCAATCCCCTCACATGTTCACCAAAAACTTCATTCTCGAAGACATACGTCTACGGCTCTTCTTTAGGACTGAATTCCAGGGATGATCCAATCCCCTTGTCACCTTAGACCCTGTCTAAGGACCATCCACCAACCTCTCTGTCGGCATCACCAATATAGGTATTCACATCATCGACCTCACTATCGATGCAGGCAATCTCATCATAAGTGATCACATCACTCCCCCTTTCGAGGAGGGTCCTTATGGACTATATTAAGTTTGTCTCGGAAAACTTTACTTGAGGTAGAGGTTTGGTTAGTACATCGGATCGGTAGAGGTTTGGTTAGTAACTTGTTGAACTTTGATTCCTATCTGCACCATATCTCGTATATAGAAATGCTAGATCTCTATGTGCTTTTGACTTATCATGGAACACTGGATTCTTTTCCATTTTAGTACGACTCTGTTTGTCACATAGGATCACAGTTGGTTCCATCTCTAAGTCAAACAATTCTGAAGCCATGCCGTTTCACAATTAGCAGAGCAAGCAACCATATATTTCGCTTGTGCTAGATTGCTTCCTGCTAAACCACAAGATCATGGCTGATCCCAGACAATAACATCTTCTCGATGTGCTCTTCCTGTCTGATACACTTTCTGCTCAATCAATATCTGTGTAGCCAGCTGAATTCATGATCTCCATAGATCAAAGTCTAATGTATCCTTTAGATACCTCATCTCATGCTTTGCAACTAATAGGTGAACACTTCTAGTTTCCACTAGATATTGACTCAAGGTGTTTACAGCAAGGCATATGTCTGACCTAGTATTCGTTAGACACATCAATGACTCAATATTTTGTCTGTACAGAGTTCTATCCACTAACTATGATGAGTCATCTACTAACAACTTCAAGAGTGGCCATCCCAACACATCAAGTCCTTTTAATATTTCTCAGCATACTTTCCTTGGTTGAGAAAGATTCCTTCTGAGCCTTGCCATACTTCCAAACCTAGGAAGTAATGCATCAATTTGAGATCTTTCATTTTCATTTCTGCATTGAATGATCTTCTGCATATCTATCTGTGCCATCTCTCGTTAGATGGGTCTACTAATATGAGCCTCAATATCATTCTAACTCTGTGGTGAGTTCCTTCTTGCATCCATGTCATCTGTGTATAGAAACCATATTCAACCTTGTAGCAAAGGTTGAGATCCACATCACCCAAGGTGATCATTAAGCTCATCGATTGATTATCGATCCTGGGAACCCATACAAAACTTGATTCACATTTCTTCTTTAATTACACCATTAAGAGAATGGTCTTATCTAGCCACTTGGAGCAAACATTTCATCATGATTCTCTTCCTCTTTCTAAGAGAATCTTCTAGCCGCGAGCCTTCTATAGCGTGTTTGATTTGTAAATCCTTTTGTTGAACATCTATCGCTTGTTCAGTGTTCATCATTCATCATGATGTTTCCTACAAATCAAAATTAAGTACATGATTAGTAATACTTCATAGTCATCAAATCATGATAACCTATTATGCATACAGATATCATTTACATAGTTATGCAACTTATTTTTACCAATACTTTGGCACAACACTTTCCCATATCCTGTATGCATACAGTGGCTATCTAGATGCCTTCCATCTCTACCAGAACATACTATCGAGAGTGTGCACAGCTCTCAGCATGTCAGCAAAGAGGTTTCATTCTAGACAAGCAACAATGGAATGTTTGTCCAAATTACCAATCATATGCATATTAGTAGTATACTGTTCAATGCTCTATGAATGTTTACACTCAGCATCATGTATTCTATGCATACAACCTATTACAGGCAATATCATTTACTATTTCAAATAACAACTCAAATACTTATCTTTTATGTTTGTGTGGTTGCCTCCTGCTTGATCTTCTGTATGTCTTTTGAACTTCTATTCATTCTGTACCACTATGCATGCTCAAGTGTGCACTAGTGTCATCCTCATGATCTCATACACAAACATACATTCATTAGTATATTCTCAAAACATTCTAATTCTAAATAATCTTGAATATGTATAGTCATGATCATTAGTATTTAGGGTTTCAAGGAAGTCTTCTTTTACTCATGCATATTCTTGTTTGATCATAGTACTCTTCTGGTTAGTTAAATCATCAATCAAGATAAGAGACATAATGTGCATAAACCCTTGATTAACTTTATTAATAAGCATAACCAACATACCAAGTATACTTATATAGGGGATCCTAACACAAGGTAAGATTCTAACTTGACATAGAAAAACATACCTGGATTAGTATACCTGCTTAGTTATGTACAACATACCTAAACAATCTCTTCAATGATTTAGAGATCCTGAGCTAGAACCTGCATGTCTCATAGGTTAAGCATAATATATCAAAGTCATACATACCTCGTAAGTAGAACAAAGATTATGGATGAGTCTTTGTCTTCATGTGGAACTTGATTTGTCTTTCGTGATGTACCTGAATCTTGTTAGCAGACAACATCAACCTCACACAACACCATAATGCATTAGTACAATCATGAATGTCTTCGATCATTCACATGCATTCATACTGTTACTAGGGTGATAAGACAATTCTAACATTAATCAAGATTGTACTAATAAATAATATGAAGACAAACACATCATGAACTTAATCAAGAATTAGATTTCAAGACATACCTGAACCTCCTTAAGTCATACCTATCAAGACTTCTTGTAGTCTTCTTATGTAAGGCCTTAGCCTCAACTCCCCCTGAAACTTGATCTGGAGCTTGATTAGGGTTTGCTAGAGAAACCCTAAAAATTCAATCTTTGACTTTCACACTTCCGAATGAATGGAAGGATGTGTCTTGCTGAGCTGATCAAACTAGCATACTTCAATTTTGAAATCTCCAAAATTTGACCCCTCAAAATTGCCTTTGAAACTTCTGGATCTTCTGGATAGGATCCCGAACTAGGGTTTGATGAAGCCCACCCTTCTGCTCAATCAAAAGGTTTGATCCAAGGTTCTAAACTCTTATTTTTCTGAGGAGCTTCCAGCCGTGGTTACAGACTTCAAAAATTCCAACTTTTGCTGAAGCCCTAATTTTCCATCTTTCCGATCAAAATCTCGAGCTAGGTTTAATCAAGCCCGGTCTTCTACCCAACCAAGAAATTAGATCTTGGTCTCTAAATTTCGATTTTCCTGAGTAGAATTCAGCCATGGATTCCGATTCCAAAAATTCTAACTTTCTCCGAAACCCTAAATTCCGGAAGCCATGAATAAAGGTGCTCCAAAAATAATTATGTTTTGACAGAAATATGTACCTGATTGTTTCTACTATAATTCCAAAATTTTCGCTCCACAGGGTCTGAAATTTTTTTTTGCAGTAGCCTGACCTGTCATCTTTCCATCCTGATAGGTCTGACCTCAATTGGATTTTCTGAGAGAGAGTTATGCCAAATGTCGCAACGTGACCTGTTTATGGGATAAAACAGGAGAGCGAACTTGTACGGCGTGCCACGTGTCACTGGTTCAGATTCGGCCTCTGAAAAAGTTTAATGAGATAGAACAATCTATGTACTACCTGTTACTTTTTACGAAATTTCATTTGGATCTTCCTAGCCCAAGTTATGACCTTTTTTCCTAGGTCACCTGATTTTGACTGAGATCTGGAAGAGGCAGAAACCCTAACTTGTACTGATCATAACTTACAAAGTAAAACGAATTTGAGGGTTCCCTTTGGACACAAGATACCTGGAGATGTTATATACGACCTGTAAAGGTTTTAGATCCTGAACCTTCGCCAAAATGGATTTATAGCGAAAGTTCCACGATGACTGGTTTTTGCTATATAAAACCCTAACCTTCAAATTGTCGTAAGTAAAGCAAGTGTCGTAAGTGCCATACCTTGTCTTCCTTCAGGTTAGCTCTGATACCATGTTGAGATTTAATATGCTAAGACATAAAATAGAAGCATTACATTCCATTTCACAATAATAGCATATACAGGATCACTGAAGAAACAACAAGCATAGCATAAACAGAAGAGACAGAGATTTATCCTCGGAAACCCTCATGGGGTAGAAAACCTAGCAAAGCTTCCTCAATATAGACGACCAGCAATATACAAAGATGAAACCCTGAGACATGATCTCCTCCTCCACAATAGCAGACCTCTCCTCCACAAGTGCGCTATCCTCAAGTGAGTGAGTGTGTCAAATGAGGAACACACCTCCTCTATTTATACACTACTCTGACATATCTTTTACACAAGTACACGTAGGCTCGTATTTAACCAATGGGTTAAATACCCCACTACAACTGACTGGGCCGACCCCTCTAGGGTGGTCTAATAACCCTTTGACCCACATAACACATACAGGGCCGACCCCCACTAGGGAAGTCTAATAACCTGAGTTACCACATTTCGACGGAGGAATAAACATCTCCGGATATACAATAAGATCTTTACGGAGGAATGAAACATCTCTGGAATAATAAAGTACAATTATAATATTCTTTGAAGTTACAATATCTCAACAACATGATGCGTCGGGGGCATCCCATGCCGTAGACGGCATCATTGGCTGTATTGCCTCGCATCCCCAACCCTTTTCCATAGCACGTCCTAACCATGGCCCCGACCTTTCACGGGCTACATCACAGTCCGGAGCAACCAATTCGTATGCTCCCATGGCACATCACCACCATTCCCACGGACCCTCATGTCCACCTCAGTGCTTTAGTCATGCATCCCCCGCTTACGCCCCCCCGGTCGCACCTCATCTCTATTACCACCCACAGGCTGCGCCAACTCCTGTGTCCTCTCAAGCCCAACATGCTTATTACCCACCACAGGCAGCCCCTGTGGCAAACCCACAACCCGCTCCGCAGATGTATCAGCAACCCCCACAAGGTTCAGCACCTGTGTAGCCTCCCCCTACTTATTATCCACCGCAGCCTGCTCCCGCACCTGCACAACCCTAGAACCTACCTGCTGCCCAAGGGAAAGTATACGCCCAACAGAATCCGCAGCAAAACCAAAACAACCAGCGCCAATAGGTCCAGCAAAACCATGGCAAAGGCCATAACTATGGGAACAACCCCCCTCCAGACCAATCCGGTCAACCTCCCAATACCCCAAACAACAATAACACAGCACCTGCCAACCAGAACCCTGATCGGCAGCCCAAGCAGGCCAAAAATCCTAATTTGCGACCAAACCATCCTTGTTCTATTTACGGGGTCTATGGCCACTATACACATGCTTTCCCACATTTGGAGTGAGCTCGGCAACTCTGGACTGATGATGCCCATCGCCAAGGGCACGCAGCTCCTCAGGCACCGCCCAACCCCCCACCCCCTCAGCAGCAACCTTTGGTGCTGCAAAACCCCTCACCAACCCAAGGCGTAGTAAACACTCAGCCGTTGGCTCCCCCTCAAGGCAACGCACCCCCACAACAACAGATCACCTATGCCGCTCCTGATCAACCTATGTTCGACTCAGGTACCCACCACTTTTTAATGATGTCATCCGCTGATGTCAACCTCCAAACCCATCGAAACCAATATGGCCCCACCCCTGAAGCCCCTCCCGCTGACAAAAACACTAACACTCATCCCACTGATCAGACATTATGTATACCTTCGGCTCCACTAGATGGCGCCTCTAAAGCACCTCGTTTCCCACTTCGTCGTATCAATAATAACCCCAATGCTCATGCTGCGTCAAATTACAACATTGTAGATGACTTAGCCCAATCTCCCGCATCCATGTTTGTGTTAGAAGTCTTAAAAAACTGTCCTTCATAGTGCAAGACTTTGCTCTCCGCCATTGGTGCTATTGACCCCAATGATTCACAACTGATGGCTTTTGATTTGGACCAGTCCGAACCATGCCTGCCTTCCACTTTAGCATTCTAAGTTTTTGTTTCCGTTCGGAATCTTGTCATCCATCGGTGCATTATCGATGAAGGTGCCTCTACATGCATTATGTCCACATTCGTTTGGCAGAAGTTGGGATCCCCTACCCTCCAGCAGTCCACCACTGCGTTGCGAGCCTATGACAGCCGTTCAGCTCAACCCCAAGGTCTCTTAGCCAATGTCCCCGTCCAGTTGGATGAAAAAACCATGATCATTGACATAGAGGTCATCAATGCCCAACTTTATTATAACCTCTTACTTGGCCGCAGCTACATGTATTCCATGTGGGCGGTTGCCTCATCCAATTTTCGTACCATGATGTTCCCCCATGACGGACGCATGGTCAAGGTTGACCAACTCACCTATTACGATCCCAATGCCCCCGCTGCACCCGAAAATGTTCTCCCCATGGTGGAACAACCTGTTTGTGGTGCAAATACCTCATTTGTTTCCTCCGTGGGACCCGGACTTTACTCAGACACACTGATGACTTCCACATTCCAATCCATTCCACCCCTGTCACCCGCGACCGAAGTCTCTGACCTCTGTACTCTTTCCCACAATACACAAACACCCAACAATCAACCGCCCTTGTTACCCAAACCACCATTGGTACCTAGTCACATTGGTGTTACACCCACCCACACAATCCCCTTCCTATTCCCTCCCTCGGGAGTAGTAAGCGCCCCGGTTATGGCTACTCTCAGCCTCCCGGGTTAACCTTAGGATTACCTATGTGGTATATTTTGCCTCCCGTTCCTCCGCCGACACCAAATGTCGTCCTTCAACCGGTGCAACCCATTGCCACTACTAGTCAACCACCTCCTGGTGTCACTACCCCTTCGTCATTGACGAATCCCCCTCCTCTTATCAAGCCCACTGGGGGCAGAGGCCCATAACCATACACTGCTATACCCCCTCCCAAGGCAGTTAAAGCCCGCCCCCCCGGTGTTTTGTGCTCCCCCCAAATGCTCGTTGTGTGATGAGTTAGGCCATCCGACTCATCAATGTCCACAATTACCTGCATTACAGGAACACATGCAAATGCTTGACGATGACCCCAACATCCCGGTTGTCGAACTAGATCCAACCCCTAAGCCTCGTGATAAATCACTGCGTACCAACCACCCTTGTGCAATATGTGGTATTTACGGCCATTACTCACATCATTGTCCTGATCTCCCAGATTACAAAGCAGCTCTCTATGAGATGAATAATTTGGACCTTGAGACGGAACCCCCCACAATTGAGGAGATCCACCCCCCGGTATCATCCCCATCCGGAGATATTAACACCATTTATATGATCTCTTCGGCTACCACCCCTTCGTCAACCGATTTGATAACTCAAACTTTCCGCAATGATGAGGAGATTCTAGAGGCTCTCACTGCCTCGGATTATCCCTGGGACGACATGCACCATCGTTCCTATTTCCTCCCAGAAGAATCCTCCTCTACCCCAGCTACCCAATTCACGGTTGAGTCCAAAGATTTCCTTCCCACCAAAGTCGACTGGTTTAAGGATCCTATTCCCATTTCTGATGCTTTTGAGGAAGGTAACATGGCCAACATCTCACCCGTCATCCACACAGATATCTCTAACCCACCTGGTGCTCCTGAAATCCTTACCTTAGGAGCCTCCTGCAATGAGTATGTGATTGGAGAGTACAAAAAACTTTTCCAAGAGTTCCGCGATGTCTTTGCCTGGTCCTATACCAAAATTCCTGGTCTTGACCCCGTTATCATCGAGCACCACATTAACACCTCTGAGTTAGGGGGCATAATAGATTACCTCGACCCTGGGATAGGGGGCATGATCAACCATTTTGAACCTTCCCCATCACATCTATCTTAGCATGTCCATGACCCCCTTGTTCAAACCAACACATATGTGATCCACAATCATAAACCCCATGCACATAGCATGGGGGCAAGTCATTAACCTTGCTCACTTTTTCACATGTGTGATCTCAACCATTTTTGAGGTCACATGTCACTTTTATATATGATTTGATTCGATACACCTAGTATTTTTCCCCCGCGGGTCATCATTTCTCCCCACCACTACATCCTTGGCTTGGTGGGCTCACCTTTATTTGCAACCATTTTTTAACCTAGTTATTTCCTTTGACCATTCCAGAGTCCTTATGACCTCCGTTTTTCGCACCATTTACACTGCTGGATTCATATTTTCGTGCCCGTGATGATGCTTGAGATCATTTATCGCTCTCACCAGAACGTTTATTTGACATCGTGACGTGACCCCTCGTCGCCTCGGTTTGCGTGCCACTTCGATCGTTCTCCGTTTTTGACACTTTTTATATGGCCGGATTCCTTTTTCCAAGCTCGTGATGATACTTGAGATCATTTCTCGCTCTCACTTGGTACAGTTTCAACATTGTGTCCTGACACCTTGCTTCCTTGGTTTGCGCACCACATCGGCCACCATCGGATTGTTCCACATTTTTACATGAGCCATTCACTCCTGTCATACTGCAATTATTTCGTTATTTTTCCACCATTCATTATCCCGCAAGGAGGAACACCAGTGTTCCCCCCCTCCCTCGTTCTTGGTCATCATCAATGTTCCTTGATTGGGCACTTCCTCCTTGCCTGGCAATTCCTTTTGTTCGGTATAATTTTATCCCTTTTTCGGGCCGGACAAGTCTTTTACGAAAAAGGCACTTAGGGAGTTTCTGTTAAGCTCTTTTCTGACTCCTAAAACAATGAAAAGATCACCGAGCAATCTTGCTTCCTTTCATGCTCGTTAAAGTACCTGAAAGGGCGTCTATCTGGTATAAGTTTACCCCTTTTCCAGACTTAGTAGACTAATTACGAAAAAGGAATAATCTAGTCACACCGGCTAGAAGAGTTCTTCATTGAATCCTTTTATGCTTCTTCGGGCCTTGGAGACTAACACACGAAAAAGCAACCCCCTGGAGTCTTCATATAGCTTTCAGATTCTCTAAAATTGAAAGCAACCACGAGCATGAACTGTCCTGGGCTTGTACAAATCCACACGACAGTACCATTCCATTATTTCAGAGTCTTCTTATTTCTTTCAGACTCCTTAAAATTGAAAGCAATCACGAGCTTGAACTGTCCTGGGCTCGTATAAATCCACACGACAGTACCACTTTACACACACTTCTTCTAGTTCCTTAACCCATGAAGAAGTCCCCCCGTGCCTCTTGGCACTATGATCGATCATCTCGGCAGCACCCCCAATCAGGTCACCTTTGTTCAGAGTATTTTGCAGTCTCTTGCCATTTTACACCAGCTTGAGTCCCCCTCATCCCAGTCACTCTCCTTGATCCATTACAGCTATGATCCCTTTCCCACCAATCAGTTCCATATGCTGCCCGATCGTCCCCGCCATCATACTCTGAACAAAGGAAGTTTGAGTCCACCCACTCTACTTACCCAGTTATCCCCCACAGTATGTAAGTCCTACCATCAGTGCTCTCACACTTCGATTCTCCACCTCGCACTCCTATCAAGGAAACATCATTGCCTTGCTAGTTGTAGGTCTCCCTCTGTCGACGACAACCCCTCTATTCTAGAGGATATACCCAAAGGTCCCTGCGCCTTGGACCCATCACCATCTGTGGTGAGTGCCTACGGACCATTCTGAGAGGAGTCATCATTGCCTCTCTGAGTGGTTGTTTCTCACATGCTCGACTTCAACACCTTGATCGCATCGTTGAGAATCGCGTAGGGTTTATATCTCTTTAGTTATTGGTCGAAGACCCTGGATTTAGCATATTGGTGAGTCACTTCGGAACACCCATTTATATGTTCCCGTGGATGTCTGGGTTGCGTTGGCGATTGTATTCGGAAGCCATCCAGTTATATGCTTCCTTGAGTACCCAGTTCAGTTCCAGTTCAGTGTACCATTGAGGACATGACTCCCCGTCACTATGCTCCATCAGCTCATCAGTTCCTCTAGTACCACACTCAGCAGCACTGTTGTTATTCCAGTGTATCAGTTCTTCAGTTCAGACATGGTCCGACCAGCAGTATGTCCCAGATTGGTGTCCCCTCTGGACCCTTATGATGTACACACTGGTTCTCTATGTATCCTTCAGGTCCCCCTTTTCGGGCCTCATTGTTATTTTTTATGTATCTTGATACGAGCATGGGAATGCCCACCTCGTCCATATATTGAGATTCTTCCTCATTCATTATTTGAGGCCATGTATATGTCAGGTCCCCATATTTTGGACCCCATTGTTATTATTGTTCTATATCTTGATACGAGCATGGGAATGCCCGCCTCGTCCATATGATCAGATTATTCCTCATCCATTATTGAGGTCATGTACTTTCAGTTTTTGCAGTTTGTTCGGGACCATTGTTCCGGGCTCTAGTTTGTTTCTTCTCTTCTCCACACCCCAGGAAAACCATAAAAGACTTATGATGTCTATCAGCCATACGATGAGCCCCTGCCCTCACACATCAGGGGGCAATCTGTTAACACCCAAAAAGTGCTCACTACCTCATCTATCCCATTACATGACTCATTTGTCCATATTTCCTACCATATTTACCTCCAGAACCTTAAAATCCCATTAAAAAGCCTCCAAAAGGCCACAAAACCATCAAAAATACCTCCAAAAGGCTAAAAAAACTCCTTTTCCCCCAAAATTATCCAAATTCCTCCAAATTAGCAAAAAACTTCTAAAAAGGAAATAAAAAATATAAAAAAAAGAGGAAAAATAGGGAAAAATGAGGAAAAAACCCTATACAGTTGACCTAAACCATATTGTGCCAAAAACCATGGGCCAGCACTCCACCACTAAAAAACTATAAATAGGTGATGGAGGCCCCTCATTTCATACCCACAGTCAAATACACCCTTACTCTGCCAAAATCACTCTCGAAACCCTACCTCACCCTTGAGTGACCCTTTTGGAGAAAGAGAAGGAGCAAAGCTGGAGTTTGGAGCAACCCTCTTGGACCATTGCAAGAACTTCACCAACCTCTACAACTGAGGTAAAATTTTAATACAAAAAAGAAAGATCTTCACCACATTTCCATGTTTTTGTTATGTTTACTAATGCTCATGCTAGTTTAGAATTCGTATTGTTTTGTTACTTTAAATTACTGTTTATTGAACTGCTACTAAGGAGTCCATTCTCCTTAGTAGTTGCTCATTTGCACAAGCTAGGGTGAAAACCCTAGCTACAGAGGGGGAGGTGTTGCTTCCTTAGTGGAGATTATGAAATCCTTGAGAATCTCCATGTCCTGGTGGATGTCTCGCTCATCTTCAGGGGTCTCCTTCTTCCCCCGACATCGAACCCTTCTGCACACCTGTCACTCTTCGAGCTCTTCATCTTCGCTGGTGGTGCTAGTTTGTATGTGGTCGAATACCACAGGAGATGAAGGAGCGTGTTCTTCCTCCACCTCAGACCATGCCTGCTTGGGCATAAAGACCACTTCGGATCCTTGATCCTTCTCCATGACCAGAATCTAACTGAAAGATACCTAGGCTGCTAAGTGTGCCACCTTTCCCATGCACTAATTTCGAACAGGGGACGCATGGACCATGTCTATAACAACCGTGATGATGACGGCATCTACGCGCAATAACAATAAACATAAATGAAAATGTAATCACACACACATTACAAGAGAGACATAGATATATCGTGGTTCACCCCAACTTGGGCTATGTCCACACTGAATTTTTCAGTCCTTATTATTATTACCGTCCAACAAGGTGAAGGGATACAACCTGCAGCACAGCCACTGCACTTCCTCTTCACTATCTCACAGTCTCTCTCCCGATCTTAGAGATATTTACAATGCATAAACCTAATACATCAACCCTAGCCGTATTACAATGTCTTTATTTTATAGGGAAAATACAATGGGAAAAATACCACGGGATACCCAAAACCATGGGCCCGCAAAACAGCTGGCGAAAACAACCCCAAAATTTTTTCTCGAGGGCGTTGCCCCCAAGCCCCATTTTTCGAGTCGTTTCCTTGAACCCCTAAAAATGCAGAATGGGTGTACAGTCCTTCATCGTGCATGGCTAAGACAATATCATCTATGAGACTGGAAAATCTGGCTCCACAACCAACAATCTCCCACTTGGAGATTGATCAAAGGAACTCCACCGTTGCTGCACTTGCTGGAATTGGACTTGGAAAATTTTTCCTCTTCATCTTCATGCTAGAAGGCCAACTGAAACTGAGCAAGAACTCAGTTTCTCTCTGGTCACTACCTTTGTGAACATGTCTGCAGGATTCTGTCTAGTAGTATCTTTTTCAGCTTCAACAGTTCATCTTCCAAAACAGAGCGTATGAAATGGTACTTGAGATGTATATGTTTAGTCCTGGAATGGAATGCTGAGTTCTTTGCAAGATGAATGGCACTCTACATGTCACTATACAACCTGCTATCCTTCTTCTTCTTACCCACTTCCTCCATAAACCTCTGCAACCAAATCATCTCTTTACTAGCCTCTGTAATAACAACATACTCTGCTTCCATTGTTGAAAGTGCAACAACCTTCTGTAGTTTCGAAATCTAGCTTACTGTTGTTCCACCTACAGTAAACACATACACTGTGGTGCTCCTCCTGCTATCCTTATCACCTACCATATCTGCATCAACATATCCATGTAGAACAGTGTATGAACCTCCAAAACATAATGCCTGAGTGGTGGTACCTCTCAAATACCTGAGAATCCACTGTACTTCCCTCCAATGTTCTTTGCCTGGATTGTTCATATATCTGCTCACAATTCCCACTGCATGTGCAATATCTGGTCTTTTGCACACCATGGCATACATCAAGCTGCCAACTGCTGATTGATAGGGAATCTTAGACATGTAATCTGTCTCTTCCTGTGTTTTGGGACACATTTCTTTACTTAGACTGAAATGGCTGGCCAAAGGTGTACTAACTGGTTTTGCATTCTGCATTCTGAACCTATCCAACACTTTTGTATGTACTCACCCTGAGACAATGTCAATTTACCATTTTTTTTGTCTCTTGTTATTCTCATACTAAGGACTTGCTTTGCAGCACCCAAATCCTTCATAGCAAATGAATTAGCTAGCTTCCTTTTGAGTACATTTATATCCTGCATGTTAGACCCTGCAACAAGCATGTTAGACCCTGCAACAAGCATGTCATCCACATACAATAACAAGATAATATATCTTTCATTGTCTAACTTCTTGAATTAAACACAGTGGTCATAATGACATCTACTATAACCTTGTTCTGTCATAAACCTGTCAAATTTTAAATACCACTGCCTTGGAGGTTGCTTCAAGCCATACAAACTCTTTTTCAACCTGCATACCAAGTTCTCCTTACCTTTAACCTCATACCCTTGTGGCTACTGCATATATATCTCTTCCTCCAAATCCCCATGGAGAGATGTTGTTTTTACATCTAACTGTTCAAGATGCAAATATTCTACCGCCACTAGACTGAAGACGGTCCTTATTGAAGTCATCTTAACAACAGGAGAAAATATTTCATCAAAATCAATACCTTTCTTCTGTGCAAACCCCTTTACAACAAGTCTAGCCTTGTACCGCTTCTTACCTCCTTCTTCTTCCTTCAACCTGTAAATCCATTTGTTCTGCAATGCTCTTTTACCAGCATGCAACTGAACCTAATCCCAAGTCTGGTTTCCTACGAATGAGTCCATCTCCTCATTCATGCCTTGCTCCCACTTCTTTCTAGTTTCCACCTGCATTGCTTCTTCATAACATTCTGGCTCACCAAGCATCAGTCATCAACAAATAATATATTGAAGGAGAGTATCATTCAGGGAGTCTACTTAACTTGGTAGATTTTCTTGTAGTTGCAGGAGTTTCAGGTACTTGCTGTTGTTCTTGATTTTCTGGAACTTTTGGAACTTCATTTTCTTGAATTTCATCAAGTACTGTGTATTCTGTGGTTTCCTTTTCATGTTTCTTTCCCTGCAACTGATCTTTATACATGACCTTTTCATTGAATATCACATCTCTACTCCTGATGATTTTGTTATTTTCATAATCCCATAAGCGATAACCAAATTTATCAACCCCATATCCAATAAAGGTACATTTCTTGGATTTAGCTTCAAGCTTTGTTCTATTTTCTTTATCAATATGGACAAATGCTTCACAACCAAACGTTCTCAGAAATGAGTAGTTTACCTTTTTATCTGTCCATGCCTCCTCTGGAATACCACCATCCAAAGCACTTGAAGGTCCTCTATTTATTAAATAAACAACAGTATTTACAACATCCACCCAAAACTGTAAGGGCAACCCTGCATGCAGTCTCATACACCTTGCACGCTCCATGATCGTTCTGTTCATCCTTTATGACACACAATTTTCTTGTGGTGTTCCTGGGACTGTCTTCTCTCTACGAATCCCATGGTATCAACAGTAACTATCAAAATCCTTGCCGCAGTACTCACCTCCATTATCAGATTTGAGACACTTCAACCTTTTCCCTGTCTCATTCTCAACCAAAGCTTTCCACTTCTTAAAAGTAGCAAACACATCAGATTTCTGTCTAATGCAATAAACCCAAGTTTTTCTAGTTGCATCATCAATAAATGTAACATAATAATGAGAGCCACCAAGATATTGTACTTGAGCCGGTCCCCATACATTTGTATGCACTAGCTCTAACTTTTCATTCTTTTTCTGTTTCCCAACCTTGAGAAATCTGACTCTCTTCTATTTTCCATAAACACAGTTTTCACAAAATTCCAAACTTACCTACTTCAAATCTGGTAGCAACTTCCTTGAGTGGAGAATCTGCATCCCCTTCTCACTCATGTGGCCAAGCCTATGATGGCACAATGCCGTATCTATTCCCGTGGAAGCTAAAGAGATAGAATGGTCAGTATTATGAGGACATAAATACAACGTATCTATCCTATCTCCTTTTGCTATCACCATTGATCCTTTAGTGATCTTCCACCACTTTTCAATGTAGATAGACATCCGCCATCTCCCAACTGCCCTGTTGAGATCAAATTTCTTTTCATAGCAGGAATATGCCTAACATCTTTCAACAGGCAGTCAGTTCCATTCTTAACTTTTATCCATACCTTACCCATTCCAACAATTTTACATGGTTCATCATCACCCAATAAAACATGTCCAAAATTGCCAGGAACATACTCATGAAAGTATTTCCTATGGGGTGTAGCATGAGATGAAGCTCCTGAATCTACTACCCAATAATCACTAGTATTATCTAATACAAGAATCAAAGCATTTTGTAACACATCACCTGCTACATTTGCTTCCTGGGTAGTTTCCTTATGTGCATCTCCTTTCTTCTCTAGAGATCTGCAGTCTTTCTTTAGATGTCCTTTCTTTCCACAGTTCCAGCACTCTATTTTTTCCAGTCTGGACTTGGATCTGCTTGTTTTAGACTTTCCACGATTACCTTGGCTCTTTCCTCTCTCCTTTTGTCTTCCCCTGCTCTCCATTGTCAACGCATTACTTGATGTCTCATCTGTGCTTTTTCTTCGCATTTCCTTGCTAAGAATAACACCAATAACATCATCAAATTTCAAGGTGTTTGAACCAGAGAAAGAGTTACTTACAGCCATGACCAAGCTATTCCAGCTTTCTGGCAATGAACATAAGATTAGAAGAGCCCTAACCTCATCATCAAAGTTCACATTTACAGAACTTAGCTGATTTGTAACCATATTAAACTCATTTAAATGATTAGTAACAGATCCACCTTCAGACATCTTCATATTAAATAAGCACTTCATTAGAAATACCTTATTGGAGGCCAAGGGTTTTTCATACAGCTTACCCAGTGCACTCATCAAACCCTCTGTTGTTGTTTATTTTGAGATATTGAAAGCCACCGATGAAGCCAGGCTCAGTCGTATTGTTTACAGAGCCTTTTTGTCAAGAATCTCCCATTCTTTGTCCTTCATGGCCGCCAGCTGCTTTGCTCTTCCTCCCAACGGTAGGAATAGATCCTTCTGGTACAGATAGTCCTCTATTTGCATCTTCCATAACTGGAAGTTTTGGCCGTTAAACTTCTCGACCTTAAACTTTCCTTCTTCCGCCATTGCTCCCACTCGAACCACTCGAACCAGAAACCCTAGCTTCTTGCGGGTTTATCTGCCAAATAGACCTTTGGCTCTGATACCAATTGTTAGAAAAACAGGATCGCAGAGCAATAACAATAAACATAAATGCAAATATAATCACACACACATTACAAGAGAGACACAGATATATCGTGGTTCACCCCAACTTGGGATACGTCCACATTGAATTTTCCAGTCCTTATTATTATTACTGTCCAACAAGGTGAAGGGATATAACCTGCAGCACAGCCGCTGCACTTCCTCTTCACTGTCTCACAGTCTCTCTCCTGATCTTAGAGATCTTTACAATGCATAAAACCTAATACATCAACCCTAGCCATATTACAATGTCTTTATTTTATAGGGAAAATACAATGGGAAAAATACCACGGGATACCCAAAACCATGGGCCCGCAAAAAAGTTGGCGAAAACAACCCCAAAATTTTTTCTTGGGGGCGCTGCCCCCAAACCCCCTTTTTCGGGGTGTTTCCCCGAACCCCTAAAAATACAAAATGGGTGTACAGTTCTCTGGGGTGCATGGCTAAGACAATATCATCTATGAGAATGGAAGATCTGGCTCCACAACCAACAACATGCTTATCGAGGACTTCTGGATAGGTGGAAAAGTATTTGACGGCGCTAAGGTGGCCCCTGTCCTATTTGCAATCATTTTGGTGGCAGTGGAGATGCATTTAAGCCGTCTATCTACATGGTCAAATCTACACCATAGATCTTAACCTCATTTTCATCTCGACCGTCGAATGGCACGGGTCATACCATGTTCGCAAATTTTAGGCTAGCTAATCACCTACACAAGTAAGATCTGCGAACTAGATCTCAGTCGTAGATATTAGCTCCATCACCTCTAGGTCGTCCGAACTTGCACCCTATCTTTGTTGGTTTGTGCCTCTGATAGATCGAGGGAATACTTGAGCAGCTTGATGTAAATAACCTCCCTTGTTTCTTAGTGCAGGCTGATCAAGTCTAGCACTGGATTTGACTTCTAAGTCAAGGTTAAGATAGGTGGCTAAAAAGGCTTGGTGATTTTCAGGGGAAAACTGTCTATATGCAGCGATAATAGACTCTTCGGGAAAAACTCTCGGACTCAGGTATTTGGGACGCAGGGATTCCAAAAGAACTTCCAACGACTGATGAATTTACTGTGCAAACAATCTCAGAGTTATGGGAATTCATACTGACTCTCTGGGGTTCAGAATAATTTGATTCACACCATGACACGAACTCGGGGAATGGCATAACCTGGTCAATGCAAAAAGGGGTAAAAGATGACTAAAACATTCTATGCATGTCTAAACCCTCTTCAAGCAAAACCTCCATCTTCTCTTGATTTCAAGCACAGAGAATTGAAATTCTGTATCAAATACATCGAAATCCCTATCTTCCAGAGCATTTTAACCGTAACATTCCCAGAAACTGGTTCTCCATCCATTTTCTTGTTGTAAATAGACTTAGATTTGCTACTAGTGGCAGTTATGAGGCCTTACCTATCACTAAAAAACTCTGAGAACGACTCCTCCTGTCACCTTCTTCGTCTTCCGCACGCCCAGAAGCTTCCAGCTCCGACAGGTTCCAGAACAAATGTCAACCTCTCATGCGGAATCTTATATATAGAACCCTTTTCCTTTTAAAGTTCTGTCTTCTTTGCCAGCTGTCCATCTTTTTCATCCGTTGATCTCTTATGCAATGATCTTGGCCGTTAGATATGATCCCTTTTTATTGATTTGACACCCTTTCCATATCTTTCGTTGGATCACTTTCTGTGCTTCAATCTGTGCCGTCTATCATCAACATGCCATGTCTACAAAGTGGCATCGTGAACCTCCAAAGTGGTTTCAAATACCACTTTATCTCCTAGCGACAGAGCCTGGTGTCGACACCTATCCAACCGTTTCATTTATCGCGACCACCACATCCTTTAACCATCGTGCATCTCCCTTGTGCGACGGTCATCGTGAGCCGTCGATCTACTATGCAATAATCTGGACTGCTCTTTTACTTTGTCGCACATGCACCTCTTCGAAACTTTGAATTTTAGCCGCAAGATCTTCCTTGGCTCATCTTAGCAGTCCACGTGGTCAGTGGCATACCCCTTTACTTCGGCGGTATCGCATCCTCTCCTGTTGGTTTTGCATACTGCCTTTCCTGTTTGCGATACCCTCTGCGTATGACACGCAGCACCCGGTTTTCCCCGTTGCAACCACCTGTGCCCCTTTCTCCCACACATCTTGGCTATGCAACGGTCAACGAGAACCGTTGATTTCTCTTGCACACATAATCAATGGCGAAACTGGCGCAGTTCTTAACAATTTCAATTTGTGTCCTCGGGCTATAGTATTTTTACCTCCTTCTGCTCATTTTGGTCACATTTTTGCATTTTCTCTTACAATTTCTTCAAGTTTATTAACTCCTCTCACATTTAGCACCTAGCCATGGGAAATAAAGAAAATTTAAAGCTTTCTCCAGGGGAATTTTCAAGATATCTATGCATTTCACCTTAGTTCTTACGCTGAAAAACTAGGTGCTAACACCTTTGTTGCTGAGGGTCCGACGTGGTTGATAGATCTTGGGTCTGTGATAAACCTAGGTTTAGTGGGATCTTTGTAGCTTTGATTTGTGCATTGAAAGAGAATGGCTAGCAGTTCAAGAATTGAGATCAATAAATTTAACGACCATAAATTTGAGCTATGGAAGCTCAAAATGGAGTTTCTTCTTATAGATCAGGAATAATGGATTGTTGTGGATCCGGGTAGACAACCCACTGGAATGTCAAAAGAATATTTGGAGAAATTAGATAGAAGAGTGAGGAGTACAATCCGATTGTGCTTATCAGACTCTGTGTTGTTGAACATATCTGGAGAAGAGACTGCGGTAAAGCTTTGGGAGGAACTAGGGAGTTTGTATCAATCAAAATCCCTTGTAAACAAATTGTTTCTGCAAAAGAAACTATATCACCTCAGAATGGATGATAATGACATAGTGACAGAGCATCTGAATGCCTACAATACTCTAGTAAGTCAAATAACCTCTGTTGGCATTAAAATGGATGAAGAAGATAAATGTATTACATTATTTTGTTCTTTTCTAGATTCTTGGGACAACCTAATTGTAACAATAGGGAGTGCTAATCAAGCGACTTTAAAATTTACACCAATTACATGCTACTACATATCCGTCATTTACCAATTACATGTTACTGTTGATGTATATGTAACTTCGGAATGTATTTCATATATGTATATTTTACTCCTATAGAGATGGTATTATTCCTCTATACGGAAGTGTTTGTATTCCTATAGAGATGTTATTATTCCTCTATACGGAAGTGTCGTCATTTATATTGTAAGTGTCATAACTTATACTTGATGGGTTATTAGACCACCTTGTTGGGGTCGGCCCTGTATAAGTCATGTGGGTCGAAGGGTTATTAGACCACCCTATTGGGGGTCGGCCATGTGGGTCAAAGGGTTATTAGACCACCCTATTGGGTGTCGGCCCAGTCAACATTGTGTTATGTGGTTAAGTTGAGGCCGACCTAGTAAAGGTTATTAGGCAAGTCAAGTCAAGTTTAAATAGAGTGCGGGAGGCACTCTATTTCATCATTCTATTCTCTCACACACTCTTTGGAGAGTAGCACACTTGTGGAGGAGGAGAAGTTGTTGCTAGGAGATGTCTATCTTTTATGCTTGGGTTGTATCATTGCTCTATCTATCTCTGAGGAAGTTATTGGGGTTTTTCACCTTTATGGTTTTCCCCAAGTAAACTCTGTGTCTCTTGTGTGCTTGCATTATTGTATCCATGATTGATATGTTGTAGATATGCTATACATGTTATTCTCTTAGTTAAGATCCTAAATCAGATTGAAATTTATGAAAAACTAACAATTACTACATATCCGTCCATGCATTCACAACTTACGACATTGTTGTTTGTTCCCGGCTCCAATTCAATGATAAATGGAATAGAGAAGTGCAATGGGAACGACAAGTATAAAACTCTAAAGGAATTAGATGTTTTCGGTTGACATGAACAAAGAAAAACTACGACAATTCTCATCCTTCCATTTACATGTTTTTATTGACTTCTTATTGGATATTTTCATATCATTATTTTGTTGTCATTAGAATATTAGTAACTATGTAAATTTTAATAAAAAATAAACATTTTACCAACCACATCATTAAAGTTAATAATACTTTAATTAAAACATCATATATATATATATATATATATATAAAATTAATTTTACAACCCAATATAATAAATATAAATAAATAAATAAAAATTCCATATATAAAAAATAAAAAAAATCACATGATAAAAAATAAAAAAAAATTTACCATAAAAATAAATAAAATAAAATACCACAAATACGATATTTACCTTCAATTACTTTATATCATAGAGATATATCTTCCCATCCATAGATGACTTTGACTTTGGAGATCATATATTCTAATGCATAGATGCATTTAGACTATGGAAAACATAATTTGAAATGATGCTTTAAATGAATTTTCTTAGTGTGCTACTATTAGTTTTACACTAATGCTTCAAATAAACAACTTCTCATTGTGTTATTATTAATTTATATCATGGATATTATATTGTTACATAAATGCATATACTCTAGAGATCATATCCTTTTACATAGATGCATATAGACTATGGAAAACACAATTTTCAAATATGTGTATATAAAAACAGAGATTGTTTTCTTTCCAAACAAGGGTAGCTGTTGGGAAACAAGTCCCTGCCAAACAATGAGAGGAAGTTAGAAGCTAATAATCAACTGTTAAGACTTTTATATTAGAGAATTTAGAATGACCTTTGATATTGAAATGCTCTGTAATTTTTTTAGTTATCAATTGGATGATACATATGAAATTAAAGGTGTTCACCTACATCTTAGTGCAAGCAGATTTTAAAAGGATCAACAAAGCAACAATACCACATAAATATTATAGATAACTTACTCGTTTATGAGAGGTGATACTAGGAAAATTTCTATAAATACATGCACATTTTACATAAACATTGTGTGGTGTGTGCTTTCGCACACGCCCGTGCTAAAGAGCGCATGCAAAAGGGTTGTAAATTCAAGCATAGTTTCAAAGATAAAAAAAAAAAAAAACTAAATTTCAACTAACAAATTAAACTACAAGTGCGGGTATAAATCAAATACAAACATTTTCTTTTCTTTTCTTTAAACTTGGTCAACAAGCACACAAACTGAAAGAATAGAGATTTTTTCTATTCAAAAATAGGATTACAAGAATCAAGGGCACCTGAACAATCATGGAATAGGAAGCGTCCGCAACTGTCCAAGGGAGGGTTCTGTAACATACCCAATTTCCATGTTTAACATTGAAGGAATGAGGTGTAAAAATTTGCCTCGACATCAACAATAAAGGTATTAGTCTCCTTATTTATAAGAACATATATGTACTTAATTGTAAGTCATTAGTAGTATTGCATATAAACGCTTGTTCAATCACCACTTTTTCTTCTTGTTTAGTTCATTCCATAAAACTTATACATTAAACATGATTAGCCATTCTTGTATAAGGATTATCTTTAATCCAACCTATGCCTCAGTCCCTTCTAACAATTTGTACACAACAACTATAAGAGTGTAAACCCTTTTCAAGTGGGATCTTAGTTCCAATACCCGATTAATCGCGTTGATTATTACATCACCATACACCCAAAGTATCATTTTAAATGTAAACTTATGTAATAGACATTTAACACTCTTTAGTGAAATCACTCACCATTTTAGATCACAAATATCCAGTGGAATAAAACACATGAGGTGCATATATGAGAGAGACCAATATACGTGGTTCACCAAAATATATGGTCTACATCTACAAAGAATTGTCATATTACTATTTATCAAAAATAGAGGGGTACATTCTGCAACACAGTTGTTGCAATATTTACTTTCCACTTCCTCAAAGTCTCTCTCATAGAGAGCCTTTTCAAAACATTCACAAGTCTATCTCAGAAGCGTTACAAGGATCTATCCTACGCTGATTACAAACAGATCGTTGTTAAATCTAACTCAGAAGCATGACAGGGATTCTCTTCCATGCTCATCACAAACAGATCATTATAATATATAAATTGAGATACAAGGATCGGGCCTCTACTGAGTCATCCCTTTCCCAATGGTTCTATGACAGAAATATAATATATCAATAAATATACAGGGATCGAATTCTATTGAGCCGTCCCTTCCCATCCTTCAACACGCGTATACTCATATAGTAATATGACAAGGAGATAGGGGTCGAGCTCAACCGAGCCATCCCATATCTCAGATTTAGATACAAACTCAATTTATAAAATATTAGGGATCAGGCTCAACTGAGCCATCCCTTCCCATCCTGCAACACGCATTATCAAAATGGATAGATATAATACTCCAGTATATATATATACAATAGATCAAACTAAAATCATACGGGGATATGGCTCCCACCAGGCATCCCTTCCCATAGCATCTGCACAATTAATCAATTAACATAGATATATTGTCCAACATATAGATATATAATATATCATGTGAAATTTATACAAGGATCGGCTACCATTGAGCCGTCCCTTCCCACAACATCTACGCAGCCAATCAAACAATACATGCACAAAACATCCAGCATCAATTTATCATTCTACCAAATGAAATGTATACATGGACCTTCCCCAAGCATTTGCGCATTAAAAGAAGTATACAAATAATCCAATGTATATAATTAATATATATATCATATGAAATGTATACATGTAATCCAACATATAGATATACAACATGCATATAATATATATCTCAATAAGGATACAGGGATCCATTCCCAAATCGTGATACGTAGTGGTTAGGACCAACAACAATATAATAAATATATCAATAAGGATACAGGGATCCATTCCCAAATCGTGATATGCAGTGGTTAGGATTAGCAACAATATAATATATATCTTAATAAGGATACAGGGATCCATTCCCAAATCATGATATACAGTGGTTAGGACCAGCAACAATATAATATATATATCAATAAGGATATAGGTATCCATTCCCAAATCGAGATATGGTTAGGACCAACAACAATATAGTATATATCTCAGTAAGGATACAAGGATCCATTCCCAAATCGTGATATGCAGTGGTTAGGACCAGCAAAAATATAATATAAATCTCAATAAGGATACAGGGATCCATTCCCAAATATTCTGCGCAGCAAACAAACTAAACATATAAAATACATCCAGCATATATGTATAATATATGCAACAATAGGGTACATGGATCAATCTCCAATCCCTGCGCCATCACCCAAATGGCATGCAAATATATAATATATGAAATAATAAGGTACGGGGATCAATCTCCCAATCCTTGCGCAATCATCCAAATGCCAATAACATCCATCACTAATTTACCAAGCTATTAAATAAATGTTTACAGGGATCAATCTCCCAAGCATCTGCACAGTCGACAAATGCACATAACATTTAGCATTAATTTATCAAGCTATCAAATAAATTTTTACAAGGATCAATCTCCCAAGCATCTGCGCAATCGACAAATGCACATAACATTCAACATTAATTTATCAAACTATCAAATAAATGTTTATAGAGATCAATCTCCGAAGCATCTGTGCAGTCAACAAATGCACATAACATCCAACATTAATTTATCAAGCTATCAAATAAATGTATATAGGGATCAATCTCCCAAACATCTGTGTAGTCAACAAATGGTAGCACAAATATATATGTAATATATCAAACATATAGCATACGGGGATCTTTCCCCAACTCCGCGCAGCAACCAAAGGAAGCATAAATAATATGTAATATATGAAATGGAAGGTGGACATGGATCCTTCCCCAATCCCTACGCAATAATCAAACCACATGCAACATATATAATATATAACATATGAAATGGAAGGTGTACATGGATCCTTCCCCAATCCCTACGCAATAATCAAACGACATGCAACATATATAATATATAACATATGAAATGGAAGGTGTACAAGGATCCTTCCCCAATCCCTGCGTAAAAAACAAAAGAGTATACCTATGACAAACAAAAAATCTTTCAGCGGTTAAAGAAATCAGGCCCCTTCCTTAGAGCTGCTAGCATGTATATATACCACAAGAAACCCTAAGATCTCCTTTAAGAAGGTAGTGGAGGCTCCCTCATGCTTATAGCGCTGAGCTTTTGCAACGTGGAGCCAAACAAGAAATGGAAGATCGTGGAGGTGTGGGTGTTATGCCCTTAGTGCTGAGTTTCAAGGGAGACGTGGCATAAGGGAGTGCGGTTAACAATGGTTAAATGACCATAAGTCATGGTAACATAATTTTTTTCCAGGAAAAAAAAACTACTATTGATATTCAGTCTGAATCACATAGTACAAAATATGATCCTGATCCAATCATATGGATCCTTCAAATGGGACCAATGGTGTTCTTCATAGGTCTGACAATTACATGTATTGTTTCTATCCCCTACATGATATATCAAAAAAGAAAATTCTCAACAGACTTCATCAACCATAGAGCTTATTACATCCACATCCATAACCAAAAAGTAGATCTATCTGAAACTTCAAAAACATATAGGGACAGGTATTTCTTCAACAGATCAGTCATAGAAATAAATAGAACCACTATCCAGGTTATTGCCCTCACACCATTCTTCCCAGATCAAGTGGCCTTCACTTCCATCAAGTGCTTGCTTAGAGAGCTTGTCCGCCATACAGTTGTGTTCCCGATATATATGTTCAAATACAATGTGCTGCTGTTTGTGGATTTCCAGTAGCGTCCTGTTGGCCCAGTGTCTCAAATTTAAAACATTGAGCATGAATTTGCCCTCAGCCCATTTGATGGTGACCCGAGAGTCACCATATACTTTAATGTTGCTCAACCCAAAAATGTTGGCAACCTTTAATACACACCAAAGTGCAATTAGTTCCGCCTTCATATTTGTTCCCTTTCCACAGTTGAGCTTGAAGGTATAAAAATGTGAAACATTCAGATAAATAACACCTCCTATAGCACAAATACCTGCTTGAGAAGCACCATCAAAGAACAGTACAGGTCGATCCACATTGAGATTAAAGATACTAACTCTGTCTGTTTTTAACATCACCTCATCCACTTTGCAAGAGTTAAACATTTTGAGTGCAGTCATGCTACAATGGATGTAATCAGGTGTAGAGTTTCGAAAAGTAGCACAATTTCTAGCATGCCATATTGCCCATGGTATGCATACAGCCAGAAAGAAGTATTTTTTGCATCGTCTGAACCAATTTAAAAAACACATATTGAAATCTCCAATTGCCCAGCATTGAGTAATTTTATAATTTATAGAAATCACCTCCCAGACTTTGCGCGAAAAAGAGCACTGTACAAATAAATGCAATCGTGTTTCAGCATCTTCTTTACAGAGAACACAATAGCTCGGACCTGTCCAACCTCGCTTGCAAAGATTGTCCCATGTCTTTAACTTATCTTGCAATATTAACCAGGAAAAACATTTTAATTTAACTGGGATGTGCCACTGCCAAATCTTTGAATACCACCAGTCCGGTGGGAAAATAAACTTATGCTGTAGTATTCTATTGTATGCTGCTTTTGCCGTTACATTGCCAGTTTCTGTGTTGCCACCCCATATCAGATTGTCTTCTGAGTTACATAACCGGACACCGGAAGAGTTCAAAGTGTTTGTGTAGTTTTCCCATATGCGGGCAAGATACCCAGATAAACCAATCTCTTGTGCTGATAGCCACTGCGGTCTTCCTGCAATGCCATAATTCAGTTGTATTTTGTTTAAGGTGGACATTCCAATGATTTGCAAATACTGTGGAATACAAGTAGGTAGAAGATGCTCTTGCTCAATCCCAATAATAGGATCTACCCCCACCCTAATCTGAGAACCCGAGCCGACCTGCCAAATAAGGTCATTTTTAATCCAGTGGAAAACTTTCATGAACCCCCTCCAAACAGGTGAGAAATCCCAGCTTGTCAATTTTGGATTTCGGAACCACGTAATGACATCTGTCTTGATGTATTTTATGTGGATAATTCTAGACCAGAGGGAGTTGCCATGAATACCACGCCACATACTTTTTAACCTGAGTGCAATATTAAACACCTCCAAATCTTTTATTCCCCAGCCGCCAAGCTTGTATGGTCTTGCAAGAGCATCAGCTGCAACCATAGGTTTTTTTTCACTGTGAGTAGTCCCATTCCACAGAAAGTTGAAGAAAAGTCTCTTAATGGTTTTGATGATGGATATTGGAACTTCCAACAAAGAGAACCAGTACACCGGGATGCTGGAAAGCACTGACTGCACCAGTATAAGCTTACCACCAATAGATAAAAGCCTATAGGACCACTGCGCAATTCTATTCTCAATTTTTTTCAATACCCAATGCCAGTCCCGAATCAGATAATTGTTTGGCTTAAGAATATATCCAAGATATTTAAATCCCTGTTCAAAAGTGTAACAATTATATGGCAAAACAGATCTAATGCCTCTTATCTGATCCTCTGAAAGAGAATGATGAAAAAAACTTGATTTGTCTGCACTCACTAACATTCCTGTAGCTTTGCTGAAAGTAATAATGATATTTTTGTACATCATCCATTCTTCCACGGAGTCATTACCCCCCAACAGAACATCATCTGCAAACATCACATGTGTGAACACACAATCTCTAGTGAATTTGATACCTTTGATTTGTCCACCCAACAATGCCCTGTTCACCAGTCTGCTGAACCCATCCATTAACAGAATAAACAGAAGAGGGGATAAGGGGCAACCTTGTCTTATACCCCTGGAACAACTGAAAAATTCTGTTGGACTACCATTCACCAAAACAGAGATATTCATGGTTCTAATGCATGCCATAATCCACTTGATAATTATAGAGGGGACTCCAATCCTGATGAGGATCATTCTGATGAATGACCAATTAGCCCGGTCATATGCTTTAACTAAGTCCATCTTAAGCAGCATCGCTTTTCTTTTATGTATCTTAATGCTGTGAATCAATTCTTGAGTGATGCCTATTGCATCATGTATCTGTCTACCCTCTATAAAGCCAAATTGCTCCACAGAGACATGTGCAGATAGTACTTTCTTCAATCTGTCTGCGATAATTTTTGAGATAAGCTTGTACAACAAATTGCAAAGAGCAATAGGACGAAAGTCACCGAATGATGCCGGCTTGTCTTTCTTTGGTATGAGTGTTACAAATGTGGAATTGAGTCCCCCTGGTATGTAACCATTTTTCATTGAAAAATTGACCAGCTCCAGTATTTCATCACCCATCAATTCTAAGAAGTGTAGATAAAGCTCCACTGGCCATCCATCCGGTCCAGGTGCTTTGTCTTTAGCAAACAATTTTAAAGTCTGCTCTATTTCGTCCTTTGTGACCTCTCTTTGAATGAGTTCAGAATCTTGCTCATTAAAAAATCTAGGGTATAAGGATGCCACTTCAATCTGAGCATTTAGACAGGTTTCTCCAGGATCAGAGTATATAGCGTCGAAAAAAGAAAAAGCTTCTGCTTTAATATTATCAATGCCCGAGCACTGATTCCCATTATCATCCAGTATTTCCCAAATATACTTGGACCTCCTCCTGGCAGATGCAAATGAATGGAAGAACTTAGTGTTTTTGTCACCAAGTGTAATCCAGACGGCGCGGCTCTTTAATCTCCATGCTTTTTCTTCCTGTAAAATTAGCTCCTCTTTTTTCAGCTCCAGCTTCTTCAAGATCTCAAACTCTCCCACAGACAGGGAATTGTTTATATTTGTATCAGTGGCTTCCTGTAATTGAGAATTTAACTGAAGTAGTTCAGCTTTATCAACCAGCTTCTTATCATTGATCCATTTTATAACAACCTCTTTTAATTTTCTCAATTTGTAACAAAAATTCAGAACAGGATTTGCTTCAAATGCCTCACAACGTAACCAGAAGCTTTTAACCATTTGACAGAATGAATCATCCTCGAGCCATGTAGCATTAAACTTGAAGGGTGATAATTGTAAGTGTTCAAATTGTTCCATCTGCAGAAAAATGGGCCAGTGGTCCGAGAACTTAATTGAGTGAACCCAAGACCTGTGCTTCGGAAAAAATGCCAACAGGTTCGACTTTACCAGGAATCTATCAAGGCATTTGTGGACACCCTCTCCTCCAAATCTACCATTAGACCACGTGGGGGATAGTTTGTGTGGCTTAACATCTACAAGATCCTTCTCCACGAGCAAGTTTAAGAAATAATCTCCCAAGTCATCCATCCTGGCTGAGTAGCCCCATATTTCTGATGCTTGATATGTGAAATTTAAATCGCCTGCAATGATTAAATCAGGTGAATCCATAAGCCCCGAATCTTTCAGAGCTGTCCAGAAGATTTGTCTATCTCTGTATGGGGCATAACAATTAAGCATGGAGATAGTTTTCTGACAACTACAAATAGAGCCTTTTAAAAAAATGCCCCAGGGGGTATTAAAGGCATTAAGATTAAAAAAATTTGGGTTCCATGATACAGCTAGACCTCCAGAATGTCCACATGAGCTAATAGCAGATACCTCCCAGTCCGGGAGAATATTACACAGTTTATGAATGGCTAACTTATCCTCACACATAGTCTCCTGAAGGAAAATGATTGCAGGGCCAGTATCTTTAATTAGATTGGACAAGGCCTGGGCCCGAGTCACCTTGCCCAATCCCCTAACGTTTACTGACAGCAGAGACATCAAGAAACATTCCTAGTGGGGGTCACTGCTCTAAGCCCCAGGGGTTCATTCTTATCAAGTTTTTCAGCATCCTCTAACCTCCTAGATATAGGTGTGTAGGACTCAGGGATGTTCGAATCAAGTTTTTTCTTCTTACCTCTTCTTATGGTAACATTTTGCCGGTTAAGGGATAGTAAAGGGTTTGCATCAGACCCACTACATGGATTCTTAGTGTAAGCCGGGAGAGGAGGGAAATCTTCCCCATAAGTTGATATGAGATAACCACTATTGGATAAAATATTCAAATCCTCAGGATTGGAAAAATTTTCAGGTGGGTTAGCACCCTTATCTCCCTGCGGTATATGCCCCTTAATAGGATGTGATTCACAGAGTGTGTCCTCAGATGCTACAGGTATAGTTCCATTAGTCCCTATGAGTTGGTGCCCTGGCTGGGAATCTAACAGAGGGCTAGCATGTTTAGGGTTTGACAATGAATCCATGTTATGATGATTTGTGGGGAGGTTTCCTAACAATGCATCGTCAGGGATAGGGTTTGACATGTCCACAACTGTTGTCGATACTGATAACCCCCGTTTCAATGCATCTGACTCCATGTCATCAAATAACTTGCGACTTACATTTGAATCAGAAGAGAAAAACGCCTTTTTAGTGACAGGTAACCCTGTCACTATATCATGTCTCAGATGGACTTCCCCTTTTGATATACGGCTTGCTAAATTATGCTCCGAAGATTCAATGAAAGCCAATTCTTCGTTTGACAAATCCGGGAAATTTAAAGAAGGGAATTTTAAGGACTTACCAGCTTTTTGTAATGCAGGATTTTGTAGGTCCTTCCCGGGAGTTGTGAATTCAGACGAACTCTGAGAACAATCACGAACAGAGGGACACGACGCCTTAACATGTCCAGTCTTTCGGAAAAGGTAGCATCTGAAAGGAATCTTGTAGAAATCTAGAGCTTGTTGCCAAACCCTAGTTCCCCAAGAAATTATAATTTCTGCTGGCAGGCCACCTTTCAGGTCTATTTCTACCATTACTTTGGCAAATCGCCGGTCCATCCCAAATAAATTTTGTTTGTCAAAACGGATAAAACGACCCACCGAATCCGCGATGCCTTTTATCACATCCTCAGTCCAAATTTCTATGGGCAGACCAGGTATGATCATCCACAGATGACGCAGGGACTGAACTTCTTTGATAGGATCAAAATTTACGTGCCATCGCTTGATAAACATGGAACCCTTCTTAAATTCCCAGAATTTTGACAAAATCAAGTCGAGATGAGACGCCTCCGTAAATGTGAACAGCATCCATCGATTTGGCAGCAAATTGATGCGGGGGGCCAAACCTGTGAGGGGTACCCAAACCCTATTAACCCAATCTGTGATTTCCATCTTGGTACCAGACGTATATTCAAAACGGCCAACTAAAGCTCGCTCAGCCAAAATCCGAACCCTGTCAAGATTGTGATCTGCATCAATGTCAAATCTGCAGATTTCACTACGAGCTTTAAAGGTTTTCAGAGTTCGCCGTTGTCTAGCCTTCTCACCCCGAAGGCGGCCCCCAAATGCTTCATTATCAATATCATGGCCAGTCCGCACACCCAAACCCGATTGAACAGCCGACTGAAGAGGGTTTGTGGAATGGTTTGTGTCTCCCAGCGAGGTCATTTAGTCTCCCAATAACAAAACAACCTGCAGATGTCGGTCACCAGCCTGATAGGCTAGGACAACTGTCACGCAGGGCTAAAATGGCGCCGCCTCCAAAAGTGGGGAAAGAACCCCCAAAATAGTCTCTTCCTAAAAACAAAGCTAAAAAAAAGGAAAGATTCCCAGCATTAAACTTGGCACCAGGATAAAAGAAAACCCCGTACTGCAGGTAACCCAAAAAGTCTAGCAGAAATGAGGAATCGAGACCTTCGGCTAAAGCAAAAACTTCCCACTTTTTTTCCTTGGCTGGTACTAGGCTGATTCAGCGAATCAGCTGGACTCCAAGTCGCCGAAGGTCACCAATTCATCAGATCAGCTGTCATAATCAGAGATTCCTGCAGTAAAATCATGAAACCCTAGGTGCGGCTCCATCTCTCAAGACAATAACCAGCCCCAAAAGTTTGTTAAGTCATGATAACATAATTAATAAAAGACATCTCCAATTACATTATATATATATATATATATATATATATATATATATAAAAGTCACCCTCTTTAAAAGTATCAATATACTTATGCTTTACCAAAAGTACTCTCTTTAGACATTATAATACTTTATAATGTTAGGATTTATAATGCGTTACATATATATATATATAAATTTCTTAATCATTTGGACCTTATAACGTTTACCTATACATATAGATATACCCTAATATCATTTAACTAAAACATTAAAGATTTATGTACACACCCGTATATATATCTCTATATATATTTATCTCTTTTATCTTATTACCATTTTAAATTTTCTTTTTAATATTGTTTTGTCCCTATTTTATAACAAAGCCTTTCTCTTTTGCATAAGGCTATTGTTTAAATAATATCTAGGATAAGCCTGGTGATTTCTTAACAAGAGTCATGAGGTGGCAATGTCCCCGACAGTGTAGTTGAAAAGGATGCCTAGTTTGGAGAGAAGCATTTGAGTTCAAACCTCAAACCTGAAAACCTTAATATGGGTATAAATCCCTTAATTTTTGCGAAAAACATAACTCGAGGAGTTAATTTGAAAGACCGAGAAAACTGCCCTTACCTTTACGAAGGACATTTCAATGGAGGAAATCTTTGAATTGGGGGTGTGAAGCTGACTAGCGCCATCTTGATAAACTTGAAGAATGTCAAAGGCATGGTAAATGTTTTCCCAGTCAAAATGAAAACATGTCTAAATTTTCTTCTTGGAAGGGTCTGGAGCTGTATCAATGGCTTTGGGTATAGACAATAATGAAAGGCATGAAACATGGATCCTTTTTTTTTAACTTTGTAATTTTGTGCAGTATTACTCTTTTCAGTATCAGAATTCATCGTTATAAAGTGTAATGCAAAAGCCAGAAAATGAATACCACTAAGCTGAAAAGAAGAAGAGAATTCCAATTTCAAAAAGAGGAATCAGTTGGCTGAACATTAAATCGTATTATAGCCATACCAACCTACGGCTATTGCCATAGATAGAAGCCTGTGTGCAAAGAAGAAAGGTGACCAAGGTATTGTATCACAATACACTTATTGTAAGTGTCGCGGTAAAAGAATTTTTATGAAAGGAAGCATCAATATGTTTTAATAAGCATGAAACTATCGTAAATGCCTGAGAAAATACATTTGGCTAACATACAATATATTTTTAAACAAAACCAGAAATGCAACTCAGCCCTTAGCTCAAGTGCATGCAGAAATGGATGGGAAAAGTCTAGGCCAAATATTATGCTCCTGAAATAGTCAGATTAATAAAAAAAATACTACCATACAATATATTTTTATACCAAACCAGAAACACAACTCAACCCTCAGTTTAAGTGCATGATGAGTTGATGGCAATCTTTAGGTCATTATTGTGCTCCTGAAATGTGCAGCAGATTAATAAAGATGCTAATGAATCAAAATTCAAGATGATGATGTTATGATTCTCTAAATCTAAAATGATGACATATTTGATGCATTCCAAGACGGAGCTTTGCTCTTGCTTGTTTAAGCTGAAAGCTCGTATATTATCTAGCCCGTTTTCTCATACAGGTAAGGTCCTGGTCCTAGAGCTCTGCTAAATTATAGTAAAGCACTGTGAACTTTGAAGTGAAAGATTTAGTTTAATTTGACTAACAATAAAACATACTGAGATAAACATGCCTTTTTCATTCTGAAATATAAGTCATCTATAAGCAGTAAGTAACTGCTACAATTTGCATGCCAAAAGGCAGACTTACAATCAGTTAGCCACAATTCAAGAACTAGTGATGAGAAAATATTAATCACATTTCTTATTTCAATTCCTTGGGACATTACACATCAAAGAAGGAAAATTACAATTCGCCTTTTAGTTCTTTGTCTCCATTAAAATTCTATACATATAGGCAGTAATCTTGCATTTCACTTTCTACCATGTGAAGAATCATGGAGAAAATGCCCATCTTGGCTGAGAATGTAAATAAGAATCCATAGCCATTTTTTATCATCAGAAATCCCAAAAACAACTAGTATGTGACCCTGACTGCTTGATATATTAGAATTTCTCCAATAAGCTCACCTTTGCCAGAACCCACATACCTTCCACAGATCTTGCGATCTCGGATAAAAAGGAAAGTGGGCACTTCTATTGCATTCATATGTTTCAGAAACTCCATGCATTCTTCATTCTCATCTCCATTCATCCTTGCAAACACTACGGTGTCAGTCATTTTCCCGGCGAGCTTAACTACAGTTGGGTAGACCTTAACACAAGGCCTGCAATGCTTTAGCCCAACATCCAGAACAACCAACTTGTGGTCGTCTGAATGTTTCTTGAGCAATGCGTCAACATCCTGCCTATTATGGAGCTGATGAATGGGAGCATCATTGTCACCATAGTAGAGGACATCACCCTCCAACTGGTCTAGACCAATGCCTTCTTCCTCATGAATTTTCACCATGTTCTTGTAAAAGCTAAAATGGGGGACATACGTTATGTTTTCTCTTGCACAGAGCTCCTTCATTTGCTCAGACTCATCTCCAATTACTAGAATGAATCTCACATCTCGGCAAGTCCTGTTGAGGTCAACCATGAATGGGTATATTCTTTTGCTGCGATAACTGTGACTTGCTGCATATTCCACCACTACAAGTTTGTTCTCTGCAAGCATCAGGGCTTCATCAAATTCATGTACTGTATGAACCTTCTGCACCCTTTCATCTTCTATTTTTATTTCATTCCTTGTCAATTGGGCACTGTTCAAAGCAGCTCTGGAGATAAATCGAAGGCCCATGGGCTTTTGGTTCCTGCATTGAAATACGATCCTTGAGCTCGAAAAGGGCCTGAAATGAGCTCGCTTTGTGGGCATTAACGTGGTTACATGATGGGAAGCTAAGGGAGAATGGGACTGAACTGCATCAAGTTTATGCAGATTGATGAGCACAGTAACACCTGTGCTCAATGGGCAACAACACCCAGATGCCATTTTATTGATTTTCACTGACAATTCCTACTTGGGTGCTTATTTGAATTTAAAACTGTAAATCCCTTACCACAGTTGCAAAAGAATTCCTAGGAAAAAAACTGAATTAAGCACTCTTACCAAGCTCTGTGACTGGAGGTGTTGAATTAGCTTGTTGAGAAGCCTTGTACTAATTCAAGGAGCAACCAACCAGTGCTTGCCAAACAATTTATACATGTGTATATAAAGGCAAACTATGTTGCAGTATGAAGCTGGTATTCTCCTGAATCTTCCTTCTCCTAACCTAATTTTGATGCTGAGGATATTCCTATTTTGGTTTACATTTGTGGTGAGAAGACCATATATATCCACTAATATAGAATGTGGCCCAGATTGCACAAACCGGTATAACCCCCTACAAATTGCAAAAAATATTTGTCATGTCATTTTAGTTCACAAAATTATTGTGAAATTACATTATGTCATGTTTGCAAATGGATACTTGCATATTCAATGCCAAATCCAAGACATGATCGCATGGATAATGGATTATGGTTGCTTGTTATATTCATTTATCAAATTTTTTCTTCTTTTTTAACAGAAACATTCCTTATTTTCCCAGGTTCCCGTGAAGTTAAAATTAACCATCATATCAGATCTTATTTTTTCTAGATTCGGATTCCAGCTTCTGGTTTTCAGGAAAAAAACACTAATTTTTTATGTTTTTAATCATATCATATCTTAATAAACAAAACTAATGAGGTTGAGTTCTTACCCGTTATATGCTTTCAGCTCGAAACCGCTTATTCCTGCAGCACTCGCAAGAGCTTTTCTCCATTTCTCAACCGTGGTGAGGCCGAATCGTGACTCCAGTTTCTCCAGGCTTTGAGCATAACTTCCCTTTGCGCTCCCAAGCTCATCAGGCTCCACCTTGTAAAAGATGGGAATTATTGGAGAATTTGACTCCTGCATCAATACTAGTTCTTAACACCAGGCTGAATCAGCAAATCCAGTAGAGAAAATGGCCACATGGATAGAGGCCGAACGAATAGTGCTTTCGATCTGCCCAGTTATATTGCCTCCTTGCTCCATTTCATCCTTATCCTGATCCATTTCATCCTTATCTAGAAAGGCTCTGAGTCCATGGGAAAGAAGACGCTGGTAAGATGACTTGCTAAAGAAAACTTACATCCACACCATGACATGACGATGGTTTATTTTCCTCGTAAATTGATCACATTTATTTGCAATTAAACGAGCTATGACGACATCACGCCGCCGGGTCCTGGGGCAAAAATCCCCAGGCATACGTCACCACCTACGGAGCGAATAAGAACCAAGAAAATTTAATTTTTAAATAATAGTTAAAAATAAAAAAAAATTCTGACTATACCAAAACCTTTGTGAACTAGAAAAATTTGACATGGCTCTCCCGACTAATGCCCCCGACCGAAAACATAATGTCGGGGACATAATAATTCTTTACCCTTCTTTATGAATACCAACTATGTAGGTATTTCTATATACATATATTGTTTTTCTTGCATTGTCATTACAATGCATTGTATTGTGTAAAATTACAAAATAATATTATAGCTAATAATATCTTATATATATATTGTTTACATTTATAAAATGTACCTCTCTTTACAATGTTATTTATATGTACAATAAATAATAATGTAATTAATAAATGATGACCATTTTTTGTTTTTATATTGTATTAACAATATTTATAAAAGAGATGGTACATATATACATAACTATTTATCTCTTTTAACTTTCTAAGGTACTAATTGTATATCTTGGGGTTTAGCTAATCGAACCAAGATAGTAATAACAAACACTTAGTCTAACTTGTGATAAATAGTTAGCTTATGCTAATTACTAGATAGTGGGTTTTGATGATTAAAACTCTTGACGTCCTTTGTCGAGACTAGGATGTCAAAGACATCCATAGGAGTTTCTTAGTTTTACATAATAGCTTTTAACAAAGATTAACTTAGTGCTAAGATTTAAGTCTTAGGAGACATTTACTGCCTTTCGGCGGTTAAGGGTATCTTCGGTATCCCTCTCTAGGACTAACTGATAACCAAAACAACCTAAGTAACCTTTGGTGAATGTCAGTGTTCACGTAAGTGCTTGCGGCACCATGATAAGATCTATCGCCATTTCACCTCTTCCGTCCTAGTGGATGGGTGTCCTTATCGTTAGGTTGCATCATGACCTCAGTCTCCTAAGTTTAGCATTCCCAATTACAACTTAGGAATTAAACCACATAACTTACAAGGTTTACCAGTGGGGCCTTGGCCTTGAGCTCCTCACCAAAAAACAAGTACAATTTACATTTGGATTTATAGAATAATAGGTGTATAAAAGAGGGATGTTACAGGTTCGTTGGTTCTCCTCACATATTTCCAGTTCTTTAGCCACATCACAAGATGGAATCTCCAGGAAAGGTGAGAGTGAAGTGAGAAAAGGTCTGTTTTAGTCTCAATGAAAATTCAGTAGAGTGACGATAATGAATAAATGGAAAGGAGATGATGTGAAGAATGAGTGACCTTGGTGTCTCTTTTATAACAGAGTATGGGATTCTGGGGCTCGGATTTGGGTTCTAAACTTGTCAACCACATAGAGACTCATGTCACTTTGGTTTTCTTTTGTTAGACACGAAGCAGAATGAGACAAAATCCAAGCCAACTAATGGGTTGTGCTTTTTTAGTGGTTTTGTGTGACTTGAATCATGCATATCGAAGGATTATGCATGACCCAATTCGCTCTTATCGAGGAATTAAGTGCGACCTGGGTTATGAAGACTTTTTGAGACTTAGCTTTCAATTTTGGCTTTCACTTTTGGGATTTTTAAAATGGATTTCCAAGGTTCAAAGGACATGAATGAGGTGTCATGATGAAATATGAAGGTGACCGAGCTAGTGACATGGAAGGTGAGCAAAATTTACTTGTTAACATATTTCCCCCTTATTTGTGATGCCAGAAACTCATCGGATGGCCGACATACATCATAGGATTTTTTACTGTGGGAGAAAAGTGTGACCGTGATGTGGAGAACATAGGCCATTTTGGAGAGAACTCGCCTTCCAATGGGGCTACAGAGGCATTTTCCTACAAATGCAATGGTGCATATGATCTCAAATATATATGGACAAGGTGGGCATACCCATGCTGATGTCAATGTCTCAAAAAATAGAAGGGGATCTAGATCCCGAGGGGATTAAATCGATACATGAATCATCACTGTGTACATAATAAGGGGAAATCCAGGCCCATTGGGGGTTTGGTCAATACATGAGGAATCACTGTGTACATCATAATTTCTAGAAGGGACTCAAGAAAGTACATAAGTATGGTCCGACCCAATCTGGTCTGTAGAATTGATGGTGGAACAACGACATTCTAAAAGAATGCTCAATCAAAATAATTGATGCTCTACTGAAACTGGAAGGGGCTCAACAATCTGTAATGAATCATATAACTGCAAACATGGAGTCATCATGCTCCGGAAACTGCATCTGTAACTGGATACCAAATGGAGCCTGTGACTAGGGATACCATAACAATCACCTAACACAACATGGATATCTCAAAGATAAATAACTGAATAGTAGACTCCATCAAGAGTGGGAGTTAAGGAAATCTAGGGTCTTTGACCAAATACTGAAAGGACCATGATCCTATATCAATCTCAATGGTGCGATAAGTGATATGGCGTCGAGCACATGAGAAACAAATGAACTAAAGGGCACTTATGTCTCCATTTAGTTCGTCCAAGCGACTTATCAATAATGATAAAGAGATCAAGGTACAAGATACCTCTGGGTCTATCTTATGGAATAGATGTGTTGACGTCGATAGAAGGAGACCTGTAACTACCAAGGAGATGATCTTTCCTTAACATAAGCACAAGGGATACCACCAAGATACAAGGGACACTGGACAAGTAACTGAGACACTATTTGGGGACCAGGGATAATTTTAAGGACCCATACTTATTTAAAAGTGTATAAGCCTTGGCGAATCTTACCAATTCTTAAAATGTCAACTATAAAGTATTTGGTGATATTTTTATAAAATTATTTCAATTTCTAAGGATTTTATATAGTTTATATAATAATTTGGCGACTTTTAGTGTGAAAAAATTTTACCCCATCAAAATTGGGTGAAATGGGGCTTTAAAAAATTCAAATTGGTGAATCTTTTTTTGGAAAAAAACATGAAAAAATAGCCCATGGACTAAATTTCGCCCCTAAAATTATCCTTGTTGGGGACATGAGGATAACTGAGTAGGGGAATCAAACTTCCTTTGTCCAAATTATGGAGGAAAGGTTGACTTGGAAGAACATGTGAGACTTCTTGATGGGATAAATGGAAGGAAACAATTGGGTTATTAGGGGATATCACTCATAATGGGGGGATGGACTTGTTACTCTTAGAAATGGGCATACCGATTAAGTATGAATCCAAGGGTGACTCATCACATGATACTTTGAACAAAGGTGACTAGGGATGCTTCCATAACAAGAGATAATGCATGATTTAATTGTCAAGGAGATAAGTGTCCAATGGTTCTTTTATATGGATTGGTGGAACGATTGGTAGTAGATGGTTTTGTGTTAACAAAATATGGGACACTGATGGCAATATATTTGCAGGTTGGTGAATGGTGGAAAAATAACATGACGTTTTTCTGTATGGATGAAGCAGTGGGATAATGAATGTGCAATACGAAACATTATGTGACAAAATAATAATAAGTTTGGGAGTCCGTGGGGTTGTCCAAAGAATGATGTGAACATAGTAATATGCGGTTAAGTGCTAAAGATCACAAACTAGAAGGATTTCAAGTCATATAGGAATAAAAACAACAAGGGTTCTAAATGGAAAGGGTCTCTATGGTGACACCCATGTTCGGAAGGCTCTACTGCTGAGTAAGGGAGAATACAAAAGGTGGCTTGGCTAGGCCACTTATTCTAACAGGGGGAAGTTCCTACTAATTCAAATAGTGTATGAAGACTTTATGCATAAGATGGAGGGTGTGCTATATGACAGTGAAAGAGTTATACCTATGTGAAACTAGAAACTTGCAGAGCTCCTCATAATCAAGGATCTGCACACAAAGACGATACCCAAGCATAAAAGGGCATTTGCAAAAGTAAATCAAATGTGCTGATAGATCAAGATTAAATTTTTACCTAAGCTCACGAAAAACGAGGAAAATGGACAAAAAGTGGGCTCAAAATTGACTTCCTAATCATGGAAAAAGGTTCATGTAATCAAGAAAAACTCAAAATTATGATTCCAATGGTGCAAACGACTTGTAGAACAGATGTCACATGAGCCAGAAAATCTCATGAGAAAAACTAGTTCAAATCACTTAAATAGGAGAGGATTCCACTTTGCCAAGTGTCATTTTCACTATGCATTGTTGGAGGAGTGTATGAGACCCAAAACTTTAGCTACTAATTTCTTCCATTCCATCCGTCGGATTCAGATTCCATGAGTTGAAGGTTAGTTTTATCAAGTTTATTGTGAATTTTGTCCATTTAGTTTTTGCATTTGGCCTCCTGTAGGACCTTGGTGAACCTCTGGGGTGTTTACAGGTTGGGTCTCACTTTTCGAAAGGAATTGAGGGATTAAGGTCATGATTTTTTTAGGAACATGAATAACTGAGTTTGAACCTAATAGACAGAAAAGAGTGACCTGAATCACTCAATTTTTTTGAACAGGAATGACCTAAATTGCCTAAAACCCATGAAAAGGCGTGACCTAGGGTTGAATGAAATTTTTTGATACTTTGACTGATCTAGACTACTTGGTGCAATTGCAAGATGCCCTGAGTCTATTGGCAAGAGAGGAATGTCTCGGAGATCCTCCAGGCCATTCAGGATGATCAAATGGTGAGGGACACACTGACCAGGTGTGGGTTAATCAAGTTCCTAGAGAACCCACTCATGTGCAATGCCTCTTTTACTCAACAGGATTGTTGCATTCTAGGATCGTGACATGGGGGTATTCATGGTGTGGAGTGAGCATGTGGAGCTCAATTTAGAAGATGTCTACTTCATGACTGGGTTTCCCCATCTTGGGATCACTGGGGACACACAGCCTAAACATCCACATGATGTGGACATGAGGGAGGTTATAGAGAGATACTGTTATCCGACTGTAGAGTTAGATTCTAACTTGGTCCATTTGGTGGACATCGAGAGTCTGGGTAGACGATCTATTGCAGCTAGAATTGTTTGAGTGTTAGGGTCTATAGTCCTGCACAAGGGATCCAAAGGATAGATTCTCATGGTCAAGAGAGTCCTAAAGGGGACTTACTTTGGATGGAGGAATATGTTTCTTACTGCGGTTTGGTGAGAGTTGAATTTGTTCAGCCATCTCGGGAGAGAGTTTGGATCATTCATCCATGCCTTCTTTTATGAGAGGGTACCCACCCTATGTCCCCATTTTATTGTGAGAGATAGTGCGTGCCACAGAGGCTAAGATGAGTCGTTGGGGGGAGATGATGATCCGCAAGGGTGGAGGTGTAGTCAGTAGGGTGTTTAGCCAATATTTATTTGAGTAGTGGCATCAAATCCGGTGGTGATTGAGGACAATCCATACACGGTTCTGGACTATTGCGGTGACCCAGATCTTCCTCTCCCTCTTAGACAGGCCTTGGGGCTAGATGGTACACATACATTTTCTGTTGTACCTCAATACTAGCATATGCAGTAGTTATATTTTTTACATGAAATTAGTACTGATGACTAGTTATTCATGTGTGCATATGCTGGGCCAATACCCCTGACCGACTATCAGCGCATCCATAGTAGAATTGAGGGGATCGAACCTGGCCCCCGAGCACATCGACGCTAAAGGGGTGTCGAGGCCATACTAGAGGGTCTACACCGAGATATTGACTAGATCCTAGAGGGTATTGTGGATGGTGGCTTGTAGTAATTAGATGATGAGCTACTGACAATGTGTTCCCAGGATCCATACGAGTTGCAATTGATCATGCACCGAGTTGCATTGGCTGCTACCACTATCTGGGATCAAATGTGGGGTAATGTGCCTCACATTTGTGATGACAATGAGAAGGATGAGGAGAGTGAATATGACGAATCTAACTATTCTGATGAGTATTTAGGATAATGCAGATGCCCCCCATGAGATGAGCATGGGGAATTTTGATTGATGTATTTATTTTATGGAGTTTTTGGGGATCCAAGATGCAGACATTACTATGTACTTTTGGACATACTCTTTATATATATATATACATATGCATGTGGATGCAATATATATATATTGGGTTTATGTGATGGTTTATACATATGTGAAATGCAATGTAGTATTGCATGTGATTAGTTTCCATAATATTGATGAGTAATGTGCCACCCTAGAATGTCGGTAGTGTTAAAGTTAGAGCATCACAAGTAATTCTCCAAGTCAATCTTGTGCACCAAGATTGGGCCTCCTGTGTTGAGGTAGTGCCTTATAGTAGCCTAAGTTGGACCCAAGAAATTCGGAGTAGAATCTTGAGTTGGACTCAATAATGACTAAGACTTATGTGTAAAGGTTAAAGCCTCATGTGATGAGGTAAGTACTTTTTATGTCAAAGTGATGGTGTTGTATAGTTTTGTTTGTCAAGACTAAGGTCTTGCGTGTTAAGATAGATCCTCATGTGTTGAGGTGGTGCCTCATGTGTTGAGGTAATGCTTTGATTATCAAAGCATGAATTATGTGTGGCGTACTACAAACCATGGTATTAGATATGGATTAGGTATTAAGTCTCCTCTAGAGACTGGCCACCTCTAGAGTGAATTACTTTAGCATATGAGCACTTGGAACGAGAGTAGAACAAGATGATCACATCATTGGAAAAATCTCAATATATTTGATATGATAAATAATTAAGTTAGCACAAATGGACCATGTAGATATGACAAGAGATAAAGGTAATATGAGTTAATATAAGAGAGAACTCAAATTTGTTGACTTCAATGATCAGTATGCTAAAATATTTAGCTATGTGTTAACAAGAAAGTCTTCAGTTATCAAGTGTGCTAAAAGAGTTAACTAAAGTGTTAATAAGAAATACTTCAGTAAAAAGAGTTAACTAAAGTGATAAGAAAGAAGATTTAGTTAACTAAGTGTTATGCATGACGACACTTGAGTTAAACTAAAAGATGACACTTGAGTTACGACACTTGCATGTTGACACTTGAGTTAAACTAAAAGACAACATTTGAGTTACAACACTTGCATGTCGACACTTGAGTTAAACTAAAAGACAAAACTTGAGTTACGACACTTGAGTTGCGAGACTTGAGTTACGGCACTTGCGTTATAACACTTGCATGATGACACTTGAGTTAGCCACCTAAATAAGTGATCTATCATCAAGTTGAAGGGTGAGTTCATCTTGAATTCATAGGACAAATATAAAATCCAAAGCATGAGAAGTATGGTACACTTGTTATGTAGGATTGATGAAACCAATGTTAGGGCGATTTCTCTCTTAAAGGAAATTCACAACTTTTGTGCATGTTTCCAAATCAACGAATTGGTTTAGTATAGAATATTATTCTGAGTTCTCTTATTTTTCATCTTTCTCTCTCACTCTGTAATTGCATTAGGGGTGCTTGGTATTTATCTCTAGTATTGCACCAGGGGTGCTTGATGCAATCTACTCATTGTAAAGGAAACATTCTCTGCTATTTATCACTATACTAAGGAAGATTTTGCTGGGGTTTTCTCCCTAAAGTTATAGAGGGTTTCCCCATGGTAAATTTATGTGTCAACAGTGGATGTTTATGCTTATGACTATTCATTATTTTCACGTACTATTATATTTCTGCAATTAAGGTTAAAAATCAACATGGTATCAGATCCTAGGGAATGAAAGAGTTAATTTCATCAATCAAGTTTGATCCTACATTAATTTTGGGTGGTTTAAGTTGAGCACGGTACTTGAAGAATAATGGATTCAATCTCAGTAACACCGGAAGACAGACTTGAAGGAACATCAAAATTCAATACTTAAAACGATAGGATTCTAAATATATTGGAAGAGCATGATATAGATGGATACATGTCCAGTGTTGTGGAAGATCCTACTACTAATGTTGGGTGCACTACTTTCAAGAAGAATCAAGCCAAAACAAAGAGAATCATTTATGATTCTGTGAAAGACAATTTGATTCCAATGATTACTCCATTGAAGACTACAAAGGAATGCTTCGACACTTTGACCAATCTTTATGAGAAGAAGGCTCCTAGTCAGAGGAGATCCTCGAAGAACAAACTTTGTAATATGAAGATGGAGAAGGACAAAGTTGTTGATTCCTTCTTCACAAAGATCTCTCAAGTAAGAGATCAACTCTTGAGTATTGGTGGAACTATTGATGATGATGATGATGATCTCATACAGATTGTTGTTGATGGTCTTCCATCTTCATGGGAGACATTCTTGGCCTCTGTAAATGGTCAAGAAGTGCAACCAAACTTTGAAATACTGTGGCATGGTTTCCTACAAGAAGGAGGGTGAATTCAAAGAAAACATGCTTCTTCCAAAGAAGAGAACCTTTCTCTTACGACACTGATGAAGAGAGGAAAGTCATCCTTTTCTCAAAATAATTTTCCTCATTAAAAGGAAAAATAATACAACATGAACTTTGATAAGTCTAAAGTTAAATTATTCAACTGTAATAAGAAGGGTCACTTTTCAAGAGACTTCCATGCAAAGCAAAGAGGAAATTTTAAGGGTATGTTTCATGCTTCTACTGCGACAGAAGATGAACCTAAAAGAGAGAATTCTTCCAATGATCAGGAGACAAGGAAGGAGTACTATCTTGTATCAACCCTATCTGGATCCATTTCCACTAGTGTTGAGACATGGCTAGTGGATAGTGGTTCATCCAAACACATGATTGGATATAGGAGCACTATCATAGATCTGAACAAAAAGAAGTTCTCCTGTCAGGTGGATCTTGGAGATAATACCACATATTCAATCCAAGGAGTTGGATCCACTTCTTTTCAATTGTATTAAGGAGATATATTGCATGTTGATCAAAATTTATTTTGTTCCCGGTTTGAAGAAGAAAATCCCGTGTGTTTCAGTTCTAGAAGATAAAGGATTCATATTATTCTTTATGGACAATAAAGCGCTCTTGTGGACTAAGAATACAAACTTGAACTCTGCATCTGTAATTGGAGTTAGAGAGTGAGGCCTCTACAAAGTTCCTGGAAATCTCATTCACGCCATGATCCATGACACAGTCAGTCCTTGTAAACTGTGGCATAGGAGGCTTGGTCATATTCATCTCAAAGCGCTACCTAGCTTTTAGAAGATGGTAAAAGGAATGTCCATGTTTCAATTTGAACATGATGGTATTTGTAGAGGTTATACTCTATTGGTAAGAACACTGAGAAGAGTTTTCCAAGCAGTACCAAAATATCCAAAGGGATCTTGTACTTGATACATTCCAATATATGTGGTATTATGTCAGCACCATCCTTGAGGGGTTATTTGTACTATGTGATTTTTATAGATGACTTCTCTCGCAAGTATTGGATCTATTTTCTGGAGGCAAAGAGTGAGACTTTCAACAATTTTCAAGAGTTTAAAGCACTGGTTGAGAATTAGACTGGAAAGAACATTCGTGGTTTGAGATATGATAATGGAGGAGAGTTTGAGTCTCATGACTTCTACCGAGAGGCAGGGATAAGAAGACAACTGACTGTACCTTACAACCACTAGTAGAATTGTTGGGTATGTGTTATATTCTTTGCATGTGTGTGGTGGGGTATGATGTTCCTGATGATCCCTCCAATACCTTCACATAAATGATCATTAGGTCGTTTTCGTTCGTGAGCGCAATGAGCGCCAAATTTTTTGGGTTGTTTTCGAATATTTTTGGGAACAGTCTAAATATGTAATTTAATCTCGGTTAAGGGATTGGGGTCTATTTTCTAATCTGGGTTAATGTATTAGGGAATTTGATGCTGCAGAATACCTATATTGTATTGTGAGTGATTAATAATGAGTATGAGAAAATAAGAGGTGCGGCTCTAAGTTTTGTTGGTTTTCCTGGTTAAGGGTTTCCAGGGTAAATCTCTGTTTATTATGTGTGAATGTTGTGGTGTAATCTCCATTTTTCTTAAAAGAATCTATGTGCTTTGCTTCTATGCATAGTTTTAAAACTTACATGTGGTATCAAAGCTCGATTATTTGGTTTCAGGGGGATGCCTTTGTTGTTGAGGGTTTGACGCAGTTGATAGATCTTGGATCTATGATAAACCTGGGTTCAGTGGGAGCTTTGCATCTTTGATTTGTGAATTGAAAGAGAATGACAAGTAGTTTAAGAATTGAGATCGAGAAATTTAATGGCTAGAACTTTGAGCTATGGAATCTCAAAATGGAGGATCTTCTTGTAGACCGGCATTCCATAACAATGGATTGTTGTGGATCCGGGTACACAACCCATTAGAACGTCGAAATAAGATTGAGAGAAATTAGATAGAAGAGAGAGGAGTACAATATGGCTTTGCATATCAGACTCTATGTTGTTGAACGTATCTGGAGAAGAGACTGCGGCAATGCTTTGGGCGAAATTAGGGTGTTTGTATCAATCAAAATCCCTTGTAAATAAGTTGTTTCTGCAAAAGAAACTATATCACCTCAGAATGGATGACAATGAAATAGTGACTGAGCATCTGAAGGTCTAAAATAATCTGGCAAGTCAAATAACCTTTCTTGGCATTAAAATGGCTGAAGAAGATAAATGTATTACATTATTGTGTTCTCTTCCAGATTCCTCGGACAACCTAATTGTAGCAATAGGGAGTGATAATCAAGTGACTTTAAAATTTGATGAAATGGTATCATCCCTGTTATTAAAAGAGATGAGGTGGAAAACCATGGATACTCATAGCATGGATGCCTTGTCTGTTAGAGGTCACCCCTAGGAGAGAAACAAAAATAAGGGATATGGGGTGATATCTAAATCTAAGGTTAGATATAAATCCCCAAGAAAATTTATAAGAAAGTGTTGGAAATGCGGTAAAGCTAGGAACTACTATAAAAAGGATTGTAGATATAAGAATGTTGAGAAAGGAAAGGGATCTGAGGATACATCTACCACAGAGGCGAAGACTTTCTTGAAAGAAGGTGGGGATGTGTACCTAGCTTCCACTGGTAATCATTTAGAACGTGATATATGGTTGATTGACTCAGGTGCATCATGTCATATGTGTAGCGTCCCACCTATCCTACAAGGCTATGGAGAGGACACTAATAAAAATACTGGACATCTAGTCCCATACTTAACAAATAAGCATTCATATAAATTGTAGATGGAGAAATGCAAATGCATAAACATTCGAAAACACAGCAGAATCTAATTCCAATACACATCCATCATACATTCCAAATTTTCATGCCATTCATCAATTTAAGCAATATCAAATTAGAAAATGAGAATACTTATCTTAAACCAAGTAATCCCTGAGCAACTAGCTACGCTTCTGCAACGTTCCACCCAACCGTAGGCCAGTGTGCTCCTTAATCTCTCAGCACCACTGCCACCCCCGAGCTGGGCATGATCTCCACAAGGAAAAAAAAAAGGGAAAATAGGATCTCACATAGCCAAAGATACACCAGAATCAGCCAAGCCAATCAACAGTTGGGTTTCTCAGGTTGCTAAGAGATGGGCAGAGGTGAATTACTAGGCTAGTGGCTCAACCAATGAGATATGGATACTTCATTGGGCTCATCAAGCCAAATATGTCCTCTTCCACTCCTGAATCTCTTGCTTACAGTTTAAAACTAAACAGGGAGGGACATAACAGCCAGAAATGCAAGTGTTGGGCGTTTTTTTTTTTGTAGTAAGATGCCCAACAATGGGAATTCCACCAGTTTAGAAAAAGGTGGGAAAGCCCAAAACGAAAATTGGAAAATGGGAAAACAACCCTAGGAGCATAATTGTTTACAAAAAAACGTCCATGGGCATTTTGGGGCAAAAACGACCTCTATAAACCCCTAGAGAATCGTGGTTCTCTTCTACTAACCACTATGCTAACCAAAACGAGTTGCTAGGCATGGAAGAATGCAGAGGAATGGTGAAAACGTGAAGGAAAAACACCAGTTCGCCCCAGGATGCGTGAGAGAGGAAAGACTGTGGTTCATAATGGCTTGGGAAGGCAAAACGTGGGTGATTTCTTGCCTTGCCAGCAAAAATTCAAATTCCCAGATTGATGGCTTGCCCATACTCGAAATTGGCTGCCATACCTCATCATTCCCAAGGCATTAACTGCCTCAACCAACTCTGGGAAGAATTTAATGATTGGGGCATAAGCCAAAATGGGTAGTTGGGATCTCATGGGTTTTCTCATTGACACATGGATTGACTCCATTGGCTCAAGGGTTTGGTTATTTTTCCTCCCTATTCCTTGTAAGATCATGCCCCATCTCTTTGTTGCATTGCATAGCTGGTTGTGGGTTTTTTTTTCATTAAAATTGCATATTTACATGATGTCCGAATTTACATTGTGCACGGCTAGAACAAGAACCATATGCATCTATTCTAATTTCCGATACATAAAATGATAAATCAATTGCGGGGTCTTGGCCTTGAGCTCCTCACCATGACTAAATAACAAGATTTACATCATTTACAATATTAATGCAATAGGGTCAAGATGGGGACATTACAATATGACCCCTCATAGGGAGTGGTTCTCTGAATATGAAAACTACAATGGAGGTGATATGTTCTTGGGAGATGATTCACTAGCTAGTATCATTGGGTGTGGTAGAGTCAAGTTGAAACTTGAGGATGGAAGGATTAGAAATATCCCTGGAGTACTACACATTCCAAATGTAGTACTCCAAGGAGATTTATTGCAGGTGTAAAGACTGTGTGTGGAGATGGTGGTTGCAAAATGGTTTAAGGATCAATGATTTTGATGAGGGGAGTTTGAAATGGAAATATGTACAAACTATTGGGAAGAACAATCATTAGTGAATGTAACAGTTCTATTGTGCCTGAGGGGGGATATACATAAGACATAACCTTGACTACCTCAGGAGGAAAGACAATGCTATGGCATCAAATATTGGGGCATAATAGAGAAAAGGGCATTCAAGCATTACAAGGTAAAACTATGGTTGAAGGTATGACTGATTGCACTCTAGATTTTGATTTCTGTGAAAATTGGATATATGGAAAACAAAATTGAGTAAGATTTGCATCTGGTGCTCCAAGATCAAAGGGAATTTTAGATTTAATACACATTGATGTGCTTGGACCTGTGACTGTTCCATCACTAGGTAGATCCGTGTATTATGTTTCATTTATAGATGATTTGTCAAGGAACACATGGATTTATTTACTTCGAAAGAAATCTGAAGTATTTGCTAAGTTTAAATAATTTAAGGCTCTTGTATAGAATCATACATAAAATAAAATAAAGGTGTTGAGGACAAATAATGGTGGAGAGTTCTATGGGAGTGAATTCAAGGACTTCTGTTAGAAGTGCGGTATAGCAAGGAAGAAGTCTACTCCATACACACCTGAATTGAATGGAGTTGTTGAAAGGATGAATAGAATGTTGATGGAAAAGGAAAGGAGCATGCTAAGCAGTGCCGAGATAGGACAAGAATACTGGGTAGAAGCAGTAGATATAGCATGTTACTTGGTAAATCAATCACCCACATCAACATTGGTTGAAAAAACTCCACAAGAGGTATGGAATGGTAAGAAACCCTCTATTAAACATATGAAAGTATTTGGTTGTGATGCTTATGTACATGTTCCAAAGGAGAAAAGGAGTAAGCTGGACAATAAAGATGAAAAATGTATCTTTATTGGTTATAAATATGGTATGAAAGGTTATAAGATTTGGAATTCTATAACTAAGAAGACTGTTTATAATCGAGATGTTGTGTTTAGAGAGGTCAAATAACTTCCCAGACAGTAAGTGACTCCAATGAAAAAGGAACCATAGAAGATAGAGTTTGAGTTAGTAGATGAAGAATCTGACTCAACGGAAGAAGCTGAATTAGAAGAAGAAGAACCTCATAACCCTTTTTTTAGGAGACCATCTCGAGAAAGAAGACAACCAGAAAGGTATTCCCTTCCTGATTTTCAGTCTAGTTTTGCTTTATCCATTACTGATGATGATCCTAGAAATGCGAAGGAAGTTGTTGATTCAAAGGATAGTGATCTCTAGAAGAGGGCCATTCTTGAAGAAATGGATTCCTTGGATGAAAATGAAGAGTGGGATTTAGTTCAATTAACTACTGCAATAAAATTCATTGGAAACAAATGGCTATTTAAAATGAATTTAAATGCAGAAGGTAAAGTGGAGAAGTACAAATCCTGCTTGGTAGCAAAGGGATATTCTTAGGTAGAGGGAATTGATTTTGGTAAAATATTTTTTCTAGTTGCAAAATTAACTTCTATTAGATTTCTTCTTTCTATGGTTATTGCCTTTGATCTTGAAGTAGAGCAGATGGATGTGAAGACACCATTCTTACATGGGGATATAGAAGAAGAAATATACATGAAACAACCAAAAGGGTTCACAGTAAAGGGAAAGAAATAGCTGGTATGTAAACTAAAGAAGTCCCTTTATGGTCTAAAGAAATATCCAAGGATGTGGTACCAAAAGTTTGACACATACATACTTGGTTTGGGGTTTGTGAGAAACAAGGCTGATCACTATGTATACTCCAAACAAGTTGGTGATAACTTCATTAACATAGTACTATATGTTGATGACATGTTGCTGATTGGAAACAAAAAATATGTCATAAAGGAGTCAGAGTCTCAGCTATCCTCCAAATTTGACATGAAGGATCTCAGTGCTGTAAACTTCATACTAGGAATGGAGATTAAAATAGATTGTGCAAACAGGAAGATCTAGTTAAATCAAAGAAAATATGTCGAGACATTTTTACAGAGATTTAACATGCAGGAAAGTAAGACAGTCAAGGTCCCTATACATGTAGGTGTAAAGTTATCTGTAGATCACTGTCCCAAGACACAGAAAGAGGAAGAAGATATGGCACGTGTTCCATATGCAAGTGCGGTTAGCAGTTTGATGTATGCAATGGTCTGTACTAGTTTGTACTAGACAAAACATTACTCATGGAGTGGGAGTATTGAGAAGATATATGTCAAAACCAGGGAAAGAGCACTGGACAGCTGTAAAGAGGGTCTTCAAATATTTGCGTGGAACTACAGATTATGCAATCTGCTACCAAGTGTCGTGTCCCCAATTTTGGGTAATTTAGTTCCAGGGGTAAAGGGGACAAAATAACCCCTAGGGAGATAAATTTATTTTATTTTATGTATGCTTAGAATAAATTATCCTAAGTCTAGTATAAATAATAATTTTATTAATTTTAATTATTTTTATAAATAATTATTCCTAAATCTTGAGCAAGTGGGCCAAGAGGGCGCCCTCATGAGGATAAGGTTGCTAAAATGGAACTGGAGGTAAGAAAATAGAAAAAGATGAAAAATAGGGAAGGTGTAAGAAGTTGCCAAAAGAAGGAAATTGGAAACATCCAGAAAAGCCAAGGGAGGGGGAAGTTTCCAAATTAAGGCCAGTTTACAAATAAGGCAACTATTTTACAAAGAAGGAAACATCTCAAGTCAAGGAGGGTGTAGTTTCTAAAATGATGAAAAGGCGTAAGAAAGGAAAAATAGGAAATCTTATCCACTCAAGGAGGGCGAATTTGGAAGGGCTCACAGGTCACCAAGCACATCAACTTGCTCAACATGTCATCAAAATTTTTATAAAAGAAGCCAAGCAAATCCTTTTCACAACTTTTTATCATTATTGAATTTGTGTGTGAGCACTTTAGCTTACCAAGGCAAGGAGATGTGCCCAAGCCAATGAGTGGGAGATGTGCCCGATTCCTTCTCTTAAATTATTCTTATATGATATTATTCCTTATCTTTCAGCCATGGAAGTATGATGTGCAGGTCCCAAAGTACATTCAAGCTGATTTGAGAGTCAAAAGAACAAATATCAAGCATCCAATTTGAAATCTCTATTCATTCCCTTCATTCAGTGGGAATAATGTGGAAGGGCCGAAATGGAGGATATGGGTTCATCATTTTTTAGAATATCTGTGTTGTGAGATCTATTCCATTACATCCATAGGGTAATTTATAGTAATAAACGCCTTTTGTCTTGTTGAAAAAGGTGTCCGGATGACCAATATACAACCATTCTCACCAGAGACAAGGTTTCAGTGTTAAGGAGCGCACGTGTGAAGTTTCAATTGAGGAATGCGCTCTTGAGAATCTCATGAAGTTTAGTGTGCCATACATATGCATATATAAGCTCTGATTTCATCCTCATGGAATATCCATTTCATAACTTATCCTTTTTCTCCTCCTCCCATACTCATTCTCTCAGTTTGTAAGATCTCTCTAGCATTGAAGACTCCTTGAAGATATGAATGTTCAAACTCCTATAATTTCTGCTTAGGATTTTCAATTTCTATTTTTTGCTGTTAATAAAATCATTTCAGAGACCTCACATACTTCAGAAGTGAATTTTTTAAGCCTCTAAGTCATTTTGGATCAAGCAATTCAAAGATTAGCTCTTTAAGCACTTTTTATTGACTAGTTTTACCATTTTTGTAATTTAGAGCTATGTATGAGTCAGTTTTATGTTTTTATGCTTATTTATGAATCCTGAGACATTAATAAATAATATCCAACCATTTCCCTAAGGATTTGAAGTCCTCGCAACCTATTTGGAAGACTTTGGAAAACTACTAGTTGAGCAGTCCAACATAGCGCCCTTGCCTCTTTTGCTCCCAAACTCAACCAGAACCTCCCAAATTCTTAGAAGAACTTGTCCAACACCTAATAAGGAGTTTAATGTCTAATATATTTCATTTGGTTACATTTAGGTGTAAGCACTGATTTTAGTTTGCATATGTTGGTGTGCCTAGGAAGCATCAAAGTAGACCTCATCGGCAACAATTGTTGAAATGTAAATGGCCCCAGTGCTTTGTGCATAGGAATCATAAGTTGTCCCTGAACATGATACCCTTTCTTTTGCATATCCACCCATACATTTGGTATAACCTAAATATCCCAAATTCATAACCCAAGAGGAATATGCTTGTGCCCTAAACTAGCCCTTTTCATTAGTTCTGTTAACTAGTCTTCGCCAATGAAAAAGTTGTACTGTAAGTTTTAAAATTTGAGATAATATCATCTGATCTTAGGTCAGGGATATTACAGTAGTATCAGAGCAATTTTATCCACCCCCGTGGAAATAAATAATCTCACTGTTGAATATTATTGCAGAACAGAACTTCAAAAGTGCAGTATGAGGCTCCGACCGGTAATTGAGGAAGATTTTGAGCCATATGAAGAAGAGGAAATGTCCTCTATTGGAGATTTTTATTTGCAGAGTTTTGAAGAAGGTTACTTTGCTGACCATATTTTTGAAGAGGACATAGGATATGATCTACCTATGTCTAAATGGGATGGAAAAGTTTCACGTGGAAAGAAGGTGAAGGGATCATTCCAGTATCTCATGGAATACTATGCCTTAAAGGAAGAGATTTAGGATCTCTTATCTTTTCGAGATTACTATGAACTTGAGGTAGATAGGATGATCAAAGACAAGAGGGTGGCTTCCCTTACTGTTGATAATATGTGCCAAGAAATGAAGCATATGTTGCAACAAAGAGAAGAATCAAATAACTCTTCCAATCTATGCCCTAAGGCATCCGTTCGGAAATGAGAAAATACTAGTCATAGGCTTGATAAAAAATCTGATTTTTCATCACAACCATCATACCATGAGGAAGATCCTGCAAATATAAATCAACATATTTTAATCAGCCATAATGTAGATGAGTTACCAAATCGTTCATCGGAAGAATATGAATAAGGTCCATGCACAACTGAAGATCCAACAGTCCCACATTTGGTTGTTGGAAACGTGGAAGGTGAAATCACTCCTAGTTTCTTTGTGGGTGATCTCAAAATCATTACAAGGGAGGATGATGTTTTCAGTAGTGGTAAGACATATTTTGGATCTGATCCAAAGGATGAACATGAATCACATTTACAGTCACCTCTTGAGCTTCATTAGGAACCATAAAACAAGCACACATCAGTAGGGTGTGAATTAGAAAATTTGGAGAAGAAACCTGTTGACATAAGACTTTAACATGAGGAGGCGAATTGGGAACAAAGGTATGGCTGCAATTCTGATTTTTGTATGCCTTTGTTGCAGCCCCATATGGAAGCCACTTCTAGTGGGAAGACTGTCTTGGTTGAGTCCTCCAGTATTGGGGTTCATGAATCAAAGGAGATTGAATTGCAAGAAGCAGAAGAGGGGGTTCACCAACAAAAACTTCTTTCCATGATTAGGGATGTTGATGATGGTGAGGAATATTTTGGATCTGATCCAAAAGAAGAACATAAATCAGATTCACAGTCACCACTTGACCTTCATAAGGAAGCAAAGTAAAAGCACACATCAGTTGGATGTGAACCAAAATATTTGGTGGAAGGACAAGCCACCATAGCTCCACCACATGAAGAGAAAGACATGATACAAAGGTATTGCCACATTTCTTATTTTTGTATCCCTTTGTTTCATTTTGATATGGAATCCATTTATAGTGAGAAGGTTGGCATGGTTGAGTCCTTCGGTATGGAGGATCAAACTTTTGGTGTTAAATATGAAGGAAGTAATGGAGATGAATCATTGGAGGAGCATGAGTCACTGCAAGGTGATATCAATGGGGAAGGAATATGTGTAGAAGAGGTTCATGCAAGAGATATTTCCCATGAATATGAAGATCTTCTAGTTGGGAAATATGAACAAGGGTCAACTTCTCATTCACCCCCTAAGCTTCATCATGAAGTTGATCAAAAGAATGAAGAAGAGGATCTTTTTCCTCAAGAACCACATTTTGTTACAAGTTCTTTGAAGATGACTGAAGTGAAGATCTATGAGGCTTTGAAAATTATACATGAAACTACTGCACGGGTGTCAAAATCCTATTGGAGAGCTACATCGATGGAGGAGACATCGTCCATTTAATACTTGGATACCATTTGAAAAGAAATGACAGACATTAGAGGTAATTTTCTGCATTTGCTTTCTGATAGAGATCATTTACTGGAGCTTGTGGAGATGTATCATAGTGCTTCATTGGAACATGAAGAAGAGGTTAACAAGCTCACTCACATGTTGAAGACCACCCATGATTCTTTGAGGAATTCTCTTTGTACACTTCAAGAATATGAGCATCATATTAAGCAGCTTGATGAGGAGTTGCAAGGATCACCTTTCACTTCTTACATTGTATACATTCATTCTCATATGGCTGATTGTATTCATGGTGTAGAGGAGGAAATTCATGTGATGATGCCACATGAAGTACATTCTGATTTACATGTGCTTGGGGAGTTTGAAGTTAAGCAAGATGAATGCCAAGCACCTGTTATTTTGCAAAGAGATTATGAGTTTCCTCTAGGAGATTATTATATAGTTTTGGAGGAGGCACATGATATCAGTACAATTGATCCAACCTCTAGTCTGATGGATGAATGTTGCAGAGATTTGGTTCACTATTCTCCATCCCACACACATATCCCATCCAACACACATAGGGATGAAGATTGGGTAAAGGGATTCATTATTTTGGTGCCCCATAAGGAGCAGGATGCTCTCACATATCCCATTGATGAATTAATGGTCAAGCCACATGGTTTGACAAGTGCACCATTCCCTTCCCAGTTTGACAAGCAGCAATAGAGGAATCACTCGGATGGCTCCATCATGCACAAGAATGCATGGAATTTCCACTTGGGCCAACTAGGTGGAATAAGTTGTAGAATGTTGAGGCTTTGCACCACAACAAGGCTAGCACATGGGGAATATAGAAGAAGTTCATTTGGACCAGTTAGATGTGGTTTTTGTTCATACATTGATTGGTTGAGTGGAGAAATATTATAGGTAAGCAACGCCAAAGGTAAATTTATTGCTTGCATAAGAAAATATTCATTAGACATAACATGTATTTCATGTGAGCAGTGGCATGTGCATATATGGTTGCTAGATGATGCTCTCAGTATTCTTGGATGGACATGGGTCACCACTTGTTCCTTGGGAAGATTTGATATGATTTAGCCCCGGATTGAGGACTTCCATATTTGGTGGGGAATTATCACTGATATTTAGTTTTGCGTTTGAAGTTATCAACTTTCAATGTGGTGGTGTGATTTGGGCATCATGCTTGATGATAGACACTCTAAAGAGATTTTGATGTTTAGGAGGATGCAATTGAGATCTTGGGATCTTGGCATTCCTTGGAGTGACATATTCCCAAAGGTGGCAGACAAATTTGGGTCTTTACAGAGGAAGCTGTGGGATCCAGGCATTCTACTCAGTTATCCAAACTGGGTTGAAAATTTTGTTATAAAAAAAAGAGTTATTCATTTTGAGAAGGACTATAATTAGAGTGGAGCGACAGAAACATGATGGACCCTTAGTAATTCAGCTTGGATTGGAGGATTCCAATTCTAGACAGCCATCAACATATTTTCAAGAGTGAAGTCATTTGTTGGATTCATAGTTGGTTGGAGTTGTTTTCAATTGCTTGAGGACAAGCAATTTTGGGAAGGGAGGACTGTCATGTCCCCAATTTTGGATCATTTAGTTCCCAAGGGTAAAGGGGACAAAATAAACCCTAGGGACATAAATTTATTTTATTTTATGTATGCTTAGAATAAAAATTATCCTAAGTCTAGTATAAATAATATAATTTTATTAATTTTAATTATTTTTATAACTAACTATTCCTAAATCGTGAGCAAGTGGGACAAGTGTTGATGTATATGTAACTTCGGAATGTATCTCACATGTATATGTATATTGTATTCCTATAGAGATGGTATTATTCCTCTATAAGGAAGTGTCGTCATTTATATTGTAAGTGTCGTAACTTATACTTGATGGGTTATTAGACCACCTTATTTGGGGTCGGCCCTGTATAAGTCATGTGGGTCAAAGGGTTATTAGACCACCCTATTGGGGGTTGGCCATGTGGGTCAAAGGGTTATTAGACCACCCTATTGGGGGTCGGCCCACTCAGCATTATGTTATGTGGTAAAGTTCGAGCCTACATGAGTTAGGTAAAAAGGCAAGTCAAGTCAAGTATAAATAGAGTGCGGGAGGCACTCTATTTGCTCACTCACTTCTCACACATGCTCTCAAGGAGGAGAGGCGCACTTATGGAGGAGGAGGATTGCTTCTAGGTTATGGCTATCTCTTTTGGTTGGTTGTATCATTGCTCTATCTATCTCTGAGGAAGTTATTGGGGTTTTTCACCTTATGGTTTTCCCCAAGTAAATCTTTGTGTCTCTTGTGTGCTTGCATTATTGTCTCCATGATTGATATGCTGTAGATATGCTGTACATGTTGTTCTCTCAGTTAAGATCCTAGATCAGATTGAAGTAAATTCTGAAAATCTAACATGGTATCAGAGCTAGCCTGAAAGAAGGCATGATATGGCATGTATGACACTTGTTGCACTTACGATGCAAGGGCTTGATATAGTAAAAACCAGTCGTCGTAGAACTTTCACTATAAATCCGTTTTGGCGAAGGTTTCGGATCTGAAATTGTTACAGGTCGAATCTAAAATCTCCAGGTACCTTGTGTCCAAAGGACAACCTCTAATTCGTTGTACTTTGTGATTTATGATCTGTACAATATAGGGTTTCTGCCTCTTCCAGATCTGAGTCAAAATCAGGTGACCTTGGGAAAAAGGTCATAACTTGGGCTAGGAAGCTCCAAATGAAATTTCGTGAAAAGTGAGAGGTAGTACACAGACCGAGCTATCTCAAAAAACTTTTTCAGAGGCCGAAGGTCAAACAGTGACACGTGGCACGCCGTACAAGTTCTCTCTCCTGTATTATCCCATAAACAGGTCACGTTGCGACACTTGGCATATCTCTCTCTCAGAGAATCCAATTGAGGTCAGACCTGTCAGGATGGAAAGATAACAGGCCGATATATCTCAGAAAACTTTTTCAGAGGCCGAAGTTCAAACAGTGACACGTGGCACACCGTACAAGTTCGCTCTCCTGTATTTTCCCAAAACAGGTCACGTTGCGACATTTGGCATAACTCTCTCTCAGAACATCCAATTGAGGTCAGACCTGTGAGGATGGAAATCTAACAGGTCAGGCTATCTCAGAAAACTTTTTCAGACCCTGTGGATCAAAAATTTCGGAGTTACACCAGAAACAATCAGGTACATATTTCTGTCAAAACAGAATTATTTTTTGGTACCTTCATTCATGGCTTCCGGAATTTAGGGCTTTGAAGAAAGTTGGAATTTTTGTAATCGGAGACCACGGCTGGATGCTACTCATCAAAATAGAAATTTAGAGACCAAGATCAGAATTTTTGGCTGGGTAGAAGGCCGGGCTTGATTAGACCCTAGTTCGGGACTTTGATCAGAAAAGTGGAAAATTAGGGCTTCTATAAAAATGGGAATTTTTGAAATCTGTGACCACGGCTGGAAGCTCCTCAGAAAAATAGAAGCTTAGAGCTTTGGATCAAACATTTTGATTGGGCAGAAGAGTGGGCTTCATCAAACCCCAGTTTAGGGTCACGTCCAGTGAATCCAAAAGTTTCAAAGGAAAAATTGAGGAGTGAAACTTTGCAGTTTTCAAATTCTGAATATACCAGTTTGATCAGTTCATCAAGGCGCATATTCCTATCCTATCGGAAGGTTGAAATTCAAAGTTTGAATTTTTGGGGTTTTTCTGACAAAACCATATCCAGCTCTAGGTCCAGTTCTTGCAAATCAAGTGGATTGGGTTAATCCTAGAAGAATATGGATTGGTCACCTGCATAAGTGAAGAAGTTCGTGTTTCAGAGGGAGATGAGGCTAAGGCCTTACATAAGAAGATTTCAAGCGATCTCGACAGGTATGACTCATCGAGGTATGTTTCGATATTTGTCCATGATTAAGTTTATGGTATGTTTGTCTTCATGTTATTACGGTTAGTACAATTTTGATTTTAGATTTGTCGTTTCACCTTAACAAAATTATGAATGCATGATAGAAGATATTCATTGGTTAGGGTGTTGACACTTATGATTGTACTAATGCATTATGGTGTTGTATGAGGTTTATGTTGTCTACTAACATGAAAGGTACACCAAGAAAGACAAAGCATGTTCCAGTTCAAGAACATATGATCATGATGACATGAGGATAAAGACTCATCCATTGTCATGGATCTCATAGAAGATCCATTTACGAGGTATGTATAACTTGGTTTTATAATGGCTAACCTATGAGATATACAGGTTACTAGCACAAGTCATTGAAGAACAACAAGAAGACATCATGTGAGTATAAATAGCTAGCATGCTAATCCAGGTATGTTTTTCCTATATCAAGATAGAATCCTACCTTGTGTTAGGATCTTATACTGTTGTGTTGTTTGATAATGATTATTCATGAAGTCATAGGTTTGAATAAGTCATGGCTGTATGCATATTATATTTCTTACCATAATTGATGATATGACTAACCAGAAGAATCATGAAAGTATAGGTTTGAATAATCACAGGTTTTATGCACATTATATCTCTTATCTTAATTGATGATTCAACTAACGCAAAGAGTCATAGGTTTGAGTAATTATAGGTTTAGACATGTTATGCTTCTTATGATTTGACTAACCATAAGATTCCTACATAAACCTTGAATGCTAATGCTTATTATTTCTGTTTGAAATGATCATGACTATACATGCTTGAGATTATTGTGTTTTAATAGTATACTAATGAATGTATGATTTTATATGAGATCACAAGGATAACACAATCATGATGCATAGGGACCAAGGATGAATGTAAGTTCAAGGACAGGTAATCCAGGAAGCAAAGATCAAGAGGGAGCACACTCCAGTTGTTCCTGCAAAGAAAGCAAAGGAGCACACTTCAGTAGCTTCTGCAAGGATGCAGATATTTAGAGGGAGTTGAACATCTTCCTACATTCCACAATAGAAAGGTGTAGAAGAAGCTACTTCAGATTATGACTCTAGTATCTCCCGCAAAGAAGCAAGGACTCAGAGGGAGTCCACCCAATGAACAAACAAAGATAAGTATTTTAATTATCATTTCTTACATATGTGTTTGTTTAAATAAAATTGTTCAAATGATGTATATGCTCATGTTCCTAGACTTAGGATATGTATTATGCATATTAGAATAGTTGCATTGATGAACAGTATACTACTAATATACATGGGTAAGTGGCCTATGGCACTGTACAACATTCCATTGCTACTTATCTAGAATGAAACCTCTTTGCTGACATGTTGGGAGTTGTGCACACTCTTAACAATGTTCTGGTAGAGATTGGAAGGCATCTAGAAAGTTACGGAATATGGATAAATGTTGTATTGAAGCATTGGCTAAGATAATTGCATGACTGTATGACATATTTCGTTATGTGTAAGAATTTGTTCTGAAAATTATGAGATGTTTCTAATCATGCAATTTAACCTGTTTTGTAGGAAAGACCGTATATCTTCACCTACAAAAGGACTACAACATTTGTTCCAGCAACAAAGATATCTATTGAAGATATTGAAGATATTGAAGTTCCCAAGATCTGGGATGAAGAAATGGAATGCCATGATCCGTAGATCATGAAGAACGATGTTTGGGATGTAGTCCCAAGACCTGAAGGGAAGTTTGTTATGACTTCCATATGGATCTATCAGATCAAGCATGTTGCAGATGACAGCATTGAGAAATATAAAAGTGATACTACTTTTGTATGCAGATAACTTGTTTGTTACAGGTGAAGATAGATTGATTGCCGACATGCAGCGAAAGCTTACTACCGAGTTCGAGATGAAGAACTTGGGAATGATGCACTATTTGTTTTTGGCATGGAGGTGTGGCAGAGTGATGGAATCTTCCTTGGACAAGGGAAGTATGCAGTAGATATCCTGAAGAGGTTCGGGATGATGGACTGCAAGGCTATGGCCACACCTATGACATCGAATATGAAGCGTCTATGTGATGCTTCATCTGAGCCGGTTGATGTCTCTTTGTATCGTCAGATGATTGGGTCCTTGATGTACCTGACGAACACGAGACCGGATATTTGCTTTGCTGTGAACACATTAAGCCAGTTTCTGACGGATCCGAGGAGTGTTCACCTGGTTGCTGTAAAGCACGTTCTGAGGTACCTGAAGGGTACAGTGGATTATGGGCTCAAATATGAAGCAAATCAAAAGTTTAACCTACAGGGTTATGTTGATTCAGATTGGGCTGGCAGTGCTGCAGATAGGAAGAGCACATCTGGATGCTGCTTCAGTATCGGATCAGGTGTGATCTCTTGGTTTAGCAGGAAGCAGTCCTGCGTAGCACTGAGTACAGCTGAGGCAGAGTATGTTGCAGCCTGTTCAGCTAGTTGTGAAGCAGTATGGCTACGGAAGCTACTGTCAGAGTTATTTGATCTCCCGTTGGAGGCTACTGGTATCTTCTGTGATAACCAGAGTTGTGTGAAGCTGTCCGAGAACCCAGTGTTTCATGACAGGTCGAAACACATAGAGATCAAATATCACTATATCAGGGATATGGTGCAGAGAGGAGCTGTGAAGCTCTTGTATGTTGCGACGGACGAGCAGATTGCAGATGTGCTGACGAAGCCACTAGCCAGGGTGAAGTTCGAGTACTTCAGAGAGAAGCTTGGCGTGCTTCAGGTTGAGGACACTTCGAGGAAGAAGTGATGAACACATTTGCTGAAGCCATTCCAAACATGTTGGAAGGGGGATCCTTCACATGGCTGTGGATGTAAGCGCTGGATGATGAACATCAGGAGGATGTTCTGGTTTTTGCTTAGATATGATCAGTTGGATCATGTATATGTATTTTGTGTATGCATCATGTTGGATTCTGGATATGATCAGTTGGATCATGTATATGTATTTTGTGTATGCATCATGTTGGATGCTGGATATGATCAGTTGGATCATTATATGTATGTATGTATGCATCATGTTGGATGCTGGATATGATCGGTTGGATCATGTGTCTGTATTTTGTATATGCATCATGTTGGATGCTGGATATGATCGGATGGATCATGTGTATGTATTTTTGTATGAACGCATCATGTTGGATGCTGATGGATACATTGTGTGGATCATGTATCTTTGTATGATCAGGTAGATCATGTATGCTGATGGATACATTGTGTGGATCATGTATCTTTGTATGATCAGGTAGATCATGTATACTGATGGATACATTGAGTGGATCATGTATCGTTGTATGATCAGGTAGATCATGTATGCTGATGGATACATTGTGTGGATCATGTATCTTGGTATGATCAGGTAGATCATGTATGCTGATGGATACATTGTGTGGATCATGTATCTATGTATGTATCAGGTGGATACTTGGATGATCGTGGATGACAAGCTTCTCCAGATGACATGCAGCAGGACGTTGCAGTGATGATGATCAGGATGATCATGTGTACATCGGGATGATGTTTGATGAGTATCAGATGATACTTTATGGCCGTGGATCAGGTTGTGCAGGAAAGCATGTAATTTGTGCCCTGGGAGATTTGCAGATGGTCTTTCGAGGTTTTGCCTATGGAATGTAATTCGGTGCCCTGGGACATCTGACAAATGCTCTTGCGAGGTTTTGCTTGAGAGGACATGTAATTTGTGCCCTGGGATATTTCAGGTCGGAGTTGTGTACCCGTAACATCCTGAGATGCTCTTGCGAGGTTTTGTCCTATGGCATGTAATTTGCTCCTGGGAGATCTGGACAGGATGAAAAAGGCCTCAGATGCTTCAGCTAGGTTTTGCCATGACCACATGTAATTTGCTCCTGGGAGATCTGGACAGGATGAAAAAGGCCTCAGATGCTTCAGCTAGGTTTTGTGGTGGACCACATGTAATTTGCTCCTGGGAGATCTGGACAGGATGAAAAAGGCCTCAGATGCTTCAACCAGGTTTTGTGGTGAGATCACATGTAATGTGCTCCTGGGAGATCCGACAGGTAGAGCCGCGTGCTCGTAACAGCGTGGGATGCTTCAGCCAGGTTTTGTGATGGGTCACATGTAATGTGCTCCTGGGAGATCCTACAGGTAGAGCTGTGTGCTCGTAATAGCCTGGGATGCCGCAGCCAGGTTTTGTGACGCACGTAATAAGTCCTGAGGATTCCACAGTATGGCCAGTGATGATGAAGACCTACAGGTGGTGGGCCTACATCCAGTATGAAAAAGGACTGGCTCTGTAGAACTTCCTATGACGAGTAGATTCAGAGATTGATTGAGATAGCAGCAGTAGTGACGATGATGATGACTCGATGACGATTATCTAGTGACGATGATCCAGAGAAGATGACTTGTGCTAGAAGAACTGTGCTGAGAAATACCTTCCTAGTTAAGAGGGAGTGTTGATGTATATGTAACTTCGGAATGTATCTCACATGTATATGTATATTGTATTCCTATAGAGATGGTATTATTCCTCTATAAGGAAGTGTCGTCATTTATATTGTAAGTGTCGTAACTTATACTTGATGGGTTATTAGACCACCTTATTTGGGGTCGGCCCTGTATAAGTCATGTGGGTCAAAGGGTTATTAGACCACCCTATTGGGGGTTGGCCATGTGGGTCAAAGGGTTATTAGACCACCCTATTGGGGGTCGGCCCACTCAGCATTATGTTATGTGGTAAAGTTCGAGCCTACATGAGTTAGGTAAAAAGGCAAGTCAAGTCAAGTATAAATAGAGTGCGGGAGGCACTCTATTTGCTCACTCACTTCTCACACATGCTCTCAAGGAGGAGAGGCGCACTTATGGAGGAGGAGGATTGCTGCTAGGTTATGGCTATCTCTTTTGGTTGGTTGTATCATTGCTCTATCTATCTCTGAGGAAGTTATTGGGGTTTTTCACCTTATGGTTTTCCCCAAGTAAATCTTTGTGTCTCTTGTGTGCTTGCATTATTGTCTCCATGATTGATATGCTGTAGATATGCTGTACATGTTGTTCTCTCAGTTAAGATCCTAGATCAGATTGAAGTAAATTCTGAAAATCTAACAACAAGAGGGATCCCTCATCAGGATAAGGTTGCTAAAATGGAATTGGAGGTAAGAAAATAACAAAAGATGAAAAACAGGGAATGCGTAAGAAGTTGCGAAAAGCAGGAAATTGGAAACATCCAGAAAAGCCAAGGGAGGGCGCAGTTTCCAAATTAGTGGCCAGTTTACAAAGAAAGCAACTACTTTACAAAGCAGGAAACATCTCAAGTCAAGGAGGCCGTAGTTTCTAAAATGATGAAAAGCTGTAAGAAAGTAAAAACATGAAAGCATATGCACTCAAGGAGGGTGAATTTGAAAGGGATCTCACAAGTCACGAAGCACATCAAATTGATCAACAGGTCATCATAAAGTTTATAAAATAATCTAAGCAACTCCTTTTCAAAAATTTTGATCATTATTGAATTTGTGTGTGAGCACTTTATCTTACCAAGGCAAGGAGATGTACCCTAGCCAACGAGTGGGATATGTGCCCCATTCCTTCTCTTCAATTATTATTCTATGATATTGTTCCTTCCCTTACATCCATGGAACTATGATGTGCAGGTCCTGTATTCCATTCAAACTTATTTGAAAGTCATAAGAATGAATATCAAGCATCCAATTCAAAATCTCTATTCATTCCCTTCATTTAGTGGGAATAATGTGTAAGGGCCGAAATGGAGGTTTTGGGTTCAGAATTTTTGAGCATATATGGGTTGTGAGACCTATTCCATTGCATCCAGAGGGTCATTTCTAGTAATAATATCCTTTTTTCTTGTTTAAAAAGGTTTACGGATGACCAAGATACAACCATTCTCACCAGAACCAAGGTTTCAGTGTTAAGGAGCTCACATGTGAAGTTTCAGTTGAGGAATGCACTCTTGAGAAGATCATGAAGTTCAATGCGCCATCCATATGAAACTATCAGCTCTGATTTCATCCTCATGGCATATCCATTTCAGAACTTATCCTTCTTCTCCTCCTCCCATACTCATTCTCTCAGTTTGTAAGATCTCTCTAGCATTGAAGACTCCTTGAAGATATGAATGTTCAAACTCCTCTAATTTATGCTTAGGAGTTTCAATTTCAATTTGATGTTGTTAATAAATAATTTCAGGGACTTCAAATACTTCAGAACTGAATTTTGTAAGCCTCTAAGGTAGTTTGGATCAAGCAATTCAAAGATTAGCTCTTTAAGCACTTTTTATTGACTAGTTTTACCATTTTTGTAATTTAGAGCTATGTATGAGTCAGTTTTATGTTTTTATGCTTATTTATGAATCTTGAGACATTAATAAATCATCTCCAACCATTTCCCTAAGGATTTGAAGTCCTCGCAACCTATTTGGAAGACTTTGGAAAACTACTAGTTGAGCAGTCCAACATAGCGCCCTTGCCTCTTTTGCTCCCAAACTCAACCAGAACCTCCCAAATTTTCAAAAGAACTTTTCCAACACCTAATAAGGATTTTAATGTCTAATATATTCCATTTGGTTACATTCAGGTGTAAGCACTGAGTTTAGTTTGCATATGCTGGTGTGCCTAAGAAGCATCAAAATATACCTCATTGGCAACAATTGTTGAAATGTAAATGGCCCTAGTGCTTTGTGCATAGGAATCAAAAGTTGGCATTGAACATGATACCCTTTCTTCTGCATATCCACCCATACATTTGGTAGAACCTAAATATCCCAAATTCATAACCCAGGAGGAATCTGCTTGTGCCCTAAACTATCCCTTTCCATTAGTTCTGTTAACTAGTCTTCGTCGGTGAAAAAGTTGTACTGTAAGTTTTAAAAATTGAGATAATATCATCTGATCTTAGGTCAAGGATATTAAACCAAGGAATACCTGGACCAGATAGAGTAATAAATGTACATGTATTTGTTGATGCAGATGGGGATGGAGATCTTGACCACATAAGATCTACAAGTGGGTATGTGTTTAACCTATTTGGAGGAGCTATCAATTGGATGAGCAAGAGACAAGATGTGGTTGCACTCTCAACTACAAAAGTTGAATATATGGAAACAACTCATGCAAGTAAAGGATTTGTATGGTTGCAGAGATTATGTTTAGGTGTTGGGTTTGTACAAAAATTTGTAAGGTTAGATTGTGTTTATAGACAATCTGTAAGTGCGGACACAAACAAATATCCCTAAACCAAATGGTTCGGATCTAGAAAAAAACAAATACAAAATATAGATAACTTTCCTAGATTGATCAAATTGCAAAGTAAGTTAAGAGATAACTCACCTTTTGAGTGCAATTCCTTTCTCCTTGCTTGATCCAATTCCTTGATATCCATATCTTCAGTTGTTAGACAACATGAAACAAATGGAAAGAAACAAGTAGAGATAGCATATGATCATAAATCAATCTAGATTAGTAGTAAAAGAATCCAATCCTAAACTCTATAATGACAAGATATTTATGGAAATTATTTCTATTAATGTAATTACAAAAAGTACAAAGATAGTGGTTACAACCGAGCTTTGACGTTGTAACACCATCCCAATGATCTTAGCCTCAAATATCAAAGCTTTGCCTCGTATGGATGAAAGCGATCTCCTAGCAGAATTTCACCAGCATGTAGGTACTCTATCCTTCCTCCCCTAGCCATGGAGAGGGGGTTCATATTTATAAGCCTAAAAGGATAGGAGAGGTTGAGGATTTGAGGGAGAAGCTTAAGGGATCATTTCACTAGGTAAGGGGATCGAGTGCCACATTTCCTATCATATAGGGATAATCCTCCACGCAACCAAAGATTTGAGGAGTCAATCGAATCTTCTCTTTTTCCATTTTAACCAATAGCGACGCACCTTGCACACTAGCAACTCATGTCATTGAAGGGTGATGCCTTTTGTGCAAGGGTAACTCATGTCACCAACGCACTCTATCAATGTACAGAGCACGTCACCTAAGGTCTGACGCACCTTCCCAACGAGCAGAGCACGTTGGAGTGACAACAAAAGGTTAAAAGAGTAACATCAATTCTCCATTTAATCATTTAGCCCAAGTGCTTTAGGAATTAGGGCACATATAGAACACATAACTCAAGATGATGAGATTTTGGTGTAACAGAATGCCTCCCAAAGCATGAAGCTAGCAAACTAGGGTAGGTGAAATTCTTTGCAATATGAGGGTTCGAGGAAAGGATCATCAGTTGGAGTGACGAACAAAGACTCCTACAATGCAAAAAAATCTGAAAGCTATATGTCTCAAATGACTCATAACATGGTTGTCGACCAATACAATGCAGATCCATGGTAGTATTGACTGAATGAACACAATCGTGGCTACTAGACACAAGCGTAGATCCATGATGAGATAATTACACAGCCATGACCAATACAAAAGTGTATCCATGTGATATGACTCAAAAAATATCCATTGCAACCTGGGTAAGATACATGAGTTAACCTAGGGTCTTCAAACCAAATGCATAATGATACAAATCTAACCATGTGATTACAATATTTTGAAGTCGAACATGGTAGAAACCACTTGATTACCGGTCATTAATGTATATCGTTAACAAGCATGAGGGAAATCACCATTGAGGTTAATGATCCCCAAGGTATCATAGTACATACCGTTAAATGTGAATCAATGGGTTGAGGTCGAACATTCAATGGAATCTTTCAATAAGAAGTCAATGATGTGAATTTACTATTGAAATTTAGATATCCTGCCATTGAGGCATGCAGGCCCAAGGTACTTGATTAGTTTCTAGGTTTAATCCTTGGATGATGTGTTGAATTCGATAAGCATAAACCCATCGAAGGAGGGCCATGATGTTTCCCCTGTCACCGACATGAAACAAGATCAAATATGTTTTGGAGTAGATCAGACTATAGAGTGATGTTTGAGAGTAACTCAGGGGTGACTGACATAATAGAAGGTATAATGATTGCAGATATTGAATTGATCAATAAAATACTCTTGAACATAAAATGGCATGAATTGGCAGCATTGACATGATGAGATTGACACCGGTACCTAATGCAACTGATGATAGAAGCATTCTCTGGATGACTCGAGGAATTGGTGAGACTCAAAGACAAGCAGATTATCCAAGCGGTTCGAATGAGATGCAAATGAGTGCCATGTTAAAGAGTGACTAAGTACTTCCATTACTACAAATAAACACAAACTCTTCCCACTATTCCCCATCATGATTGATGATTACCTCTTTGTTTATTAATGAGATCGAGGAGGGTAACATATGCTCGGTATAGCTCATCCTTTGGACGAGTCCAATCTCACATGTTTTACGAACCTGAGATAGGAGGGGTTCGTCCCTGAAAGGGACCTTCGATGTCATATTTTAACGAGTCCAAAGAAGGTAAAATCGACGATGTTTCATATTTAGAGAGTCTAAAACGGTCAAAAGAAAACTCCATATGGTTCTTTTTTGTAAAAGTTAGTCTCCTCATCCGAAAAATGATAAAACAATATGAGGGAGAACTCTTCTAGTCATGATTAACTAGCATGTTAATTTTTTGTAAATAGTCCTATTGGTCCAAAAAAGGGGTAAACTATCACCATAAAGACGACAATTCAAATACTTTTACAAGTGTGAAAGAATCAAGTTCGCTCGGCAACCTTTTCCTATTTAGGGAGTATGAAAAGAGCTTAAAGAAGGGCTCCAAGGAGGTTCCTTTTTCGTAAGCATTTCATGAGCCCAAAAAAGAGATAAAATATAACTCGGTGACTTATTCTCATGTTTTTATGAGCACGAGAAGGAACAAAGACTCAACTCGATACCTTTAATGCGTAATTTTAACAAGAGTAAAATTCTTTACCATTTCATTTTTTACCAAGTTGGAATAGTGAAAAGCTCTTTGGAACTCGATCTTTCGACGACGATTGCGGAAGCCTCGGTCAGCCAATCAACCTCCCACCAGTTGCAGGGAAGCTTAAATCTCATCTTCTAGCTTTTCAATGGTTTGAATTTTGGTTTAAATGCAATTTTTTGGGTTTTTGGGGTCATTTTGGAGGGGAATTTGGCCGCCCTGGGCAACGTGCTTTGCCCTTTCGGGAAGTGCATCACTAGGGGTATGGTGTGCTTCTCCTATGTTCAAAGTGCGTCATTGGCGTATTGTCTTCACATGCAGGGTGCGTCGGTGCAATTTGACTTCCAAAATTAATAATGGGGCCCAAAAGACAAATTCCAAAGCATTGAAAAGGGTCTAATATTTATCTTATTGATGTTTATGCAGATCTTGGCCACTAAGATGGTCCAATGGAAGGAGCATGAAAATGAACTTGAAGATGCACAAGTGGCAAATGACCCACACTCCGTAAATGCTTTGCGGGGGTGTGGATTGCTTAAATTTATTCATGTCCAAGGGATGAGGGCGCAAGTGCAGTTATTACACTAGTTGATTCGATTATGGGATGCAAATCAACAGTTATTCAGAGTGGGAGCTCATATTCTTACTTTGGATGTGGAGGACATCTATTTTTTGATAGGGATGTCGAGGCGTTGGGCCTCTATATCACTATCCGGACCTCGGGGTAGTGACCAGTCTACTGAGAGTCTCATTGCAAAGTTTTGTACACTGGGCACACAAATATTAGGTGGGAAAATTCCAATAAAAATGTACAAGATCGACCTCTGAGAACCATTCTTTGACTATTGAGTGCGTGGTGGGAAACAAGGCTTCTCATTGGACCACTAAGGCCCATATGTTATACACCATCGAGTGCATGGCGCCGAATATTTTCAATTGGTGTGAGGGGATCCTCGTGAGTTTGAAATATCAACTGACCAAATGCCGTAGGGGTGAGTTGAAACAATTTGGATATGGTTCCATCGTGGTATCCTTCTCCCTGGAAAGGGTTCCACTGCTTCGTTCGCAGGTTAAGCTTGACGATATGGATCCGCGAGATCTGCATATGGTGAGGTGGTAAGATGTAATGGCCCTCCTGTTAACACCCAAAAAGTTCTCACTACCTCATCTCCCTCATTACATGACTCATTTGTCCATATTTCCTACCATATTTGCCTCCAAAACCTTAAAAAATAATTAAAAAGCCTCCAAAAGGCCAAAACCCCCCCTTTTTCCCCAAAATAATGTAAATTCCTCCAAAAATAGCAAAAACCCTTTAAAAAGGGAATAAAAACTACAAAAAAGAGGAAAAAGAGGGGAAAAAGGAAGCAAAAACCCTATACAGCTGACCTAAACCATATGGTGCCCAAAACCATGGGTCAGCACTCCACCACTAAAACCCTATAAATAGGTGATGGAGGCTCCCCATTTCACATCCACAATCTTCCCTATCCTCACTCTGCCAAAATCACTCCTGAAACCCTAGCTCACCCTTTTGAGCTAATTTCACATTTGAGTGCCCCTTTGGCCCATATCCAAAACATTTTGGAGAAGGAGAAGGAACAACACTGGAGCTTGGAAGCAGCCCTCCTGGCCTACTGCAAGAGCTTCACCAACCTCACACTGAAGGTATAATCAATACAAAAACCATTTTTATTATCTTTATGTTATTTTATGCACATGCTTAGAGTAGTTTACTGTTTTATTTACTCTCTTGTTTTATCATTTTACTGAACTGCTACTAAGGAGTCCCTTCTCCTTACTAGGTGCCCATTTGCACTAGCTAGGGTGAAACCCTAGCTACAGTTTTGGCGACTCCCCTAGTGTTCCTTTGAATTTCTGGTTATAGTTTTTAAAAAGTTTTGTTTTCTGCAAATATTTTTCTGTTTTCCCCTTTCGGCTGTCCCTTTCGGCAGTTGGGTTTGCTGCCGTAAATCACATCTTTTTCCTCCACAGCTGCGATCTGACCGTGGCTTCCAGACTGTTACCTGCGATCCAACCACGGCTCTCAGACTGTTTCCTGTGATCTCTGCGTGGCTTTGAGTCTGTTTCATGCGATCTGACCGCAGCTCTCAGCCTGTTTCCCGCGATCCGACCGTGGCTATTAACATGTTCACTGCGATCCGCCCACAGCTTTCAGCCATTTTCCTACGGTTCACCCGCGGCCTTCAGCCATTTTCCTGTGGTTCGCCCACAGCCTTCATCCATTTTCCTGCAGTCCACCCGAGGCCTTCAGCCATTTTCCTGTGGTCCACTCGCGACTTTTAACCATTTTCCTGTGGTCTGCCCGCGGCCTTCAACCATTTTCCTGCGGTCCACTTGCGGCCTTTAGCCATTTTCCTGCGATCTTCCTGTGGCTATGAGCCTATTTCCCGTGATCTGACCACGCAATTTCGCCGCAGACCCGCGATCTGTTTTCTGCACTTTTTCCCTATTTGAACCCAACACTTTGCTACAATATTTTATGCACCTGCACAGCCACCTGTCCTATCTGCAGCCATCCTTACCTATAGCCTTTTTTCCTGCAGTTTGCTTTCTGTTCCATTTACAGAGTTTTTCAAAGTTTAAGCATTTCAATTGAAAAAGAGAAAATTTTGCATTTCAAAGTTTAATTTCTGCATTGTTATTATTAGTTAGAAAGTTGCCCACCCCATGGCACTTTTACCTGGGTTCATTATCTCACACGCACACACTCTGTCACCTAATTCAAGTGAGCCCTAAAATACTACTTAACACAACCAACATTCTAACCCCACTTGGGGAACACATAAGAATATTGTAGTTAGGTAGGGTCGGGGGGATAGGCATCCAAATAACACCCCTCGGTCACTTACACTTGAGACATAGTTGTTGTCCATTAGGGAACCAAAATACCCTAGTATTTTTTGGCATGGTAACAACCAATTTATCAGAGGGCCTCTCCCCTAAGAGGGTTGAAGTAGCCAGACTGGTTCCGGAGGCCTGAGTGGAATACCGCAATCCATTCAGTAATCGAAGGATACCTTTCGTAGTTCTCGGTGTACCACCCGTATGGGGGTACAGCGGTGATAGAACCAAATTGCAGATTCACCTTTTCTGGATGTGTCATGAATGGGGTATCTTAGTTGCCTTTCTTCTAGGATTGTCTACCTGGTGTCCCTCCTAGTAGGGGGATATCTTTAGCCACTTGGCTCTACTATCCATATTGTCTGACTTGGATTTCATCACCTTGCAAAGGATATGTCTGGTTGAGTTAGAATACTATTTAGCTAGGTGTTTGCATGCTCCCTTACCTCCCTTTTGTCTAGTGAGTCCACTATTTTTTATTTTTTAGGAAACCTGCTGCTTGTTGGTATTCTGACCATTTTTGTTGACACTCCACTTATTTTCACACAACTGTTATAGTGAGTGTTTTGAGCTAGTTGTTGGACTGAGTGCCATATTTTTGCACTCTCCTTCTACACACTCGGCTGCATTAGGGTTTTTGAGCTATTTTTCACTCGACACAACCCCTAGATACTTGACACCATCTGCCACCATTGAGTCCCCGAGACATTCTCGACACCTCCGGGGCCAGCCCCTGCAGCACAGTTCACTTGACACCACCCGTCATAGATGTAGAGCTTCATCACTCGACTCCACTCGTTGACGACGCAGAGCTCCGTCCCCCAGCACTGATGCCCCCTATTTTACCTCTGATTTTGAGGCAGAGTCCAAGAACCCCACTTATACTGCACCAACTAGCCCCATGGCTGGCATGACTTCCAACCCTTTCTTTGTAGGGACCATTGGTGGAGCATCCACCACCACCCCAACTACCACAACTGCTTTAGGTATTCCCTTGATGGGGCCCACATCCACCATTCCGATCACTATACCTATTCCAGTGACTAGCATACCCATCTCAAATCCACTAGTGACTCACACTACCCTTGGTGGTGCAGGACCATCCCATACCACCTTGTAGGACCATCCCATACCACCTTCGTTCCTCCACCCGGGGGCAACGTCCCCAACCCAAACCCAACCCCTCCACTTGGGGGCATTGGCCCGAACTTGGTCACAACTACTACTATGTCATATCCTTCTACTAGTTTTCCATTCATGGCTTGTCTCAACCTTCCTGACCTAGCCATACTGACTAACGATCCCATCAGACATGACCCTGCGTGGCCTCACATGCCTACCAAACTCCCATCAGACATCCCTAAGTTTGAGGGCAAGGCAGGTGAAGACCCCCAGAACCACATTATGTCCTTCCATCTATGGTGTTCCTCCAACTCCATAGTGGATGACTCTGTCTGACTCCGTCTGTTACAGCACACCCTCACTGGGTCTGGAGCTAAGTGGTACATCGAGCAGCCCCATGGGACCCATGCCACCTTTACTTCCCTTGCCTCGACCTTCCTACAGTTCTTTCAGTTACCTTTCCACTATAACACGAGAGTTGAGATCCTACTATCTTGTAGACAGAACACGGCCAACCACATCACTGACTACATTCATGAGTGGCGTCGACGCCGAAGCCTCTGCAAAATCAAGTTAGATGACCATATCTTCTTAGATTGGTTTCTAAAATCTCTCCTTCCTGTCATTGCCAAGGATGTGGCATCCGAGCGACCCCAGTCCGAAGAAGAGGCCATCCTCAAAGCCCAGCAATTTAACCTTATTTACGCCCATTCTGGTTATCTATATTCCATCATATCTGATGCCCCCCGTGGTGATTCTTCCCGACACGATGCACCGGGGGCATCCCATGCCGCAGATGGCATCATTGGCCATATTGCCTTGCATAACTAGCCCTTTTCCATAGCACGCACTAGCCGTAGCCCCGACCTTTCGCGGGCTACATCCCATTCTGGAGCAACCAATTCATATGCTCCCATGGCACATCACCACCATTCCCACGGACCCTCATGTCCACCTCAGTTCTTTGGCCATGCATCCCCCGCTTATGCCCCCCTGGTCGCACCTCAGCCATATTACCACCCGCAGGCCACACCAGCTCCTGTATCCTCTCAATCCCCCCTGCTTATTATCCTCCACAGGCAGCACCTGCGGCAAACCTACAACCCGTCACATAGACGTATCAGCAACCCCCACAAGGTTCAGCACCTGCACCGCCTCCACCCACTTATTATCCACCGCATCCTGCACAACCCTAGAACCGACCTGCTGCCCAAGGGCAAGTGTATGCCCAACATAATCCACAATAGAACCAAAATAACCAACGCCAACAAGGCCAGCAAAATCACGGCAAAGGACGTAACCGCGGGAACAACCCCCCTCCAGAACAAGGCGGCCAGCCCCCTAATCCCCCAAACAATAATAACGCAGCACCTGCCAACCAGAATCCTGATCGACGCCCAAACAAGCCAAAAATCCTAATTTGTGAACAAACCATCCTTGTTCTATTTGCGGGGTCTATGGCCACTACACACACACTTGCCCTCATTTGGAGAGGGCTCGGCAACTCTAGACTAATGACGCCCACCACCAAGGGCATGCGGCTCCTCAGGCACCGCCTAACCCCCCACCACCTCAGAATCAACCCTTGGTGCTACAAAACCCTTTACCAACCCAAGGCATAGTGAACACTCAACCGTTGGCTTCCCCTCAAGGAAATGCACCTCCACAATAGCAAATCACTTATGCCGCTCCTGATCAACCCATGATAGACTCAGGTACCCATCACTTGTTAATGATGACATCTGCCGATGTCAACCTTCAAACCCGTCGGAACCAATATGACTCCACCCCTGAAGCCCCTCCCCCCGACAAAAACACCAACGATCATCCCATCGATCAGTCGTTAAGAATACCTCTGGCTCCACTAGATGGCACCTCCAAAGCCCCTCGCTTTCCACTTCGCCGCATCAACAATAACCCCAATGCTCGCACTGCGTCTAATTACAACATTGTAGATGACTTAGCCCAGTCTCCCACAGCCATGTCTGCGTTGGAAGTCTTAAAAAAATGTCTTACACAGCGCAAGACTTTGCTCTCAGCCATTGGTGCTATTGACTCAAATGATTCACGAATGGTGGCCTTCGATTTGGACCAATCGAAACCATGCCTGCCTTCCACTTTAGCTTTCCAAGTTCATGTATCCTTTCGGAATCTTGTCATCCATCGGTGCATCATCGATGAAGGTGCCTCTACATGCGTTATGTCCACATTCGTTTGGCAGAAGTTGGGATCCCCTACTCTCTAGCAGTCCACCACTGCGTTGAGAGCCTATGACGACCGTTCGGCTCAACCCCAAGGTCTTTTAGCTAATGTCCCTATCTAGTTGGCTGGTAAAATAGTGCTTATTGACATAGAGGTCATCAACGTCCAACTTGATTATAACCTCTTACTTGGCCACAGTTACATGTATGCCATGCGGGCGGTTGCCTCATCCGTTTTTCGTACCATGATGTTCCCCCATGACGGACGCGTGGTCAAGGTTGATCAACTCACCTATTACGATCCCAATGCCCCCGTTGCACTCGAAAATGTTCTCCCCATGGTTGAACAACCTATTTGTGGTGCAACTACCTCGTTGGTTTCCTCAGTAGGACCGGATTTTACTCAGATACGCCGATGACTTCAACATTCCAAGCCATTCCACCCCCGTCACCCACGATCAAAATATTTGACTTATGTACCCTTTCCCACAATACACCAACACCCAACCATCAACTGCCCTTGCTACCTCAACCACCATTGGTACCTAGTCATTTTGGTGTTACACCCATCCATACAATCCCCTTCTTGTTCCCCCCTTCGGGAGTAGTAAGCGCCCCGGTTATGGCTACTCTTAGCCTCCCTGGTTTAACTTTAGGATTACCTGTATGGTACATCACGCCTCCCGTTACCCCTCCAACACCAAATGTCGTCCTACAACCGGTGCAACCCATCAGCACTACTAGTCAACCACCTCCTAGTGTCACTACCCCTTCCTCATCTACTAATCCATCCCCTCTTATCAAGCACACTGGGGGCAGAGGCCCACAACCATACACTGCTTTACCCTCGCCCAAAATGGTTAAAAACCCCCCTGTGTTCCGTGCTCCTCCCACATGCTCGTTGTGTGATGAATTGGGCCATCCTACCCATCAATGTCCACAATTACTCGCATTACAAGAGCACATGCAAATGCTTGACGATGACCCCAACATCCCGGTTGTCCAACTCAACCTGACCCCTAAGCCTCGTGATAAATCACTGCGTACCAACCACCCTTGTGCAATATGCGGTATTTACGGCCATTACTCACATCACTGTCCCGATCTCCCATATTATAGAGTAGCTCTCTATGAGATGAATAACTTGGACCTCGAGACGGATCCCCCCACCATTGAGGAGATCCACCCCCCAGTATCCCCGTCATCTGGAGAGATTAATACCATTTATATGATCTCTTCTACTACCACTCCCCCGTCAACTAATTTGACAACTCAGAGTTTCCACCATGATGAGGAGATTCTAGAGGCTCTTACTACCCCTAATTACCCCTGGGAGGATATGCACCATCGTTCCTATTTCCTCCCGGAAGAGTCCTCCCCCACCACAACCACCCAATTTTTGGTTGAGTCCAAAGATTTCCTCCCCACCAAATTCGACTGGTTTAAAGAGCCCATTCCCGCTCCCGATGCCTTCGAGGAAGGTAACATGGCCAATATCTCACCCACAATCCACATTGATATCTCTGCCCCAGCTAGTGCTCATGAACTCATTACTTTGGGAGCCTCCTGCATCGAGTACGAGATCAGAGAGTACAAGAAACTTTTCCAAGAGTTCCGCGATGTCTTTGCCTGGTCCTACACCGAAATGCCTGGTCTTTCCCCCACTATCATCGAGAACCACATCGACACCTCTGAGTTAGGGGGCATAATAGATTACCTCGACCCTGGGATAGGGGGCATGATCAACCATTTTGAACCTTCCCCATCACATCTATCTCAGCGTTTCAATGATCCCATTGTTCAAACCAACACATATGTGATCCACAATCACAAACCCCATGCGCATAGCATGGGGGCAGGTCATTAAACCTGCTCACATTTTCACATGCATGATCTCAACCATTTTTTAGGTCACATGTCACTTGTCTATATGATTTGATTCCATACACCTAGTATTCTGCCCCCGCGGGTCATCATTTCTCCCCACCACTGCATCCTTGGCTTGGTGGACTCAACTTTATTTATAGTCATTTTTAACCTCATTTTTCCTTTGCCATTATGGATTCCATTCTCCGAACCGTTTCCACCACTGGACTCAGCACGATGAGACCGTCATGATGGTCGACTCATTTTCTTATTTTTTTCGAACCGTTTTTTTTAGCATTTTTTCTAGACACCTCTCGTCGCCTTGGTTTGCGTGCCATATCATCCGTAGCCCATTTTTGATATAATTTATGTCATCAGATTCATTTTTCCACGCTCGTGATGATGCTTGAGATCATTTCTCGCTCTCCCCCGAGATTTTTTGGGTATTTTTTCCAAAACGCCCCCCGTCACCTCGGTTCACGTGCCACATCGGCCGTTATCTATTTTTGACACTTTTTATATTGCTGGATTCAGTTTTTTGAGCTCGTGATGACGCTTGAGATCATTTCTCGCTCTCACCAGATATAGTTTCAACATGATGTCCCGACACCTTGCTACCTCGATTTGCGCACCACATTGGTCGCCATCGGATTGTTAAACTTTTTTACATAAGCCACTCACTCCATTCATACTGCAATTATTTCGTTATTTTGCCACCATTCATCATCCCGCAAGAAGGCCCACCAGTGTTCCCTCCCACCCTCGTTCTAGGTTCTCATCGATGTTCCTTGATTGAGCACTTCTTCCTTGCCTTGGCCATTCCTTTTGTTCGGTATAATTTTATCCCTTTTTCGGGCCGGACAAGACCTTTACGAAAAAGGCACTTAGCGAGTTTCTGTTAAGCTCTTTTCTGACTCCTAAAAGAATGAAAAGATCGCCGAGCAATCTTGCTTTCATGCTCATTAAAGTACCTAAAAGGGCGTCTATCTGGTATAAGTTTAACCCTTTTCCGGACTTGGTAGACTAATTACAAAAAAGGAATACTCTAGTCACACCGGCTAGAAGAGTTCTTCATTGCATCCTTTAATGCTTCTTCGGGCCTTGGAGACTAACACACAAAAAAGCACCCCCCCCTGGAGTCTTCTTATTGCTTTTAGACTCTCTAAAATTGAAAGCAACCACGATCATGCAATGTCCTGGGCTCGTACAAATCCACACGATGGTACCATTCCATTGTTTCAGAGTCTTCTTATCGCTTTCAAACTCCTTAAAATTGAAAGCAATCACGAGCATGAACTGTCCTGGGCTTGTATAAATTCACACGACAGTACCATTTTGAGCACACTTCTCCCAGCTCCTTAAACCATGAAGAAGCCCCCACCAGTTCCCATTGGCACTATGATCAATCCTCTCGGAAGCACCCCTAATAAGGTTGCTTTTGTTCAGAGTATTCTATAGCCTCCTGTCATCTTACACCAACTTGAGTATCACTCATCCCAGTGACCCTCCTTGCTCCATTAAAGTTATGATCCCCTTCCCACCAGTCAGTTTCATCTGCTTCCTGATCACCCCCACCATCATACTCTGAACAAAGGAAGTTTGAGTCCACCCACTCTATTTGCCCAGTTATTCCCCACCCCCACAATATGTTAGTCCTACCATCAGTACTCTCACACTTCGGTTCTCCACCTCGTGCTCCTATCAAGGAAACATCATTGCCTTGGTAGTTGCAAGTCTCCCTCTGTCGACGCCAGCCCATCTATTCCAAAGGATAGACCCAGAGGTCCCTGCGCCTTGGACTCATCACCATCTGTGGTGAGTTCCTACGGACCATTTTGAGAGGAGTCATTAGTGCCTCTCCAAATGGTTGTTTCTCACATGCTCGACTTCAACACCTTGATCGCATCGCTGAGGATCGCGCAGGGTATATATCCTTTCAGTTATTGGTCGAAGACCCCGAATTCCCCCCAACTCTATCACATTGGTGAGTCACTTTGGAACACACAATTATATGTTCCTATGGATGTCCGGGTTGCGTTGGCGATTGTATTCAGAAGCCATCCAGTTCTATGCTTCCTTGAGTACCCAGTTCAGTTCCAGTTCAGTGTACCATTGAGGGTATGACTCCCCGTCACTATGATCCAACAGCTCATCAGTTCCTCTGGTACCATACTCAGCAGCACTCTTGTTATTCTAACGTATCAGTTCTTCAGCTTAGACATGGTCATCCCAGAAGTATGTTCCAGATTCTGTGTCCCCTCTGGACCCTTATGATGTACACAGTGGTTCTCCATGTATCCTTTAGGTCCCCATTTTTGGGCCTCATTGTTATTTTTTATATATCTTGATATGAGCATGGGTATGCCTGCCTCGTCCATATATTGAGATTCTTCCTCATTCATTATTTGAGGCCATGTATATTTCCGGTCCCCATTTTTTGGAACCCCTTGTTATTGTTCTATATCTTGATATGAGCATGGGAATGCCCGCCTCGTCCATATGTTGAGATCATTCCTCATTCATTATTGTGTACTTTCAGTTTTTGCAGTTTGTTCGGGACCATTGTTCCGGGCTATAGTTCGTTTCTTCTCCTCTCCACATCCCAGGAAAACCATAAAAAGCTTATGATGTCTCTCGGCCATATGATGAGCTCCTTCCCTCACACATCAGGGGGCATTCTGTTAACACCCAAAAAGTGCTTACTACCTCATCTCCCTCATTACATGACTCATTTGTCCATATTTCCTACCATATTTGCCTCAAAACCTTAAAAAACCATTAAAAAGCTTCCAAAAGGCCAAAAAACTATTAAAAAGGCCTCCAAAAGGCCAAAAACACCCTTTTCCCCCCAAAATAATGTAAATTCCTCCAAAAATAGCAAAAACCCTCTAAAAAGGGAATAAAAAATACAAAAAAGAGGAAAAAGAGGGAAAAAAGGAAGCAAAAACCCTATACAGTTGACCTAAACCATATGGTTCCCAAAACCATGGGTCAGCACTGTACCACTAAAAACCTATAAATAGGTGATGGAGGCTCCCCATTTCACATCCACAATCTTCCCTATCCTCACTCTGCCAAAATCACTCCTGAAACCCTAGCTCACCCTTTTGAGCTAATTTCACATTTGAGTGCCCCTTTGGCCCATATCCAAAACATTTTGGAGAAGGAGAAGGAACAACACTAGAGCTTGGAAGCAGCCCTCCTGGACTACTGCAAGAGCTTCACCAACCTCACATTGGAGGTATAATCAATACAAAAACCATTTTTATTATCTTTCTGTTATTTTATGCACATGCTTAGATTAGTTCACTGTTTTATTTACTGTCTTGTTTTATCATTTTACTGAACTGCTACTAAGGAGTCCCTTCTCCTTAGTAGGTTCCCATTTGCACCAGCTAGGGTGAAAACCCTAGCTACACCACCATGGAGGCGATGGTCCTATGATCACATACAAGTCAACCTTCTTCAGGTGGCTATGTGGGAAACTCCTCATGGTTGATGATTATTCCTATGCAGGTACTGATTTCAGAGGGGATATTGATCTGGCTCTTCCGGAAGGAGAGAAATGGGGAGACATTGGTAATAAATATACTCTTCTTGTTTCTATGTATTTTGTGATTTTTATTGTTTTTTTGTGTGGTACTGATATCTCATATTTGGTTCATGCAGATATTGGTCCATCCCGACCGGCGGGTTCCTCTCCGATCGAGAGGAGGGGAGTTGTTCGAAAGATGGCAACAGTTCATCAGGAGGTAATGGAGGAACTAGATGAGATGGAGGAGAACCTCCAGTGGTTGACTACCGATATACCAGATATTTCTATTGATGATCTTCCTCGACATTGCTAGTGCAGGACAGCTGGAGTGTCGAGACAATTTGGTTGGCTACTTCGTAGAGTGGCTAGGGCCATTATATGCTTTCATGAGCATCCTTAGGGATATGATGCATGTATGATGATATAATGAAATCCATAGGTTTTAGATATTGTAGATATGATCTACTTGAAAGCTTATGAGCTTCATATTTTTGTATTAGTACCACTTTTGTATACCATTTTGCTAGACATGATATATATAAAAACATTATCTAGCGGTTTTATACATGTGTTTCTATGATGGATTTTGGATCTTATGTATGTTTGTTTATACATTATGAGTAGTTTACATGTTATGTTGTTTTATGCATCTTTGATACAAATGTTTAGGAATGTGCAATATACGAATCTAATACAAAATTAGCTAAGGAATCGGAAACCGCGTTCATACTTCTTGGAATGTGTAGGTATTTAATGGACTCATAAGACCTTTCCAAGAGGTGTACCCACCAAAAGAAGAAGATTAATATAGGGTCACAAATAGCGTAGACATAGATCAAATGAGATACCACTAGTTGAGAATCGAGGTAGATAACAATGTGGTCCACACCGAGTTAAAAAACGTTGGTCAATAATCTAATCACTGCGTGATATTCAATGACGTTATTGGTTGCAGGACCTAGGAAAATTCCTCTCGAGGTTATTAGTTCACCGGCAGGGGAATAGAGTACCCATCCCTCCAAAGCGAGGTTGCGGGTGTGCCGTCTAGTGCTGTCTGCAAATCCATAGCATGTTTACATCTTCACATTTAGGAAGAACATGGTATAAGCCAAAAATTGAGATGAGATCCTAGCACACTAAAATAAAGTGTCACAACAAACATAAATACATGTCATGTACAATATATACAAAGTACTAATGCAAAATAGCTCAAGCATAGTACCGCTTTAGGTAGAGCCCATTGCAAGGATCCCTTAGGGATATTCTGTCATAATCGACTAATTCACAGGCTCCCTTTTTCCAAAACATGTTTCACTACATATGGACCATGCCACATGGACTCAAGTTTTCCTGCCCCTAGTTTATTGTGTTTTTGGTTGTAAGTAAGGACCAAATCACCCTCATTGAAGATACAGGGTTTTACGAATTTATCGTACTAGGCCTTGATGAGTTTCTTATGTGCTTCGTTAGCTAGAGCTGCGTCATGACGGGTTTTTGGGGTCATTTTGGAGGGGAATTTGGCCTCCCTGGGTGATGTACTTTCCCCTTTCAAGAAGTGCATCACTAGGGGTATGGCGCGCTTCTCCTATGTTCAAAGTGCGTCGTCGGCGTATTGTATTCACATGCAGGGTGCGTCGGTGCAGTTTGACTTCCAAAATTAATAATGGGGACCAAAAGACAAATTCCAAAGCATTGAAAAGGGTCTAATAGTTATCCTACCGATGTTTATGCATATCTTGGCCATTAAGATGGTCCAATGGAAGGAGTGTGAAAATGAACTTGAATATGCACAAGTGGAAAATGACCCACACTCCGTAAATGCTCTGTGGGGGTGTGGATTGCTTAAATTTATTCATGTCCAAGGGATGAGGGCGCAAGTGCAGTTATTAGACTAGTTGATTCAATTATGGGACCCAAATCAACAGTTATTCAGAGTGGGTGCTCATATCCTTACTTTGGATGTGGAGGACATCTATTTTTTGATAGGGATGTCGAGGCGTTGGGCCCTTATATCATTATCCAGACCTCGGGGTAGTGACCAGTCAACTGAGAGTCTCATTGCAAAGTATTGTACGCTGGGCACACAAATGTTAGGTGGGAAAATTCCCATAAAAATGTACAAGATCGACCTCTGAGGACCGTTCTTTTACTATTGAGCGAGTGGCAGGCAACAAGGATTCTCATCAGACCACTAAGGCCCATATGTTATATGTCATCGAGTGCGTGGCACCAATTGTTTTTAACTGGTGCGAGGGGATCCTCATGAGTTTGAAATATCAACTGACCAAATTCCATAGGGGTGAGTTGAAACAATTTGGATATGGTTCCATCGTGGTATCCTTCTTCTTGGAAAGCGTTCCACTGCTTCGTTCGCAGGTTGAGCTTGACAATATGGATCCACAAGATCTGCATATGGTGAGGTGGTAATAGGTAATGTACCGCCATGGAGGCGATGGGCCTACGATCACATACGGGTCAACCTTCTTCAGGTGGTTGTGCAAGCAACTCCTCATGGTTGATGATTATGCCTATGCGGGTACTGATTTCAGAGGGGATCTTGATCTGGCTCTTCCAGAAGGAGAGAAATGGGGAGACATTGGTAATAAATATACTCTTCTTGTTTCTATGTATTTTGTGATTTTTATTGTTTTTTTGTGTGGTACTGATATCTCATATTTGGTTCATGCAGATATTGGTCCATCCCGACCGACGGGTTCCTCTCCGATCGAGAGGAGGGGAGTTGTTCAAGAGATGGCAATAGTTCATCAGGAGGCAATGGAGGAACTAGATGAGCTGGAGGAGAACCTCCAGTGGTTGACTATCGATATATCAGATATCTGTATCGATGATCTTCCTCGACATTTCTAGCACAGGATAGCTGGAGTCTCGGGACGATTTGGTTGGCTACTCCATAGAGTGGCTAGGGCCATTATATGCTTTCATGAGCATCCTTAGGGATATGATGCATGTATGATGATGTAATGAAATACATAGGCTTCAGATATTGTAGATATGATCTACTTGAAAGCTTATGAGCTTCATATTTTTGTATTAGTACCACTTTTGTATACCATTTTGCTAGAAATGATATATATAAAAACATTATCTAGAGGTTTTATACATGTGTTTCTATGATGGATTTTGGATCTTATGTATGTTTGTTTATACATTATGAGTAGTTTACATGTTCAGCTGTTTTATGCATCTTTGATACAAATGTTTAGGAATGTGCAATATACCAATCTAATACAAAATTAGCTAAGGAATTGGCAACCGTGTACATACTTCTTGGAATGTGTAGGTATTTAATGGACTCATAAGACCTTTCCAAGAGGCGTACCCACCGAAAGAAGAAGATTAATATAGGGTCACAAATAGCGTAGACATGGATCAAATGAGATACCACTAGTTGAGAATCGAGGTAGATAACAATGTGGTACACACCGAGTTAAAAAAAGTTGGTCAATAATCCAATCACTACGTGATATTCAACGACGTTATTGGTTGCAGGACCTAGGAAAATTCCTCCCGAGCTTATTAGTTCACCGACAGGGGAATAGAGTACCCATGCCTCCAAAGCGAGGCTGCGGGTGTGCCGGCCAGTTCCGTCTGCGAATCCATAGCATGTTTCCATCTTCACATTCAGGAAGAACATGGTATAAGCCAAAAATTGAGATGAGATCCTAGTGCACTAAAAGAAAGTGTCACACCAAACATAAATACATGTCATGTACAATATATACAAAGTACTAATGCAAGATAGCTCAAGCATAGTATCGCTTTAGGTAGAGCCCATTGCCAGGATCCCCTAGGGATATTCTGTCATAATAGACTAATTCATAGGCTCCCTTTTTCCAAAACATGTTTCACAACATATGGACCATGTCACATGGACTCAAGTTTTCCTGCCCCTAGTTTATTGTGTTTTTGGTTGTAAGTAAGGACCAAATCACCCTCGTTCAAGATACGGGGTTTTATGGATTTATTGTACTAGGCCTTGATGAGTTTCTTATGCGGTTCATTAGATATAGCTGCGTCACGACGAGTTTCGTTGAGTTTTACCAAGTATAAGAATCGTTCTTCCTCGACAGTTGTGTTCGGTAAGAGTTCGACACCTAGTTTTAGAGATGGAATCTCACACTCAACTATTAGAGTAAATTTCAATTTCAAATGGGCCTTCCAAAAATAATACAAATTCCATGTCATCATGTATTAGCCAATCAAAATGCTTTAAAATTAAAAAAGGGAGCCCCTAAAAAAATTGGAGGGAAAAAATAAAAACTACTTTTTGGATCGTATTTTCAACTTATCTCCTTGTAGGTTTACTCAAATTTCAAGAGAGAGGACTCGTTGGATGCATAATTTAATTATGCATCCAACAAGTACCCATGTTGCATACTTTTAACAACATCCACACCATGAAAACTTGAAAACACATTTAAAAAGGCATTTTCTCTCACTAGAAACACGTTTTTAAATGTATTTTCAATTTTTCATGGTGTGGATGTTGTTAAAAGTATGCAACATGGGTACGCGTTGGATGCATAATTTAATTATGCATCCAACGAGTCCTCCCGCTTGAAATTTGAGTAAACCTACAAGGAGATAAGTTGAAAATATGATCCAAAAAGTAGTTTTTTAACTCTCTCTCTACTATTATTTTATTATTTTCTTATTCTTTTCCTTAGGAGGCCCATTTTTTACCCAAATTTCCTCTAATTGGAAATAATTCCTCTAGTCCATACACCGACTAGAAGGGTGTGAAACCAGTGGTGGTTTTGACGGAATGTAATGTCCCCATTCAAATAAATTTCAAAAGAGGAAATTCCACCAATCTACTAGTTTCCTAGGTTGGGGTGGAAACATTGGAATTTTGAATAAGGGAGATAATAAACCCCAAATGGACATTATATTTACATAAATATATTAAAAGGGGTTAAATAAATATTTATGATAGGAAAATAAGGTGGCACTTGGTCATGGAGACACATTGGTGGTGTGGGACCCACATAAAGCTAGATTCTTCATGCCACATTGAATTCTATTCTCACCCATTCGAATCCAAGGTGGATTCTAATGATCTTGGGGAGTTGGAAGGAAAATATACTTGGAATGACTCAATGAAGGTCAAATTGGAGTGGAAGCGTGACTCCCATGGAAGAGGAAGAGGCAATTTGGAGCTAGTGGGACACTTGGACTAGATTCCCTAGCACTATGACAACAATGATGAAGATGCTATGACACTTATGACAAAAATCAGACCTGAATGCTGACATATGACATATATGACATGTCATGGCTAAACATATCCTCCAAGAAGGCGCACAAGGGAGTTAGGGCATCCAAAGAGACACCCATTTGAAATGAGGGAGACTAGGAATTGTTGGACAAGTGGCACACATTGGAATCTCTTCCCAACTTGAGTTGGCATGAGTCTTTTGGAAGGAATTCGACCCAAGTAGGTATTTTGAAGTTTATAAAAGTCAAGAACAAAGAAGGAGAGTAGCTTTTGATCATTTGATCTTTTTCATTTGGAGAGGAGAGATAGTAGAGTGTTATTTTACTTGCTTTAGCACCAATTTCGAATGTGAAAGATTCCCATCCTAATTGGAAATTGGAGAGGCCATTTAGACCTTTAATTTGGAGCTACAATGGATTATTTTGTTACAGGTTGAAGCTACAGGGCAGCTCATGGTCACATTTATTTCAGCTTGCTTCTACAACCATTCTCTCATTTCTTGGCATATTCTTGCTCCTTGAGGAGAGGCGCACTTGGTGAGGTGATGATCTCTTTGAGATATCCCTTGAGGCCCCATATATTTGTAATATGGTATATATACTCTATATTTACTGCTCAGAATACTTTCAGATCGAAATTCCAATATATTTCATGTACAAATGCTAAATTATGAATAAATGGTGTCATTTCCCCAATACCTTGTCATTTGCACTTGAAGTGGTGTCAAATTCGAATGGTTCATCCAATATCTGATATATTAATGTTGTATGGAGTGAAATTAATATGCTGAAGAAGTTTCATATTCATTAGACAAGCATTTGGATCAATATTCTTAAGTTTCATAACAATTTGTGAAGATTTACTATCATTTCCCCCTATGTCAAAGCTAGTATACAAACATCTGATTTATGGGAGTTGCATAAACTTATAGAAACTTATTAATGATGAATTGGGGAGACCATTGAATTCATTTATTAGTTCCATGTCTATGTTCTGAAATTTGGGAAGGTTTTACAGTGTTTGGGAAGCCATCTTTGTCTCCTACCCTTGGGGATTGTGAACCTCGATTTGACTAGTAAAGTTCATCATTTTTACATGATTATAAATGAATGTTGAATAAGTGTTTTAAGAGTGTCAAAGGATCGATAAGACTAATTTACATGTTTGAATACCTTCCAAACTCATTTAGACCCAATTCAGAACCATTTGGAGCAATTTGGAAGCAGTTGAGTCAATACTAGTCTAAGGGTCGAATTGGCCAAAAATTAAAATTTTTCCTAGTTTGTGCAAATTCTTAAAAAGGGACACTACACGGAAGTCCTATATGCCCAAATGGATAAAAAATGCATCACATTCCAATTTGACTTGTGTGTACCCACCATGCGCTAAATCATGGTTTTCAAGACCTTGTTAATGGCCTCTACTTGTCCATTTGATTGAGGATAGTAAAGGGTTGAGTTTTCATGCCCAAAACCCAACTTAGCGCTTAGTTCATCCACCATATTGTTTTGGAAATGTGATCCATGATCGGTGATGATGGATTGAGGGACTCCGAACCTCACAATGATGTTATTAAACATAAATAGTGTGGCAGTTTCGTCGTCTTCCATTAGAGAAATTTTGAGGTAAAAAATGGGCCTCAAAGAAAAGAAATATACTATAAAAATAAACCAATAGGATTCAAGGTGATGATGTCAACCATGGTGGATGAATCACATTTTTGGGTAAAAACGTAAAAAGGTAAAAAGGTCAAAGTGAAAAAACTACTTCTTCAATTTGTATTTTCAACTTATCTCCCTATATATTCACTCAATTTTCGATCACGAACAGTCGTTGGATGGGGAATTCAATTCCGCATCCAATGGTTGATCATGATCGAAATTTGAGTGAATATACAGGGAGATAATTTGAAAATCCGAATTGAAGAAGTAGTTTTTCTTTTTTCCTCCAAAATTTGATGAGGTGTGCTTGTTGGAATATTCTCTCCATCATTTTTCAGTTTTGCATGCCTGCATCCAATCATCATGCATGCAATTGCATGCAACTGCATGCATCCAATCATCATTTTGGTGGTATCCCCAACAACTAGAGCCTAATTTAAGCTCCCTAGAGCCTGTCTTCAGCCCCCAGTAGCCCTCCTACCTACATGATGCACCCTATTTGACTCTTCTGCATGACATGTGCGCCTTTTCTCACCAACCAGGAGTTATCATTTAGTTAGAGCACCTTATCTCACCTACCAGGAATTTGACAGTCAGCTAGAGCATTTATTGAGCAGTTCTTCCACTGATTGCTCATCCTAACTGCTTGTAGCTCCCAGTTAGCTAGTTCTGGAGTTCCACTTGACCTTCTGATAGCCTCATGCACCCTCCTTGGAGTCTCCATCCCCTGATTTGTTCCTAGATGGTTCTGTTAGACTCAATTAGACTCATTTGACTGACCATTGACCATTTATGACCGCTATGACCGCTACTACTGATTAGATGATGTCTCCAATGTTATCCAAGCCACACTTCGAGGATGATTCGAATGACCTCTTAGTTAATTCGAATTCTCTTGACAATTATTATATTGTATTCAATTTTCATAGTGCCATCTCACAACTGATGTATGATTATACTGCTATTCTCCATTTTCTGTGTTCATGAGTGATTATTGACTACATTCTTCTCTTCTTCTTTGCACTTCTTGAGTGAGTTTTTTGTGAGGCTTGTTACAACTCTCAGATCCTACTACATATTATCACATGGTATCATATCTTGTAGTAGCTATTCGAATTGCAGCCATTGCAGCAAAAACTGTTGCAACATTTCTTTGAGTAGCTGACTTTCACTTGAGCACCAGAAGCCTCTGAGTTTCCACAACAAATCCTAGTTCTATTACCTTGAATTCACTGGAGAAATCCAGTGAGGTCTAGATAGGTGTGGAGGAATTAGTCATATGTGCACAGTGTCCTAAGGCCGTGTTCATTCGAAGTGTGTCAAATCTCCATAAAAAAAAACTCTTCTTGTTTTGCAGGTTTATTCACCCATTCGAATTCCTCTTCAATTTGAACTTCCTTGCTCAAATGGATCTAAAACTCAATTCTTCCAACTATGTTAAATGGAAGGCCAACATGACCATCTTCATGAGGTCCAAGAGCTTCACCAAGATACTAAATGGAACTATTGTCGAACCCCTCAGTGCAATAGAGAAATCCAAGTACTTGGATAGGCTTGATGAAGCAGTAGGCTTACTTCTTCTCTCAGTTTCTGAAGATCTTCACTTCCATGTCATCGATCTAACATCTCCAAAAGAGGTTTGGGACAAGCTCGAATCCCTCTTTGGACAAAACAATGATTTGAAAGGTCATAAATTGGAGAATGAACTCATCTCATTGAGTCCTAAAAGCTTCGAATCCATCAATGCTTTCCTAACCAAGTTCAAAAGCTTGATTTCACAGTTGAAGAGATATGAGATAGTGAAAGAAGACAAACAACTCATTCTTTCCATTCTCTCAAAATTGGGGCCAAATTTCTCAGTTTTTGTCTCCACATTTCAGTAAGCTAAGATGTCCATTCAAAAATGGAAGTTTCCTACACTTGATGACTTCATCCAATCTCTCACATAAGAGGAGGAGAAGTTAATCTCCATGGGAATGATAAAACCAAAGTTGGATTCATCCCTTACAACTGTTGAGGCCAAAAGTGCGAATGCAAAAGGCAAGCAAAAGGTTTTTGAAAAGAGAGCGAAAGGTACAAAGCCAAAAGATGTTCCATATCAGTCAGATGGGGTTTCAAATTCAAAGAAGAAAAATCAATCTCAGAAAGAGAAATCCAAGTGCACATATTGTCATTGGGGATTTCATCCTGAGAGTTATTGTGTGAGGAAAACTATAGATATGATGGCTCAGTTACTTCAGAAGAACAATCTCCCTGTACCTGCATGTGCAAGGAAGCAAGATACTAAACCCTCTAAATATGAGGACAAAGAAAGATGCCATGCTCTCATGGAAAGTGCATCAAAAGAATCCTCTTTCATCATAGATTCAGGAGCATCAAGACATATGTCTTTCTCCAAAGATCTCTTCTCGAACTTCAAATGCTTAGTTGGCCATTCCATCATGTTGGGAAATGATTCAGCAGTATCCTCTCGGAGGATTGGAAGAATCAATCTGACCATTGTTACTTCTTAGATGTGCTTTATGTTCCTTCTCTCACAACAAATCGACTTTTAGTGTACCAAATGACTCATATTGGAGATCCCAAAAGAGTGATCTTTTCTCCAAATGAAGTCGAGATACAACACATGGTTTTAGGGAAAATCATTTCAAAGGGAGTTGCAAATCACACTTCAAAAATCTATGATTTTTCCCACTTCTTACCACTCTCAAAGCCATCTTATCTCCATACTCATGCCAATGAAGAAATAAGATTGTGGCATGAGAGATTTGGACATCTCAACTACAAGCATTTGCAAGACATGCAAGCTCAAAATGTGGTTGAAGGTCTTCCAAATGACAAGTTTGCTCATGGCACCCGCAAAGGTTGCTTGAAAGGAAAAGATCCACAAAAGAATATTGAGAAAAAGAGGACTCTTGAAGAAGTGCGAATGCTAGATCTAGATCCACAAGAACTTGAAGATCTAGCACCTAAAGTTTCATCTCCTATCTCTACAAGGGCCACCACTACTCCTGTCTCCACCATATATCTTGTCAAAGATAAATCTGATCTTCATGATACAAGAACTGCACTCTCTCCCTCAGATCCATTTCTATATGAGAGATGCTTTCTTATGATTGGATTTGATCCAAAGACATACTTTGAAGCCTCCCAAGATTCGAGATGGGTAGCTGCTATGGAAGAAGAGTATCAATCTCTTCAAAGAAATGAGACTTGGGATCTTTGTTCTCTCCCACCTGGAAGGAAGATTGTTCAATGCAAGTGGATCTATAGAACTAAGATGGATTCAGATGGAGTCTCCAACAAGTACAAGGCTAGATTGGTTGCAAGAGGTTTTTCCCAAGTTCATGGGATTGACTATTATGAGACATTCGCTCCTGTTGCTAAGATGGATTCCATCCGTCTTGTTCTTGCTCTTGCTGCATCCAAGCACTGGGAAGTGCATCATATGGATGTCAAGAGTGCTTTCCTTCATGGAGATATAGAGGATGAGATCTACATGAAGCAACCTGAGGGGTATATTGATGATTCTTCACGTGTTTGCAGATTGAGGAAGTCCTTGTATGGGCTTAAGCAAGCTCCCCGAGCTTGGTATGCCAAGATGGATTCCTTCTTTCTCTCACAAGATTTTCAGAGGTGCAAATCAGATTCGAATGTCTACGTGAGACATGATGGTAACTCCTTACTTCTCATTGTACTTTATGTTGATGATTTGTTGATTATTGGGAGCAATTTTTCATGTATTAGATCTATAAAAACTGCTTTGCACAACTCCTTCTCCATGTCAGATCTGGGATTGCTGAAGCAATTTCTTTGTCTTGAAGTCACTCAAAGTGATTCAGGAATCGAAGTTTCTCAATCCAAGTATGCTTTAGACCTACTTGATAGGTTCCATATGAGCGAATGCAAACTAGTTGCATTTCCCTTTCTTTCAGGGATCGGCCTTAAGGATGGATCTTCTACACCTTTGGTAGACAGTACTTTGTATCGGCAGTTGATTGGTAGCCTATTGTTTCTTACACACTCTCGGCCTGATCTATCCTATGCAATTAGTGTTGTCTCCAGATACATGTAGGAGACACATGAGATTCACTGGAAGGCAGCAAAGAGGATCTTGCATTATGTGCAAGGTACCAAAACTCATGGTCTTCACTATTCAGCTGGGTGTCTTTTGAACCTGATTGGATATACTGACTCTGATTGGGCTGGAGATAACTTAGATTGGAAGTCTACATCTGGTTTTGTCTTCATGATTGGATCTGTACCTATATGTTGGTCTAGCAAAAAGTAGACTTCTTTAGCTCTTTCTTCAGTAGAGGCCGAGTACAGAGGTACAGTAAGTGCAACCACACAATGCATTTGGCTGAGAGACATCTTATCATAGTTTGGGATCCGATTTAGTACTCCACTTGTCATCTATTGTGACAATCAAAGTGCCATCAGGATCTCCACAGATCCAGTTCTGAGACAAAGAACCAAACACGTAGAGATTCACATGAACTACATTCGAGGATTGGTGCATGACAGTACCATTGCACTGCTCTACTGCCCTACAAAAGAGCATATTGCAAACATATTCACTAAGTCTTTTATAGTGAAGAGGTTCACTTACCTCCGGTCCCTTCTTGGGGTGAGTGATGGCATGCTACATTAGCATCCTCCAGTCTATTTTGAGGGAGGGATTTCTACCCATTGGGTTTTCCCTCTTTCCTCATTTATTTTATTAGATTTTTGTATGGGGTGACCTTTGGTCTCAGTTACCAGGGCCCTACTATTTAGTTCTTCAGTACTACCTCAAAGTATAGCTTGAGGGAGGGTGTTGGAATATTCTCTCCATCATTTTTCAGTTTTGCATTCCTGCATGCATTTTGCATGCATCCAGTCATCATGCATGCAATTTCATGCAACTGCATGCATCTAGTCATCATTTTGGTGGTCTCCCCAGCACCTAGAGCCTAATTTCATCTCCCTAGAGCCTGTCTTAAGCCCCCAATAGCCCTCCTACCTACCTGATGCGCCCTATTTGACTCTCCTGCATGACATGTGCACCTTTTCTCACCTACCAGGAGTTATCATTCAGTTAGAGTGCCTTATCTCACCTACCAGGAGTTTGACAGTCAGTTAGAGAATTGATTGAGCAGTTCTTCCACTGATTTATCATTCTAACTACCTATATCTCCTAGTTAGCTAGTTCTGGAGTGCCACTTGACCTTCTGATAGCCTCACGCGCCCTCGGAGTCTCCATCCCCTGATTTGTGCCCAGATGGTTTTGTTAGACTCAGTTAGACTCATTTGACTGACTATTGACCATTTATGACTGCTACTACTGATTGGATGATGTCTCCAATGTTATCCAAGCCACACTTTGAGGATGATTCAAATGACCTATTGGTTAATTTGAATTCTCTTGATAGTTATTGTATTGTATTTAGTTTTCATGGTGCCATCTCACATCTGATGTATGATTATACTGTTATTCTCCATTTTCTGTGTTCATGAGTGATTATTGACTACATTCTTCTCTTCTTCTCTGCACTTCTTGAGTGAGTTTTGTGTGAGGCTTGTTACAGCTATCAGATCCTACTGCAGATTATCACAATGCTAATATTATTTTATTATTTCTACAATTATTTTATAATTTTCCTTAGGAGGCCCATTTTAGACCTCAAAATTTCTCTAATGCTTGTATGTAGGCATAGACTCGACCCATTTGGTAAAGTAGTCAACTATGACAATGCCATAACCATCCCCCCCGGCCGAGGTAGGCTTACAATGCATGAAATCGATGCCCCATTTTTCAAAGGGACAAAAAACGATAACTGGGTGAAGTGGGGCTAGGTGTGAGTGCTTTTTATAATGAAAAAGCTAGAAATGAGGACACTTCTTGACTGCATCTATACAATATTTGAAAATGGATGGCCAGTAGTATCCAGCACGTACGATTTTCTGGGCTGTAGCCATCCCAGAAAGATGACCTCCACATGCCCCCGAGTGGCAATTATTGAGAACGTGCTCGGTCTCCTCACGAGTTAAACAACATCAGAGAATGGAATCAATGCCACGACGGTATAGTGTATCACCAATGATTATGTAATATTTTTTTGTGGTGATGGATACGATGAAATTCATCACGAGATAAGTGAGGCCTGAATCGTTGGGTTTGGAGATACAACGTGATATCTCCATACCAGGGGTCAGAACTACTAATAAGAAACAAGGACTCATCGGGGAGAGAGTCAATGGGCTTAGATTCTTGATCAGTATGGGGAAGATAACAAATGAGCTCCACAAATACCAAAGAATTTTTGGATTTGTCCTTCTCAAAATGATGATCAAATTCTTGGAGAATCACGATCCATCGTGAATATTTCCCCCTTAATACCTGACGTATAAGAACATGGTACAAAGGGTTAGAGTCGACAGTAATGGTAGTAGTGGGGAGAAGGATGTAGTGATAGAACTTTTGAACAATAATGACTACTTCCATAGCTAACTTCTCTACATGCGAATAATGGGTTTCAGAGTCAATGAGACCCTTAATAAGGTAGTATATCACATGTTCCTACGCATTGCTATCTTCGTGTACTAAAACCATAGAAATAGTTGAAGTAGAGGCGACAAGATAAAGGATGTAATCCTTGGTGTAATATGGTGGTTGTAGCACAAGCACATGAGTAATAGTGTGTTTAATATTGTCAAAGGCCTGTTGGGCGTAGTCATCCCAAATGAACATGATGTCTTTCTTTAACAACCACATGTATCCCTGTGTTTTATCTGCAAAATTAAACATGAAACGACGTAGGTAGTTTTCCTTCCTGCAAACTTTGAAGTTTCGTAATATCCGTGGGGTATGGTAGGGAAACGATGGCCTCCACCTTGAGGGGATCAATGTGGATCCCATCTTTGGAAATAATGAATCTTGGAAGGTGTCCAGACTCTACATAGAATATGCACTTATGAGGATTTAAATAGATATTGTACCATCGACATTTGAGGAATAAATTCGTTAGATGATCGATGTGGAATTCATGATGATGTGAATGAGCAGGAAGATCGTCGAGATAAGGTTCCAAAAAATCCTTTACATCGTGGAAGGCATACAACATGGCCTGCTGGAATGTAGCACCAAATTTTTTAAGGCCAAAGGGGAGTCTGCGATATGCGAACATACCCCATGGGAAGATGAAATCATTTTTATGTTGGTCAGCTGGGTGGATCTCAATTTGATTATAGCAAGAAAAACCATCGATGAATGAAAAGATGACACTTCTGGCACAATTCTCAATGATTTTGTCGATAAACGGGGTAGGATAATTGTCTATGGGACAATCCTTATTGAGATCCATGTAATCAACACAAATTCTAATGGTTCCCTATTTCTTTGCAACCGAGACGACATTGGAGACCCAATCTATTAAGGGAACATGATAAATAAACCCATATTTCAACAACTTTTCTATCTCTGCTTTGATAGTCACAGTCTTCCTAGGGTGCACTGGACAGAGTTTTTTCCGGACAGGTTTAGCATCGGGATATGTTTGAATCTCATGCATAACAATAGTAGGATCAATAACGGGCATTTCCATGTAGCTCCATGCAAATACATCATAGAACTATTTAAAGAAGGCCGTAAATTTTTTTATTTCATTGGGGGAACAAGTTTGGCCTATGTGAATATTTTCCATGATTCTTGGTTTGACTGATATGTCTATAGTGATGGTAGGTGTGATTGTTGGGCCTGGCCCAAGTAAGGTATTTTTGACAAAACAGTTTTGGAACTGCGAAGTTGAGCGCAGTTCAGTTGAATACTTTTTGGCAAAAGATAGTTTTGGAAGCTACAAGGATACAGCATAGCGCAACATCGACAAAGTATCGAAGCCAGCGCCACGAAGAGCCTGATCTGCAGGGATCTGGAAAGGAAAAGTTTGGAAGGAAAACAATACATATTCTGGTAAGACCATTGGTGGTCTATTTTTGGTTAAGATACTCCATGATTACCAAGCAGGAGGGTAAGGAGTAATGCGGAAGGAAAGCGACCGGTCGCACAAGCAAAGAAAGCACTGCACGGACAGGCCGCATGAAGCTGTTAGAGAAGGAACGGATGGGTTAAAGAGACTTGTCGGTGTGCACACGGCAGGGGGGATGAAAGCGACGTGACCACGCACAAAGGATGGCCACGACAGAGGAGTCGCTATCAGAGCCTAACAGTCCAGTTAGGGGAAAATCGTGACGGTTTTGGGAAAACTTAGGGTTTTTGCCTATGCATTGTAAAGACATGACCTACGAGAATGATCTATAAAAGGGCACATTTTGTATGGGAAAGGGTTAATCTCTAATGTTGAAATGTAATTGCTAAATCTTGAGTAATATTGTGTTATATTGCTGGAAGCCATTGTAAAGGCTCTGCAAGATGCGTGGGCAGAGGCCTATTGAGAGAGAAGAGAGTCTGCAGCTGAGTGTGTAGACTGGAACTGTTGTACCCTTCCCAAGATAATATAACAACAGTTCCTTTGGATGTAGCTCCCATCCTGGGGGTGAACCACGTTAAATTCTGTGTTGTGTGATTATTTGTGTGTTTGCATCTGTTTATTTGATTACAATGAATGCTTGAGATCCTACTTATCAGTTTATGTGTTCTACTTGTATATGTATTTGCCATAAAGAATGAAGATGGGAATAGTATGTTAAGTATCGCATATATGGATGAATGTTAGATGTACAAGTATTTCTAAGTCGGTGAATGCATAAGTCAGTTGGATAAACACTTAAGTAAATAGAGTTCGCGCCATGCGACTCCCTCGAAGTGCAGCCTCGGAAGTGCATAGTACATTGTGGTTTTCATATTGCATAAGTCATAAGATAAATAACCTAAGGAAATCGATGAATGGATAGAAAACATTAAGTAAAGTCATTGAGATTGGTTAAGTCCAAAGAGGACGCGCAGTTATCAGTTGTGCTTCCCTGTTGTTGAGTAGATTTCCGAACCATGTAGTCCTTGGATGCACGAGTTGTGCAAGCATCTAGCTTGTAGAAGTATTGGCCGCGAAGAAGGTGAACTTCGCGCAGTCCTCAGTCCGCAGTGCGAGTCCCATAGTGTGTTTTTCATCAGATTTTTTTAAGCACTCATCACCCGGTTGTGGAAGCCTGATTCTGGAGCCTCCCCATTACTTTGCCTCTGGTGAGACCTCAATTTGTTTGCAGATTGTTTCCAAAAGGGCCGGTGAAAAGGGGCTTTGTTGGTTCCTTGAACTGTGAAGAACCTGGGTCTACATTGGAAACCTCTAGAATAGTTATTGTTAGGCTGAAATATTGTCGTTTAATTCCGTTGTAGTATTCGCCCAACCATTTAATTTGTCAATCCAAGGTTCATAGGCTTATGAAGCACATGCACAGTATATGTAGAACTGAAGTGAAATTAAGCTAATCTAACCCCCCTTGCTAATTGCTAATTACTAATCTAATGATGGAAGCTGAAACACACTGCTGAAAGTAAATTGCATAAAAGAAAGATAACATATGAAGAGAAACAAGACAACACATGTGAGCTCACATTAACAATAAAGAAATCTTAATTTACAAGACAAATCATGAAAGCATCAAGACTAAGATTATGAACAAAAGCTGAGAATCCCCTTTTCCATATTACAAAGTTAAGACTAACTTCTACAATCTAAGACTAATCTCCTCCTAATCTATGATTAATCTACATATCCCAAAATGAAGAGAGAGCACTCTCTTTTATACATGAATTTCTTTGAGAAGGAGATAACCATCTCATAATGATAGATCCACTATTCTCTCAACCACTCTCAACTAATTTGCTATTATTACAAAATAGGATCCATTCAAATCCTCCACATGTCTCTCACAAATTCTCCACATGTTTCTCATACATCCTAAATAAGATATGCCAACCAAATCTCCATGATCTTCTCCTTGGAATATTCTTTGAATAACTATCTCCATGAAATGGTGGAGGAGATATTCGAGGAGTCTTTCTTTGAATTGATCCTTCCATATTCCTACACATTACAAAGCTCATCCATACTTGAGATATTAGTGAAAAACATGTTATTTTCCAATATTTAATCATAAATTCACTTACAATACTAAAATGAATAAAGTGGAAAATAATAAGATGAAACTCAAGTATATGTATGGAAATGGTATGATGAAAGGTTAATGGGATGATGAAATGTGAAGAATAGCGAAAGGTAAAGTGGATGAAAATAGGACATTTCGAAGTCCCAACATACTCCCCAACTGAACTTGTTGCATGTCCTCATGCAACCGTGCATGGATCTTCTTAAGAACTTTTGGCATCTGAATTTTAGCTTTGATTGATGATGTCTTTCCAACAATGAATGTTTCTAGGGTGTGAGTAGTAGCTGACATTTTCTTATGATTAGTTCTTGTGTAACAACCATGAATACAAAGAGTAACAACTGACATTTTCTGATGGTTGGTTCTTGTGTAACAACCATGAATACAAAGAGTAACAACTGTTGTTTTCCTATGGTTGGTTCTTGTGTGACAACCATGAATGCAAAGAATGTTGGTTCTTGTGTTAACAACATTCATTCCATTAACTATTTTCTTGCTGTAATAATAATTAAACCACTCACTGGAAATAATAAGTCATCAATGTGCATAAGGAAGCATCACTGTGCATAAGAAATCCTTTTCTTTATGAATCATGCCAATATGTGTATCAGCGTGTATGAAGCAAAGTGCAACAGAGGATTTGTCGGAAAAGAAATGTTGGTGAATGGTAAATGAGATGAAAAATGGAGTGATGGTAGTGAAAAAAATGGAATGATGGTAGCGAAATGATGATAGTGAATATAGTTCAACTGTGAAATGGAAGGTTTGGAGGAGTATCAGCTGATGTTATGGAAAACTTCCTGAAATAATATCTCACAAACTACAATCTGGGTTTGGCTGAAATTTGGCAAGCAAGTTTCTATAAGTCCAATGCATCTCCATACCAAAATTCAGAAAAACCCACATCACTAATTTTGAGAAAAATACAAATTGGCTGTAGGTGACGATTGAAAGTTTGGCATAGTCACAGCTGGTATTGCAACAAACTTCCTGAGCTAATATCTCACAAACTACGATCTGGGTTTGGCTGAAATTTGACAAGCGAGTTTCTATAAGTCCAATGCATCTCCATACCAAAAATCAGAAAAACCCACATCACGGATTTCGAGAAAAGTGCAAATTGGCTGTAGGTGATGATGGCTGTTTTTTCGAAATCCATGCATTGGATTGAGCTGAAACTTGCCAATTTTATTCATTATAATATTATCCATTCCCTATCCAAAAATCATGAGGATCCAATGTGTGGTTTGTGAGATATACTCAATTCAAATTCTGCATTTTATATAAGGAACAATATGCAGAATAAGCTGCCACAAAAAAATATCCTGTCCTCTGAAAAGATTGCATTTGAGATCCCATAGAGTGTTCAGCAACCTCTATCTCATCCTCCCCAACTGAACTCATTGCATGTCCTCGTGCAACTCGGCATGGGTTATGAAAGTGAAAAAGGAAATGGAGCATGGTGAGGGAATTTTCCAAATTATTCATTGCTAGCATGTACGGAATTGCATGATTAAAGTTTAGAAAACAACATACCTCCACTTACCCAAAGAGTAGATGAGCGATGCAATAGGAATGTATATGCTGTTGCTGGATCGTGGAAGATGTCACTGCTGCAGGATCATGAAAATGTAATTGTAGATGCTGCTGCGGCTGTAATTGGATCACGGACAACGAAGGAATCAGAACTGCTACTGCTGAAGCATGGAGAATGTGACTACTGATGTGGCTGTAACTGCTGTCACTGCTGCAGGATCATAAAAATGTAACTGTATATGTTGCTGCAACTGTAATTGGATCACGGACAGTGAAGGAATCGGAACTGCTACTGCTGAATCATGGAGTGTGACTACTGCTGTGGTTGTATCATTGGTAGTGAAAGAATCAGAATTTGTGGTAGTCTCATATAGCTGAAGTCATGCTATTGTAACTGTTGAGGGAGTCATGAAAGAGTGTATAGTCTTCACCCGCTACAAAACCTGATGGTATAATTCTAGTCATGTGAATAAATGTGTTGATGTCGAGCATGAAAAGAAGTCATTGGATTACCAGCCATTGATGAATGTCGTTAACCAATGCAAGACAAACTCACCATTGATGTCAATGAGTGCCAAGATACCTGGGTACATCTTGCAAAGTGCGAATAGATGTGCTGATGTCGAGCCAGTTGCAAGATATGACAATCAAGGGACATTGATGTATTCCCATGATTGTCAGCGAGAGAACTTGCCATTAAGGCATGCAAGCCTCCAGGTACTCAAAAAGGAACTCTAGTCTATATCCCAGATAAGGTGTTGAGGTCGATGGGGCAAGACTTGCTGAAAGGTGGGCCTTAAGGAATCCCACATCAGTTAATGCGAGTTTTTACAAAAAGATTGGTAGGACTATAGGAAAGATCTCAGTAGCAACAGTGCTTATGGCAAGGAAATGTAATATGGAGAGGGAACTGGATGCTTTTATTCAGAAGGCAAACTGTAATGGAAAAAAATGAACTAAAAAAGATAAAGGGATGTATGCAACTCAAAAATATAGGCCTATGTGAAGTCATGACAGATAAGGCAATGGAAAATGGACTTCACATGGATGACTGATGTGCTTTGAAGGAGAGATGTGGGTATGACGCCAATGGGTTTATGAATGGTTTCTCTGTAACAACAAATGTCATGATGTTTATGATGAGTAACAACTCCTTCAAACTATCTATCAAAGCATGTTTTTCAAATAGTTCTGTGATTCTTGAAAAGTCACTTCAGCAGCAAAATGTGATTGTCTTCAAACCTGAGAAAAACTTAGTACTAATCCTGCATGAAATTCGTGAGAAGTTCGAAAGACATAACATGCAGAAAGAAATATGAATGCGGCGAATCAGAGTTCAAAAATAAAACGTGTTTTTATACCTATTGTTGTTGTGCACTTGTTTCGTAGTTGACTACTGTAGCTGTAACACCCGGCTGTAACAGACTTCCACATAGAGATGATTAATATGCGAGTAAAGAAGTCATGACCCAACAATGGTGTTTTTGCAAATGTATTGCTGTGTAACAGCAAACATCATGATGCGCACAAAGTCTCCCTGGCTTTTGTATGCTATTTCTCCCCGTTGATTGCTGTCAAAGTGACTTGAAGAAAACAAATTATTGGGAAGCATAAAAACATGTGTTGTATTATTTTCAGGAATGTAAGAAAGTCCATTTGCAATTTTTGTAATTTTAAAATTTTTATTTTTATAATTTTTATATATTCAATCTTTTCATGGTTTTATAATTTTTATTGTTTTTGTTTTACACACTAATAGAAAATGCAGAAATTATGCTACAAGAAATGATAGTTTTGTCTCGGCCTCATCAAATATTCCCATGTGCATCAGTAACTATTTATTGGCTGATACCTGCCACTAAAGTTCTGGAAATCAAACATTTGGAAATTGTGCAGGAGTATGATCTTCATTAAATTGCTGGAACTAAACACAAACGTTCATACTGAATAGAGAAAATACCTGCAAAAACACATCGATCATAGATGCCGAGAGCATAAATATGTCATAGAAATTTTATTGTTTCTGCCCTCCAAATTGTTCATTCTACTACTAAAATTTGACACAGGAATAATGGATTTCTAGATAAAGCATGTTGTCTTCTTTCAACCTTTCTTTCCCTTTGTAGACTCAGTGCCAACTTTTGCCAATATCTAGGTTTGCAATATATCCTCGTGCCTGTTAGCTAGAGTTTACAAAGTGCAACTTTTTGTTTGCGTTATAATCTCAGTAGGAATATTATCATCAAGGCAAGCTACTCTGAAAAAAAATTCCATCAATTGGAAGATAGACTTAGACAAAAATTTGAAAAATCAGATCCATAGTCATACCATAGCCATATGATACTGCACATATCGCCTTTGCTGCTGCTTTCTGAACTTCTGCACAAGCAAGGAAGGTCTGCACCATCCTATCAATACTTGCACTCTTAAATCCTCTTCCTTACATTGAAACTGTAAGGTTAAAGCTGGGTCTTTCATTCTTGCTGCTCCATTCAAGTCCCTTGGCAATGACCGTGGTGGTGTTTGTGAATTTCTCTTTGGAGATTTTGAAGTCTGCCCCATAAGTATCGATCTGCTCTTGCTATTGCCGAACGATTGCTCCACTTCATAATAGATGATTACATAAATTTCTCTGAGGAGAATGAGAAATCGAACCCCAAACTTGTGATCTGTAACAGCTGAAACACAGTTGTAACTACTAACAAATTTGATAATGTGAAACACGGCCATAACTGTAGATCTGGAAATTACATGTTTAGAGAACCGGCTGTATATCACAAACCGTGGCTTTGTTTGGAAATTTCCTCGCGAGTCAGGTAGCTGAGGCCGTTACGCACAAAACCCAGGTCCCGAATTTTTGAAATTCGTTTCCATTTGCCCGAAAATAAAAACGCGAATCAAGGTGTTCTTATCTGGCATGCATTTTTGCAGGTGATTTCATGGAATTGGAATCCCAAAGACCTCGCGTGATGATTTGCACGAGCTGTGCGTGATCTGAGGCTTCCACATCAATGGTTGGGTCGTAAGTGAGTGACAACGATCAATAGGGAAATAGATCTCAAACTGACTAATGGGTTGTGTGGTTTTCTCAATCAGCAGGCAGTTAATCACAATAAAGTTGTGAATCAAATTGATACACCATCAAACGATAAATGGGATTTTAGTTTTCCAACCACCAGCAGAAAAATCTCTCTGTGCAGTTGAACGTACAAGTGGATCCCCATAATCTCCCTCTTGACGTGCATTGTCAGCATTCCAAACTTTGGCAAATATTCTGATTGTCTTTTGGATTGGTAAGCATGGGAAATTAGCCAGCAATCGCAGAAAACCATTAGCGAGAGAGCCAAGCAATATAAAACAACATATTTGGATCTTGGGGTATTGTTTTTGCAAGTTTCAGCATGGAAATTTTATGCACCAGAAATAAACCAGACCGAAAAGACTCAATTCAGTTGTGATACAGTTGCAGCCATAGTTTCAGCTCTTATTATTATTTTTTCTTGGCCCGATCTAGACAATGCGCCTTTAACATGCAGATCTAATTTGTTATTTTCATTGTTGCTGCAGGCTATTCTTTAGATCACAGGATCTTTTTAAGGAATTGCAGGTAATGGAGTGCGCAAATACAGAAAATTTCAGAAATGGTTTGGCCGAGGCATTATTGCAGAGTTAATTTGTAGGCATGACACTGTTGGAGTGTTGTTTCAGCTACAGCTGTTACAGCTGTTGTTTAGTTGCAGTCGTTACAGCTGATGTTTCAGCATGTAAATTTGCAAACCAAATTTTTTTCGTAATGTTTTATCATTTTTATTTGCAGATCGACAGATGGACGTGCAAAATTTTTTATTGGTTTCTAAAAAATGTAAAACAAATTGAAATTTTTTTTTAGCAAATGGATATAAATAATTTGCAAATTAAGGATAAATCGATTAGGCATATTTGCAAACATTAATTTATTTTTTTTCCTGAAAACATTAGAAAACATCCTACTTTCTGATCCTCAAATCGCACGAAGCGCGGAGGAGAGCATACTTATTCTGGGTGAAAGCAAAAACTGAAAATAAAATCCTACCTACACTACACTAATTAAAATTAAGAAAGCAGTTACATGTAGTTAAATATCTAATGTAGCCATTCATGTAATAGCAATAAGAATATGTTCTGTGTCAATTTTGCAAATAGAAAATGAGGATAAATAGAAATGTGTGAAATTAGTTGCTGTGACTGTGAATTAACTAGAAAAAAAGAAAAACTAAATTGTCTTAACCTGGTACTTGCTTGAAACCATCGTTCAATAGGGCTTTCGTAGGCATAGTTGTCCTCACTCAGATCTTGCTGCAACTCCTTGTTGTCCTCCTCGACCTCCTGCTCGCATAATTGTTCGTCATCTAATGTGTAGGATTCTTCGTATGTTAATTCTTCATATGTTTCTAGAGGAGTAATTAAGCTCTCGGCTGCTTTCAAGATCTCCTCTTCGTGAGAAGAGGAGATCCCTACTTTTGCAAGGATCTTAGTGAGTTGTTCCAAGCTTAAACTCATTGTTAAATCATTTTGAAAAGGGATTCTTACCACACCCAAATCTAAATGAAAAAAAAAAAAAAAAACACTCCAGAAAAAAACACTATGTAAAAAAAAACATTACTCTTCACAGCTGCAAAAAAACACACTTGCAGGAATTGAAATCTACACTACCACACTTGCAGGAATTGAAATCTACACTACCACACTTGCAGGAATTGAAATTTACACTACCACACTTGCAGGAATTGAAATCTACACTTCAATCCATCGTGCTTCCCCGACAACGGTGCCAAAATGTTAGGCGAAAATATTGTCGTTTAATTCCATTGAAGTATTCGCCCAACCATTTAATTTGTCAATCCGAGGTTCGTAGGCTTACGAAGCACATGCACAGTATATGCAAGACTGAAGTGAAATTAAGCTATTCTAACCCCCTTGCTAATTTCTAATTGCTAATCCAATTCCCCCTTAAGCTGAAACACACAATTGCTAATATAATGTTGGAAGCTGAAACACACTGCTGAAAGTAAATTGCATAAAAGAAAGACAACATATGAAGAGAAACAAGACAACACATGTGAGCTCACATTAACAATAAAGAAATCTTAATTTACAAGACAAATCATGAAAGCATCAAGACTAAGATTATGAACAAAAGCTGAGAATCCCCTTCTCCATATTACAAAGTTAAGACTAACTTCTACAATCTGAGACTAATCTCCTCCTAATCTATGATTAATCTACATATCCCAAAATGAAGAGAGAGCACTCTCTTTTATACATGAATTTCGTTGAGAAGGAGATAACCATCTCATAATGATAGATCCACTATTCTCTCAACCACTCTCAACTAATGTGCTATTATTACAAAATAGGATCCATTCAAATCCTCCACATGTCTCTCACAAATTCTCCACATGTTTCTCATACATCCTAAATAAGATATGCCAACCAAATCTCCATGATCTTCTCCTTGGAATATTCTTTGAATATCTATCTCCATGAAATGGTGGAGGAGATATTCGAGGAGTCTTTCTTTGAATTGATCCTTCCATATTCCTACACATTACAAAGCTCATCCATACTTGAGATACTAGTGAAAAACATGTTATTTTCCAATATTTAATCATAAATTCACTTATAATACTAAAATGAATAAAGTGGAAAATAATAAGATGAAACTCAAGTATATGTATGGAAATGGTATGATGGAAGGTTAATGGGACAATGAAATGTGAATAATAGCGAAAGGTAAAGTGGATGAAAATATGACATTTCTGAGTCCCAACAGTTATCTAAGCCAACAATGATGTTTTCCAGATTCCCCTCGGTTACTATATCCTGGGTAAGAATAGGAGATTGAGGGTGAAAAAATACATCTGGTGAAACGCTAGTATGAAATGCGTTCTCTACCGTGTTAAGATGTGAAAGGAAGGACAACCGATGATGAAGGTATTCCCATGGGGGCTCATCCAAGCTCATAATATCCATGATTGATTGATCAGAATGAAAATTCTGGAGTAGAGGATCAGGTGATGGTAAGAGTGAGTTCTATTGTGGTGCTAGAGAACCTGACGTAGATGCCACTGCATAGTGGACATCCAGTAAATTAGGTGCTGATTGGATGGCCTCATAAGTGGCTTCAACAGGGATACGAGGCATTACATATCCAATCAAATCCATATGATTAGGATCGGGACAACCCATTGGTCTGTTGATTTGGAGGAGGTTGGGATCATAGATGAGATCATGTTCACCATGGCAACATGGTTTGGGGGATCTGGTGTTGGGAAGACTCCCATCAGAGATGAGACTTTGAGGAGTCTTATCCCCACACTCTCATATATTTGTGAAGAGTGGCCCAAAAGAGGGACATTATCTGCAGGATTAGTAGTGGTATCCGGTGTACAAAAATATAACTAGTCGATAGTGACGATTTTCCCATGGTGGGGAAATTGCACGATGCCAGCAGAAGACAGATGATGCGACCGTGGTCATAGCATAAAACCAATTTTGACCTAGTAAAGAATTATAATCCAACGAGGCGACAAATACCTCCAAGTTAATGGAAACATTCTTACCACCCAACGCTACGGCTAAGGATTGTAACATCCCATGGAGTTCAAATCCATGTCCATCGAATGCTTTCAATGTAGTAGGGGGACATTTCAAATTGGGAGAGCCAATGGCTCTCTAGCAGGATAGAGGCATAACAGAAGTACAGGCTCCTTCGTCTAAAACAATATGATGGATACATTTCCCAAAAACATTGGTAACTATTTGAAATGCTAATTGGTGGGAAAGCCTCGACTTGAAATAGTCTAATTTGAACATGATGGTGTTGGAGGAATCAGGATCAACTGCGCCTATAGCAGATAACATGGTCTTACACTGATTGGGGCAATTTTGTAAGACTTCTAGCATCGACATAGCACAAGGGGCCTGGGCTATATCCTCTTCAATATTGTAGTTTTGAGCGGTCCAGGCATTAGGGTTAAAAATTGCTTTTCTAATTATGATCTTTAACAGATGCAATACTAAATCTCATAAAGATTTCTCTATGACCAGAGGACCTTGAGATGAAGGAATATGGGATGTAGATGTAGAGGATTTTTCAGTATTACCTCTGTTGGATTCCTTGTCATAAATAGAGTCGTATGTAAGTGACCTGGTGGATACGTTGACCATTTCGCTGCAAATCATTAGAACATGAGCGGTTGTGGATGGTTCTCCTTGAGAAGGAGGTGGTGGTTGTCCAATCATTTGTTGTTGTTGTTGTGTGGGAAATGGATCAGTTAAAACTGTGGGTGTGGGGTTTTCCTTAAGACACTTTTTCACTTCTTCATGATGTGGACATTCTTTTGTGAAGTGATTGTCACCACACAGTAAAAAATGATATTTGACCTTTCGTTTTTGTTTCGTGTCATCATAATTAGTTTTGGGTTCCAACTGATTATAAGACTTCTTGTATTTACCTTTATCCTTCTTTCCGCCACTAGATTTTTGAGGTGAAGCGGATTGAACTGAATTCACTTCCACAATGGAAGCAGGGTTAGGTGATCAATTGGTGTTGGTACCAACCTATGGCAAGGATGGAGTCGAACTATGGTGGTTTTGTGATCCACCTAATTGGGTAGCCGGCTGTGAATGAACGAAACCAATGATGCCATCGACGTGTGATCCTGTAGGGGTTTTTGTTGGGTCATGTGTAAGGCGTGGGGCATTAGGGATAATGTCGTATAATGTGCTAGATTGAGCATAGACTAATTCTATATACTAGGCACACGAAATAACTTGTTCTTTTGTAACGACCCCTCCCATAGCCACGTCTTTAGATATGATAGGTAGTAATGACTTCCTGAACCAATCAACGAGTAATTGATATGGAATGGGATCTTTAATGAGGTGACGTCTCCTTCTCCACTCATGAATATGATCATAAGTGTGAGTGGAGGTTGATTGTCGGAGGGATGTCAAAAGGTCCATGTCAATTTCATAATGGATCGGTAGTTGAAAATGAGTAAAAAATACCATACCTAAAGATTGAAAATCAGCGAAAGAGTGTGGTGGTAGCTCGATGTACCACTTTGCAACAGTACTGGTGAGGGTTCGTTGAAACAACCTTAGATGGATAGAATCGTCCATTAAGGAGTTATAGGAGCACCACAAATGATAAGTCATTACGTGGTTTTGAGGGTCCTCACCAGGTTTTCCGTCAAATTTCGGCATGTCTGATGGTAACTTCACATGAATAGTTGGCCAATTTATCTCATGTTGGATGGGATCATTGGTCAAACGAGATAGGTCCGATAGATCTAACGTAGCCAGAAATGGTAACTGTCGGTTTGGTTGTGGATACTGGTAATATTGATAAGTCATCTAGTTACTAGTAGGACCATGAATCGAATGATCGTGAGGCCATCCCATGAAGTGTTGGCCATATGGAGGTGGGCCTCTTGGATTAGGAGGTGGACCTGAAGGGGGTCATCCTCCGGAGTAAGGGGGTTCACTGCCAGATTACGGGGGTCCTTTAAGTGGAGGTGGGACAGGTGGCGGGGGAGGAGGTGGGACATGTGTTGTGGGGAGTGGTCCTCCAGCTGGAGGTCCATTCGATGGAACATTATGATGCTCCCATGGGGTGTTCATATTTTTGGGATAGGGTAATCCAGGAAAAATATTCCCTGGATGGTTTTTACCTATAGTAATGTTATGATTATCCGGGTATGTATTCCCTCATGGGGGTTGGGTCCAAGTAGATGGTCCCCCCATTTAATGTGTCCACGTAGGTTGTACCATGGCTGGGAGTGAACTTCCAACCATATTATAGTTCATATGTGAATGATATCCTCCGCTCATATTTTGTCCCCTAACTGGATGGTGTCCTCCCAGTTAGATTTTGTCCACTGACTAGGGGTCGCCCCCCAGTTGAAAATTGTCCACTCATTGGAGTATTCCCAATAAGCATATGTTGACCACTAATGGTAGGTTGACCTATACTTATCTTTTGACTACTAACTAGAGGATAACATTCGCTCAAATTTTGAGGTGGAGGTGGTTTCTAGTCATGAAGTTAATAGTAGATGATGGTTTCCCTCTAGTTGTTGGGGTCAAGTGAGGTGTAGAACCGACCAAATGATCTGGAGATGTACCAGACTAAAAAGATGGTTGGCCTGGATCATAAGTCGTCATAATGGGTGTGGATATTCCTAGTGAAGAAAAAGAAAAAAAATGTATGGGGGAATGCTGTTTGGGAATTGGTACTTCTGAATCGGGTCTCGGAGGAAAACTCTAGCACCTAATCTGGTCATCGAATGTGTGTAAACAATCGATAGTCTCGTAAACTGGTGTGAGAAATGCGTCATTAGGAATCCATTGGGGATGGAACTGGTGCGGTGGAATTTCCACCATGAGAAGTGAAATAAAATTGGAAATATTATGGCCTAAGGAATTTCCCCAAAATGATGCGGTTGGACCAAACACGGTCGCTATTGGTTCGTCCGGGGGTAGCTTCAAGGAGACCATCAAGCGAGTGGTGAAAATATGTGTGATGTGGAGGAGGTTGTTCCACTAACAAAGGTCCTACGGGATCAGTGATAGGTGAATTTACAAGAGGGGAGTAGTTCACTCATGTTTCAATATTGGGATTTTCTTCTCCACGTGATTCGGATGTTGTGGGTTGATCCATGAATGCTCCTGAGTTCTCCTCCTAGTTAAGGGGATATTCAGGTGGAAAATTTAGTATTATGTAGGATCTTCTTAAGGGTTGCTCAGCCAGGGTGGCTGATGTAAAAATTCTCCTAAGAGTATTCTACAAAAGAGAAAACACACTTCAAGACCTACTCAAGCTGAAGCCACAAGCAAACTATGTGATAGGTGGGATTCAAAAGTCTGGAACCTCACAACTTGTGATATACTACAGGTTCCAACAGTTATACTCGACCCAATATTTTAGAGAACTAAACAGGGAGGATTAGGACCATACCCCTGATCGTATAACCCAACTACCTGGAATTACATGCGTAGTATCTCCTCGAGAATTGTTCTTGTTGTATTTCCATGCCAAGATGACCAATGGTTGACTAAGATGGTTTCAGGAATTATAGTGGGGTCTCTCGATATAGTCAAGGTATGCGCGAGCTCCAATCTGTAGTAGTGTTTTCCAATGCACAATCGTACGACATGAGCCTTCCGATATATTGTCGAGTACGTGAAGTACCTTTCTACATACCCAAAGGTACGTGAAAAGTCGTTCGATATACCAACTAGTACGTGGAAGAACTACAAGCCCTCGGGATGTAGTGTAGGAAAATAAAGATAGCTGCTACGTTTTAAGACGCTGGAACATGTCTCTAACCTAGAACATGAGTTTCTATACAATTTTAACCTAGGCTACCACTTGATTTTATCTTGTATGGTTAGGTGAATGCATGAAGTGTAGGCATGGAATTTAAACAAGATGCAGAACTAATCTATATCAAATGCAAGTCTTCGTTTTTTCTTTTGATGAGAACTAATTAAGGTAAGGAGAAGTCTTTTCTTTTCTGATAGAAAAATGAACAAAGTACTTCTACTTTTTTTCTCTAAATCAACCAAAAGACTCAAAAGTACTCTTTCAACAATCCAACAAAAATGAAAATAACACACCAAATCAAAAATATTTTTCTCTTTTTCATTTCAACTTAAGCAAACCTATGAGTAAAAAATGAAAAGATGAATTTCCGTTTTGATCGCAATAACTCTAATTCTGAAATGAAAATCAAAAGAAGTGGAGAGAAAATAAAAAATGTAAGAGCTTTTACGAAATTTTGGAATACTTTGAGAATGCCTAAATGTGTTTAAAAATCTCAAGGAAATAAAAAGAAACTTTTTAAAACCAAGAAGCCGTAAACATTGATAATTTTTAGCTTTTTCAAATGTTGTTAAACAATTATTTCAAAACATGAAAAAATCTTTGCAACAATTCCAAGTAATGTGTTTGAAATGAAGATAATAAGGAAACTTTTGACTTTCACACTAATGTACTCAATGAATCTAAGAATTATACTACTCTTTTAACCTAAATTTAGACGACTAGATAATGTTTTCTACTGCAATCTTTAATCGATTAGAAATTCTAATGAAATATTAATCACCCAAGATCACGAGACAACACACAAAAACACACCAAATTTGCAAAAATCACAACAACTAACTATTAGAGGGATGAGAAGTAAGAGTGAACAAATAAGGTAAACTAAGAGGGAGTCACAAAACTGAACATACTCCTGAGGGATTGAAATTTCCCACAACCGGAGTAACACTCGCTTGACTATCCAGGACTCAAATCAAACTCTAAATTTCAACAACAAACCAAAGATAAAGCACACTGTGTCTAGGGGACTCTGTGACTTTCAATGACAACATACATACCTCAATAATCCAGCTCAAAATCAATTTGGGATATTTTTAAAACTTGTAGACCAAGTTTTGAAGGGTGATGCGCCCTGCAGATGTACACTAGAGCATTGGAATTCGAGTGACGCGCTCAGTGCACACACGGGAAGTGCATAAGTGATGCAGGATGTAAACAAGAAAAATGCATCAGTGACGCAAGATGCATTAGGGTAAAGTGCATTAGAGTTACAGTGATGCAGGCTAAAAAATTCCCAGGCGCGTCGGGTGGGATCCAAGTATGAAAAATAAAAAATCTCAGCAATCAAAAATATAAATGGCTTAATAAAAATCCCAATCAGAGTCTGGATCACCCAGAAGCTCTCTGATAATCAGATCCAATGAAGAAAGAGGCAATTAAGAGGCCAATAGGAAGGACATCAAAAAACCAAGAATTACAAACAAATCAAAACCTATGGGCTACCTAATCCCTAGCGGAGTTTCTAATTTTGTTTACGGACAATCTATAAGTGTCGACACAAACAGATCTCCCTAATCCGAATGGTTCGAATCTAGAACAAAAAAATACCCAATACAAATAACTTTATTAGATTGATCAATTGCAAAGTAAGTTAAGAGATAACTCACCTTATGAGTGCAATTCATTTCTCCTTGCTTTATCCAACTCCTTGATATCCAGATCTTCAGCTGTGAGACAACATGAAAGAAATGGAAACAAAGAAGTAGAGATATAATATGATCATAAATCAATCTATATTAGTGGTCAAAGAAGCCAATCCTAAAATCTATAATGACAAGATATTTATGGGAATTATTTGTATTATGTAATTACAGAAAGTACAAAGAGAGTGGTTACAACTATCATAACACCATCCAAATGATATTAGCCTCAAAGATCAAATCATTGCCTCCTATGGATGAAAGGGATCTCCTAGCAGAATTTCACCAGCATGTAGGTACTCTATCCTTCCTCCCCTATCCATGGAGAGGAGGTTCATATTTATAGGCCTAAAAGGATAGGAGAGGTTAAGTATTTGAGGGAGAAGCTTAAAGGATCATCCCACTAGGTAAGGGGATCGAGTGCCACATTTCCTAGCATATAGGGATAAGCCTCCACCCAACCAAATATTCAAGAAGTTGCTTGAAGCTTCTCTTTTTCCATTTTAACCAACAATGACACACCTTGCACACTAGCAACTCATGTCATTGAAGGGTGATTCCTTTTGTGCAAGGGTAGCTCACGTCAGTGACACACTCTCTCAATGGGCAGAGAGCATCACCTAAGTTCTGACACACCTTTCCAACGAGCAGGGCGCATCGGGTTGACAACAAAAGGTTAAAAGGGTAACATCAGTTCTCCATTTGATCATTTAGCCCAAGTGATTCAGGAATTAGGGCACATAGAGAACACATAACTCAAGATGACGATATTTTGGTGTAACAGATTGTGACATTCAAAGTGCAATCTTCCGGGAAAAGAACCATGCTTATCATGCTAAGACAAAGCATATTGATGTGCAATATCACTTTGTGAGAGATATGGTTGAAGACAAGAAGGTGTTGCAGGAAAAGGTTGACACCTTAAAGAATGTTGCAAACTCATTAACAAAATATGTTAGTACAAAGAAGTTCTCTTGGTGTAGAGAATCTATGGGAATTGATGCCATGAACCTATGACTTTATGAGTACATGACTCATTGTTATGAAGAGAAAACAACAAGTGGGAGAATGTTGGGTATGTGTTATATTCTTTGCATGTGTGTGGTGGAGGATGGTGCACCTATCAACGGTGTGCCTGATGATACCTCTAGCACCAAACTTCTCCAAGCATGAATACAAACCCGATAGTGGATTTCTGGTTTGTGCTATCTGCATCGCAATCTGAGTCAGAAAATCCAACTAGATCTAAAGAGGAATTGGAAGCATAGTGGATCTCATGTGTCTTGGTGCCTTGCACAAAGTGAGAGATCCTTTTTGAATCCCTCCAATGGAGCTCATGTGGCTGCTCCATATACCTTGAAACATGACTTACTGCATATGACAAATCTGGGCGGGAGTGATTCAAGTACAACAGACTTCCAACTAGTTTTCTATAGAGGGTGTTGTTCACTAAGGGTGTAGAATCCCCTTCTTCTAGTTTAACTCCTGAAAGGAAAGGAGTCATTGCAGCCTTAGAATTTTCCATATTAAACCTCTTTAGCAAGTCACAAGCATATTTAGATTGATATACTGTGATACCTGAGGGTGTCTGTGAGATATCAAGCCCCAAAAAATTCCTGAGTATCCCCAAGTCTGCCATGGATAAATCTTGATGCAAAGCTATCTTTAGTGATGAAATTTCATCAATGGGACTACTTGTGATTAGTAAGTCATCAAAATATAAAATTATAATCAGAATATTACCACTTATTTGATTTAGATACACATTTGGATCATATTTACATCGGTGTAAATCTTGTGTAAGGAGGAAATGGTCCATCTTTGCATACCAAGCTCTGGGAGCTTGCTTGAGTCCATAAAATGATTTCCTTAGACTACACACAAGTGATGGATTTTAGATATAGCCTTCAGTTTGCTGCATATAGATCTCCTCCTCAAAATCACCATGAAGGAAAGCAGACTTCACATCCATGTGATGAACTGCCCAACACTTTGTTGCTGCAACTTCCAAGACTAGTTGAATAGAATCCATTTTTTCCATGAGGGAAAAGGTCTCATTATAGTCCAAACCTTGAACTTGGGAAAATACTTTGGACACCAAACTTTCTCTATACTTAACTACATCAAAATTAACAACCATCTTAGTTTTGTAGATCCGCTTACATCTTACTAGCTTTATGCCAAGTGGAAGCTTGATTAGCTACCAAGTTCCATTCTTCTACAAGGAGTGAACCTCGTCATCCATAGAAAACCTCCCTCTTGGATATTCTAAGGCTTCTTCATATGTCTGAGGATCTGATTCAACCATGAGAAAACACTTCTCGTCAAGATTTGGATCCTCGACTGAAATATCATTCTCATATTCGGACCTTGTTCTTCTAGGATCCTATGGATTCCCAACAAGTTCACAAGCAACTTCTATGGTTTTTGCTTCCCACTTTGGCCTTGTTGGAGAGCTTGGGTCTGCAATCATATCATAATCATCATCATCATATGAATCTAAACATAAATATTCATCATCAGAAGCCTCATTCAACTCTTCATTTTCTTCTTCTGGTGGTGGTTGAGAAGTTTCTCCAATCTCAACTGCTTGTAGGGGCTCTTCCTCAAATTGAACACTTATTTCTACAAAATCCTTTTGGGTGATCAAATCAATGAGCTTGTACCCCTTTGATTTATCTGAGTATCCAACAAACAAACATGTCCTACTCTGTGGCTCTAAGTCCCTTAACTTCTCGGATAGCACTCTAGCCCATGCCTTGCAACCAAAAATCTTGAAATGAGAAATGTCAGGTTTATGACCACACCAAGCTTCATGAGGGGTGACTCATTTCAGTGCTTTATGTGGGACTCTATTTTGTACGTATACTACAAAATTGATTTCCTCAACCCACAAATTTGGTGACAAGGATTTTGCTTCAATCATACAAGTTGATATCTCCTTAAGAGATCGATTCTTTCTTTCAACAAATCCATTTTGCTGAGGAGTGTATGGAATAGTGTTTTGCATGTGTATGTCGGACACTGCACAAAGATGTTGAAAATAAGATTTAATGTACTCTTCCCCATTATCAGATCTAACAACCTTTATCTTCCTACCAGATTGGTTCTCAACAAAGGCTTTAAAAACCTTGAAATAGCCAAAAACCTTAGACTTGAACTACAAGAAGTAGACCCAACAATACTTAGAATGGAAATCAATGAAGGTAAGAAATTATCTGTCTTTGTTCAGTGACAAATGAGGAAAAGGACTATCAATATCACTATGGATCAAATCCAAGGGTTCGAAGGTTCTCTCAGGTCTTGATCTCTCAAACTTTCACTCTGGGTGTTTTCCTATAATACAACCCTAGCAGACTCCCTTAGTAAAAGTGAAGTTTGGAAATCCAAAAACCATGTTTTTATCATACATTTCATGAAGGTATTTGTAATTTAGATGACCAAGCCTCTCATGCCAAATCTTTCTTTCTTCATTAGCATGGGTGAGGAGTGCAGTAGGTGGAGAGATAGGAAAAAACTGAGAAAAATTGTAGACTCTAGTGGAATGATCGACAATGCCTAAAGAAACAATTGTTCCTGTGGAGATCTCATAGATCTCCACATCATCAGGGGTGAATATGACTCTTTTAGGTGAACCAGTATGGGTTCATTTGGTAGACAGACAGTAGATTTGCAGCTAGAACTAGGACATAAAGGAATCTAAAGGAGCCATGGTCAAGATCTATTCTACCTTTACCCTTTGAAGTATTTTATGAGTCATCTCCCAAAACAATGATAGAGGAATCAATATAGGAAAATGACTCTCTGGTGGGAACCATGTGCCTTTAATCTCCTGAATAAATGATGTAAGAAGTGGATGAATATGTGCTGGCCATAAGAGCATGGACTCGCTCCTTGTCTTCAAAGTTAGAACCGCCTTCCTTCTTCTTTGCGCCTTCAAGAAATGGGATGTGGTTCTTCTCAAGGATTTGTGCCATCTAATCAATGAAAGCCCCTTTGGCAGTATGAGCACTTGCTTCTCTCATTCTTCTTCTGTTGATCCTTCTTGGAGGGATCCTCTTATAGCTTAATTTTCTCTTTCTTCTGCTAAGAAGGATTTTTATGATTAGCCTTCTTCTTACCCTTGGAATTCCTTGAATCACCATCAGCTAAAGCTTGATCCTTTGAAGGTTTTATGGAACCCATCAACATAAGATTATTTTTCTCTTGAGTCAATGACTCCATGAATTCTAACAGAATGGGAATCTTCCAATTCTTTACAATGAGTTTTGTAGAATGGAAGGTTGAGACAAATACTGAGTAGTCTTGCCCCAATTTCGAAAGGATAGCCAAGGTCAACTACTCATCATTTTTGTCAATCTCACACTGCTTCAGCTACAAAACCAGTGACTTGAATTTGGAGAAGTAATATTGTAGATTCTTGAAACTGCTTGGACTTAGAGAAATCAATCCATTCTCTAATTGGTTTCCTCTCGGCTCATCAGTTTTACCAAACAAGGTTTAAAGTTTCACCCAAAATTCATTTGGTGTTGTCAAACCATCCAAATGGAATAGAAGATCTTTTGATGTGGTGAGGCATAGGAGACCATAAGCCTCATCTCTCTGATTGCGCCACTTAAATTTATCCACAACTGCAATAGGCTCATTCTCATTGGCCATTGTCACTCTATAGAGAACTTTCGACCTCAACAAGAGATCCATCTGCGCCTTCCATTCAAAATAATAAATGGATTCAATAACACATTCCGAGATGGATCCATGACAAACTGAGGTGCGCATTGTAGGGAATAATATGGACCTAGAAAAACACAACAAAAAAACTCTCTAGAGAATGATTCAAACTATAGATCTTTTCAAGATGACAGTAGTCACTTTCGGGAGTACTTCACACCGGGGAATATTTCCTTGGTAGAGCCAAGACTATCAAGATGTCTTTCCCACAGAATTTTGTGGAAACTCCACAGCTTATGATGCGCTACGGCTTGTATTTATTATCCCCTAGATGGCTATTATACCATGTGAAATCATATCACAGGATGGTCATGAATATTGAATAACACTCTCACTCAAATTGCTAAGCTAGAATTGCATAGAACACTGAAAAAAGACACTGAATGTATGCAAAATATTAAACTGTATTGCATAAATGTACATCAACCAACCATGGAAAATAAATTAGCTGCAAATATATAATTTCACATCATAAATTCGAATTTCCTTGGAGGAATTCAAAAAGCTCAAAAAATAGGCTTACTTAAACTAGCTAAAACCCCCCAAGGTGGAAACATCTAACTCCAAATCATGCAAGCAGCTCACGAATTGTCCAAAAAGGATTTGGATTGTGATGTATGGTGAAATTAGAAAAATATGATTCCTTTTAGATAGAAAAATAGGAAGGATGGGTTGGTCATAAAAGTAAGAAATTTCCAAAACCTCTAGGAGTTCCTAGCTTTTGCATTATCCACTTAAAAGCAGAAAAAGCAGTAAAAGCAGTGCAAAAGGAGAAAGTGCATGTTTTCCACTTAGAATATCCAAAAAATAATGCATCTTTCTCATGATTGTGCTCAAGTGGATGAGGATGCCAAAAAGTGCGCCTAGGAAGGAAATATGTGGCCAATAGCTTAGTAAAACACCTAGGAAAGTAATAAAATGGCATAAAACTTATATCCTAAGTATGAAAGTGGGTTTTAATGCTCTAACAATATACTCATTGTAAAGGAAACATTCTCTGCTAACTATCTGTTGGAATTAGTAGTGATACTAAGAGGGAGGTGAATTAGTATCATGCACATATTTACAAATTATTCACTTTTAAAACATGCACCAATATCAATTTAACACCACATCAATAAAACAAACCGTGGGTGCAAATATTTGAAGAAAATTTATATTTATATATATGATATTAGAAAGAAGGACAAGAGACACCAATATCCACTAATGTGGGCATTGACTCACTCAGACATTCCTATGATTGGGACACCAATCCCACTAGCAAGCACCAACTTGTTGAACTCGACTCTGACCTGTGAGGACACCAATCCTCTACGCAAGCACCAACTTGCAGTGTTCCAGAACCAAACTGAGTGGAGAGACCGACCTCCTTTCCTTGCCCCATCCAAGCACCTTGAGAAGAAGATAGTTCATATTTATGACTTCAGGTCTGCGTGCACAAGGATTCACACTCTACTCTACTGATCGCGTGCTCTTCCATTTGTTCAACTCAAACTATTGTTTCTCTTACACTATATTACACCACTGATCCACTCTACGACATAAATTCTGCGCACATATATATCCACATGCTTCTTATGCCTTTCACAAATGCTCAAAGATGCACATCTACTCCTTATGTTCCTGCATTTCTTGTTTCCTTGTGCACTTCATCAAATCATGTTTATTCTAATTCCCCTGAGCATTTCATTCCACTGAATCTTGTCAATTCAAAATATTACTCCATGTGTTCTTCCAAGCTTACTTTTCATTTCTTGACTTCACTTGTTCCAGCAATGCTTCCACAAGTTGGGGTTTCTCTAAATGGTAACAACCCTTCTTCCTTTCTCTTTGGACAAGCTTACTAAGCACCTTCCACTTGGCTTAACCTGCACCAATTAGGTATCATGACTTTGCGGGTCCTGCACACACTATTTAATTGGCTCGGTGGGACTTGTGCACTTGGAGACCATCACTAGGTGAGTATTTCATACTGGAATACCATTACTTGGTGGGGCTTGCGTACTTCTAAGACTTGCACACATATTTTTATATACTTATTCAATATATCCCAAAGACACTAAGTCCTATTTGACATCAACTTTGGAGTACCACGACTAGGTGGGATTTAGGTTTTGCACATTTAGTTTTATGTAGTTATTCAAACTTGCACATAGAAACTAAGTCTACTTTGACATCAAGGACAAACAAAGTTCAACAATCTCACCCTTTGGCATTGATGTCAACACCTCATGAATTTGTGCTCCTCTTGATCATGAATTCCTCTTTTCTGCTTGCACACAATACAACGCTCTCCCTGTGTTCATGCCAGTTTGATCCTTCACTTTGATGCGCAAACTTCGACCAATACCTCTTTGTTGTTTTTTATTTATTCATGCTTCCTGCGGAATTCTATGTCACCCATACATGGTTCATGATATCTGTACCCCTTTGACATCAATGGAAAATACATTCTCCCCCTGTCTTGTTACTCTCATTGTGTTGTGGAATGGGAATGACACCTAGTTTCTGCCTGAGATATTCGAAAGTATTTCTTGGGAGCGGCTTTGTGAATATGTTTGCAATTTGTTGCTTGGTATCCACATAGTCAAGTTTGAATGTTTTTTCAATGACATGTTCTCTCACAAAATTATATTTGATTGGAATGTGCTTAGTTTTGGAGTACATCACATGATTCTTAGAAATTCTAATTGCACTTGTGTTGTCACATAATATTGATATAGGATGATCAAATTCTACTTGAACATCCTTCAGAGTTTGTTTCATCCATAGAACCTATGCACAACATGTTGTTGTTGCAATGTACTCTTCTTCTGATGTAGATATTGAAACAATGGACTTTTTCTTGCTCAACTAGGACACTAAGCAGTTACCCAAGAAAAATGTTGCTCTACTTGTACTTCTTTTGTCATCGATGCTTCCTTCCCAACACACATCTGTGTATGCAACTAGAATCAAGTAATTACTTCATGGATACCATAGACCAAAATCTAAAGTCCCTTTCAAATATCTATTTTTTTTACAGATTGAACATGTGTTTCCCTAAGTGCGGATTGAAATATTGCAACCAACCCTACAACTTGCATTTTGTCTGGTCTTGAGGCTATTACATACTACAAAATTCCAATCATTGATCTATAATGTTTGTGATCAACTTCCTTTGTTTCATATTCCTTACTTAATTTCCATCCTGTAACCATGGGGGTACATACGGGCTTGCACTCTTCCATATTAAATCTTTTCAACATTTCTTTTACATAGTTAGTTTGAGAGATAAATATACCATCATCTAGTTGAGAAATTTGATGTCCTAGGAAGAATGACAGTTCTCCGAGCATTGACATTTCAAATTCCTTCCACATGTTCGTAGCAAATTCTTGGCTTAGGCTTTCATCATAGCTTCCAAAAATGATATCATCCACATATACTTCTACAGCAATCATATTTTCATGCTCAATATTTACATACAAAATGTTGTATGTGTTTCCTTTTATGAAACCTTGTTGTAGATATTTGTCCAGTCTTGAATACCAATCCCTTGGTGCTTGCTTTAACCCATAAAGAGCCTTTTTAAATTTGCAGACATAATCCTTGTTTCCTAAGAGAGAAACCTTTTGGCTATTCTATATAAAATTCTTTTTCTAGTTCTCCATTTATAAATGTTGATTTCACATCCATTTGATATATTGTGATGTTCCTGGAGCAAGTGTAAGCCAAAATCATTTTGATTGCTTCTATTCGTGTGATAGGAGCAAATGTTTCTTCAAAGTCTATTCCTTCAACCTGTTCATATCCCTTGCACACCAACCTTGCCTTATTTTTAACTACATGTCCATCCTCATTTAGTTTGTTCCTAAAAACACACTTAGTGCCAATAACATTTTTATCCTTGGGTTTTGGAATGAGCTCCTAGGTTTGATTCTTCTCAATCTAATTTAATTATTCTTTCATGGATTCAATCCAGTGTTGATCAAACTTGGCTTCATTAAAGTTGTTTGGTTCTATTTTTTATAGTAAAGAAAAATGTACTTCTTCTGGAGTGTTTTTTTAGGAATTTCCTTCTTGTTTCTAAACTTGCATTTTTATCACCGATAATCATATATTCAGAATGATTCTTTTGAACATATCTAGAAGGATTTTTTTTGTCTGGTCTTCTTTCTTCTTCTAGCTCTTCTTGATATATTTGTTGTTCATTTGACTCCTCCTCTTCCAGTAGATATTCTTATGGCTATTCAAATGTTGATTGATGATCATCATCCTCCAGTCTTTTATGTGTGAATGTTTTATCTACCCTTACATCTGAACTTTCCACCATCTTCTTCAGTCTTAGATTTTAACATTTATATGACCTGATTCATGTCGCATATCCAAGAAAGATCCCTTCATCAGACCTGGAATCAAATTTTCTCAAGTTTTCATTGTTTCTCTTGATATAACACTTGCTTCCAAATACTCTAAAATGCTTGAAAATGGTCGGACTACCTTTCCAAAGTTCGTATGGAGTCGCGTTGTTATTTGTTCTTATTTGACACCTGTTAAGAATGTGTATAGTTGCATGAATGGCCCAAGTCCAAAATTTGTATAGCTGTAAGAATGTGTATAGTTGTATGAATCATTCAACATTGTTCTTTCCATTTCCTACACAGTTATGTTTTTTCTTTCTGCTTCCCCATTATGCTGTGGAATTCTGGCAGCTAAGAACTGCCTTCTGATACCATGTTCCTGACATAAATCTTCAAATTCATTTGAGGTGTACTCACCTCCATTGTCTAATATTAAACACTTAATTCTTAATTTAGTTTCATTCTCAATAGCTTCCTTAAAAATTATGAAACATTCAAATGTCTCTGATTTTCTCTTAAGGAAAAGGACTGATGTGATTCTAGTATAATCATCAATGAAGAGTAGAAAATAGGACTCACCGTTTAGCCCCTTGGTTCTCATTGGACCTTAAATATCAGTGTGCACTAGCTCCAACGGTTTTGTCATAGAGTATTCTTTTGTCTTAAAACTTACTCTTGTTTGATTTCCGTGCATGCAGTGTTTGCAAATAGAATTCAAGGGATTTGTGATTCTTGGAATGTCTCTTATTGCTTGTCTTTTGATGATTCTGACCAAATTATGAAAGTGCATATGTCCCATTCTTATGTGCCAGAGCCAATTTTCATCTACTTGTCTCATGCACCGTTTTTCTTCTCTTTTTGTCTAGTATATATACATTGTTTGGGGTTCTAGATGTTGTTTCTACCAGTATGCCAGTGTCCTTTCTCCTTATTTTACATTTCTTGGAGTCAAATGTAAGAAAATTCCCTCACTCACACATTTTTCTTACACTAAGAAGATTGTGCTTCATGTTTTGACAAGTAAGACATTTTCAGCCTTGGTTTCTTTGTCCCCAAGACTAGCCAAGCCTTTTCCAAGAATTCTAGTAGATCCATCATCTCCGAAACAAACCCTACATCCCTTTTATTCCCTAAATTTCAGAAAATTGTCTTTATTTCCTGTCATGTGTTTGGAACAACCACTATCAACATACCAGTGACCTATTTTTCTCTGTGCGTGTAAATCCATACTACATCCTTCTTGATTTCGCTGATCTATCTACGTGATCTCAGTACATGTTTTCTTACTGGGAATATTTTTGGTTTCAACGAGGGATATTGATGGTAACCGATATGTGCATTCATGCTTGTTATGTCAGTAATTGTGACATTTATGAGACTCAACATATAAATTCAACGGGATGAAGGAGATGGAATTTTCTTTCAATGTTCCAATTGATCTACTGATGTCATTCTTTTCTTTCGTGGTAAACAACACTCTTTCTTGCATAGGATTTGCAATTTTTCGCCTTATGACCAAACTTATTATAGAAATAGAAATTTCCCAAGAAAAGAGTTTGATACCTTATATAAGAAGGTCTTTCAATTTACACAGTGCTAGTCCTTACAATAGCTAAGCCCATGTCCTATTATCTGAAGCTGCAATCTCTTGAAGTAAAGTCTTTGGTTACATCTGCAAAAATTCTCTTAAATATTGTCTTATTAGATAGGGGTCTCTGATTTTTCAAAACAGTTTCTTTGATATTGGTATTGTTTCTAAAATTATGTCAAAGACCCAACTAAGTGTTTACTTCTTGTAGCTTCTTTTTCAAATAAGTGAATTCAACCTCCAATTTACTATAGTTTTCTTCATTTTGTATCAGCTATCTGGTTATGTCTGATAACTGTTCATGTAGATATTTATTATTTTTCCTTGATTTCTTTAGTTCTTCTAAAGCACTAATGAGTTATTCTTCAAAATCTATTTCTGCATCTTCATATTTAGAGTCTTCTTTAATCGCCATGAAGATAATTTCTTGATCACTTTCATCATATAAAGTACTGTCCTCTCTTGAATACAGACTCTTCTTCTTTTTATATTCATCCCTAGGTTGTTGGTGTGACTATTTCCTTTCTCTATAATTAAAATCCTCTTCATTGTCACTCTCCTTGGAGTCCTTGTAGGGACGCTTAGAAGTAAAGTGACCTAGTCTACCACATTTAAAAAATTTGAAGGGTAGCTTATCTTTTTATTTTCCCCGGCCTCTTTTGGTATTCTTCACAAAATTGGCTTCCTCATCATCTGATGCATCAGAGAGACTTTTGTTGGACTCTTCCTTGCTTTCTCTTGTCTTTTTGGACACCTTGAATGCAACTAATTTTCTTGTGGGATTTCTTTTCAGTCCTCATCTCATATGCTGTAAGAATTCCATGAAGCTCATCGATCTTTAATTTTTCCAAATCACTTTTGTCCTTCAAAACTGATACCTTGGGATCAAATCTTGTTGGAAAAGATCTTAACACATTTTGCACTACCTCTTCATCAATTTGTGACCCAAGTCCTCTAATTGCATTGACAATCTCATCCATTCGAAGGAGATAGAATGCAATGTTTTCTTCTTCCTTCATTTTGAGGGTTTCAAAATATCATGAGAAAGTTTGCAGTTTTGATTTCTTGAATTTCTCATCTCCTTCATAGATGTTCTTGAGTTTTTCCCATACCTCCTTTGCTGATGTACACTGTATAAACTTGGTGAATTCCAAGTCTGTTAATCCACAAAATATTTCATTTTTGGCCCTTGCATTGCATTCATACTATCTCTTGTCAGATGCATCCACTTGAGGACTATTGGTAACTTTGTAACCACTTAGGATAGATTGCCATACATCAGGTCCAAGTGATTGTAAATACACCTCCATTCTTATGCTCCAAAAGGTGTAGTTAGACCCATCGAATCTTGGTGCTCTATTTGTGGAAAGACCCTCTTGCCTATGCATTTATGCATAGTGATCTTTATCTTCTAGCTGTTAAACTATTATTGAAGAAACCCACTCTAATACTAATGGTTGGAATTATTAATGAGACTGTCGGTAAAAATATATTCTAATACTTACGACATTAAATTATTGACTGGGATCCGTAGACTTAGAGGTGTCGACACTATATGTGCAGGGTCAAAGTAATCTATCCTAATCTAACATAATCTAACTTGACCTAATGCGGGAAAACACACACTAAGAATGAAAATAAAATCAAATAAATGGTAACTCAACACCTAGGGAAGAAACCTACTATGAGGATGCCATATCTTACGAGTTACTCCTTAAATCTATCCATTGGTAATTAGAGCTACCGAAAATTAAAGTGCAAAAGAATCTAGTATGAAATTTAATGCAACCTAATACAAGAATAAAAAATGATACAAGAATACAAAGTGAGGAAATTTAAACTAAAAGATAAACTAAAATCAAAGTCTAGATGATTAAACTGAGCTAAAGGAAGGGCTAGTGCAAGGTAATGATACCCAATTATGACATGTTAGTTGCAATGACATTATGAAAAAATAGAAATATTATCATTAAAATGAATTATTAGAGGTACCTACAAATTTTTTTTGGATTAGGTGTAAATAGATGAAATGTAGAAAAATGGATGACCTTCGGAATATATAACTTTTATTTATGGAAAAGTGGTATAACCACCCCAAAATGTCATTATTCAAAGATTGGTATGTTATTTTTTTTCTCAAACATAATGCACATGATTTTGTTGAGCCACCCGTTTGCTATGTAAATTTTCAATTTACAAGAAAAAAAATATGTAGAGGCATAGGCAACAGAAGAATCTTGTGCGGGGCTATTTTTCCAAAATTTAAAAGTCAATTTCATATATTTTTTAAATTACTGAAGTCAGTGAAGCCCTAAAACGACATGGTCAAGTGTTGAGCCACCATATCATGGTCTAAAAATAATCAAAATACTTTTTTTTTAGGTTGTAGGTATTTTCGTGCTCTTGTGTGGGTTCTCTTCCATTTTCGAAATAGGTAAGCCAATCAAAGTTATAGGACAAATAAACGACCTATGTTTTTTACAAATTTGACATGAGTGCAGTTAAAAATAAATTAAAAATAGAAAACAACAACAGATCTATTCAAAAATTATATATTTAGAATATGCACATAGAGCTCGACAAGCATGTGCAATTTCATCTATAGTGCACTCGTAGAGCTTATGTAGAACTAGTTGTGAAAAACCGAAAGTTATAGCATGTGATGTTTTCTGCCATAAATCAGGCATAAATCAGACCGAGCCTCATGGTGCAATCCGAAGCTAATTCCAAGCCTACAAGGGCGCCAAAAACAATTTGAATTCAGACACGCGTGCACGCAGATACGCGCACGTGCATGCGTGACTGACAGCATGCATGCGTAGGTGCGCACATGCGTTAATAATTGCGTGCACATGTTATTGTATGCCTTTGTATGGTTTATTTAATTTCCTTTGTCAAGGGGATCCATGAAGTTGATGAAGATGTGATGATGAAGAAGATGACGATGATGGAGATGTTGATGAGGAAGCGGGAGATGACAATGATGTTGAAGATGTTGATGATGATGATGATGATGATGATGAGATGATGGTGATGGTGATGATGATGATGACAATGGTGATGAAGATGATGATGAGGATGATGGGGATGATGGTGATGATGATGATGATGATGGTGATGAGGATGACGGTGACGAGGATGATGATCATGATGGTGATGAAGATGATGATGATGATGATGAATATGATGAT